>CM040173.1:15337500-15715000 GCA_022606695.1 Vaccinium macrocarpon | reverse complement strand
TAATTTTTAAACTCTGTACTTATGCACTCGGGTTATGGTCGCTAGTAGCTCGAACTTGTTTATTCGTAATGGTGAGACTATATTTGTGGACTTTGACTATTCAAAGGGATATTGTGAGAGTTTAACTTGTTCCACATGGGTTTTAATTACTTTTGGATTATTAAATTTGAGGGCGTGACACACACTTCCAAAGGGGACAAATAAATGGACATGGGGATGCAAATGTGCATGGTATGCAAAGCAGGTGTTGTGCACCATTTCTTTTAAGTACTTTTATTTTTTTATTTGTAAATTATATAAAAGGCCCCATTTAAAAAAGTTTGATCGGGCCTCGGAAAATTCAGTGCCAGCCCTCTTGGGTAATCTAAAATATCTCACTCATAGTTTCTTTGTTGACAAGTATTTTCATAATAAATTCCAAAACTAGTAGCAAAAGTGACATGGCGGAACTCGATCAGTGGGGATCTTGACACAACTACCTAACAAGGATGGATGGAGGAGCAAATGAGTCTAGACGACTATCTTACTAAAGTTTAAAGTTTTTTCTGTAAATTTATAATTTTTAAGAGCTTTAAAATTATTTACATCCGTACGTTTAACACTCCTTATAAAAAAACAAACGCCTGTCCATTGAAGTCTTTTGTGAAAATTTTAATAATCTCCTCCTAAGTGTGTGCGCATCTACACCAAAAATCTAACACTTAAATTCTACATTTCCCATTTCTGATAAATCTGGATGCACATGATTGTAAATATTTATATTTATGTATGGTCATGTTTTGGTTAGCTCCATATGTAAATCAAAAGTATCAACTACAACTATTTGTACAATTTTTTGTCGCATGCATTTGTAAAAGTTACTAAACCTTTTTACTATGTTACAAATATTTTTCAAATAATTAGGAGTAAAAGTTGTGCATTTGAGAAAATATATATTGTGCACTAATTAGGGAGCCCACCCCAGGTCTTGTTTCTCAATCGAAACCATTAAGTAGTTTTGTCTCGCGCAGTAGGTATTCCAAGTAAAATCATCAACTTGATTAGACATTGATAGATACATTATCAAACAAACAATAAATGATTTCAAAAGGAAACTGTGAGATAAATGCATATATACTCAATTATTGAGTGGTCGATTTAGATCAAATAACGGCACTCATGATGAGTCCCATAATTGATGCACAACACAGACTGGTCACTAAAGGCATTCACAGTGAGCTCCCAAAAATAGCTCATAAGTTGAATCCTAATGTGTACACATAAATCTAATTAAGATCCATTTTTTCACTCCTATAGCTTGCTCATTTTAGAGAGGATATGTTCACCCAATGAGCTAGCAAGTGTTGGCTAAAAATCCTTTATCTTTTGAAAATATCATATTAAAAAAAGATTAAAAAAGTTTGAGTCCCACTAGGAGTTAGCTACAATGATATCTAAATTTAGCAAATGGGGTAGGAGCCATGCTTTGGAGTCACCCTTTGAAGTTTGTAAGGGGAGTCCATTGAAGACAATAATTGAGAAAATCTAGCCAATTTTATGTGGGGTGTTTTTTTGTTAATTAAATTAACTTCTTTGGGCTAATTTTTGGGGGTGTTTGGTATAGTTTTTTGGGTTATTTTCTCTTAGGTTTTTAATAAATTTGGATGTAGTTTTTACGTTGCATCATTCGGCTTAACGAGAAGTACTAAAAAGAAATATAAAAATAAAACATTATAATTGAAAAAGGTTCATATATGACGACAAAAAAATATAAAAAGCCAGTCTTCATGACTCTTTTTTGGTATTCTTTTACATTTCGAATTTCTCTTGGTGGGATGAACGATATGATATATAAATTTAACCTGAATGTAATAATAATAAGAGATAACAATAAATAAAAAAAATCAGTTCCTAAAAAGTTTTAAAAAGTTAGTCCAATTGGAGACGGCTGGAGGTTTAATGTAACACTTTTCTAAGGAATGTTGAAAAAATTGATGCATCATAACTGACGTTAATGTATTCTTGAGCAAAACATTCAATTGTTTTGTTAAGTCAAAATATCCATCATACATGTCACATCCCTTTCCTAAATAGTATTCTATTTTTAAAGTCAAATTATGTTAAGTACCTTTGTCTAGATCAATGACATGTAGAAAATCGGTCCAAACCGATCTAATCCATACATTTTGGTTTGAAATCGTGGATTAATAGTCTGAATACGGATTCAGAAATTTAAAAACTATGACTCACATTCCGTTCCGAACATGAATTTTTATTTTGAAACCATGAATTATGTAAAGACCCGTGTTTTTAGGTATATCTTAATTTTTTTTAGAAATAATGTTAGGGAAGTGTGAGGAATGTTTCAAAATGCAGTATAGGGTTAATGTGAATGGGGTGCATTGGGGTGTCTTTAAAACATGTTGGAAACATGGGGGGTTTAAGTGCAAGTGTGATTGTGTATACATATTGTGTAGGGTCAGATTTTTGACAAAAAACACACACCCCTCTCTTCCTCTACACTGCGTCTCTCTCTCCCTCTCTACTCCTTCTCCCATCTTCTTCATCTTCTCCACAAATTTCACCTAAAAACCTCTAATTCCTTCAAAACCTTCACCAATACTAGACTCCTACGCATGTTTAGAAGCCCAAGTATAGTTCATTTCACTCCGGAAGGAGGAGATTCGGTTGGAGCATTTGGGAGAAGGCAAGGGTTTTGCTCATCCTTTGTTCAAAAGCTTCTAAACGTTGAGGTAGGGGAATTTCTACCATTACTAAGTGTTTTGAAGTGTGTGATGTGTAGATTATACTTATCTTTGATCATTCCCTCTTATGTTCTTGAAAAACCCATTTTCTAGTTCCATGGATTTGATTGGAGGTTGATGAATGCTTGTTGTTGTTTTCCTACGTAAACGAATTGTTTCAATACCCTCTTGTAGCTTGTGGTGTTGATTTTTTATCATAAACATGTTTAGTTTGGAGCTCATTTCAATCCCCTTGTTGCTGTTAAAAATCTACTTGTAATGGTCTCTGGATCGATCCACTTTTAGGTTGGATCAATTCAAAACCTTCTGATGGCGTTTCGAATCATAATGGATCGATCCACTCACACAGTGGATCAATCCACTTATCACGTGGATCGATCCACAACCTTCTGTCTTTGCTCCGGACCAAAGTGGATCGATCCACTCGCATAGTGGATCGATCCACTCCCTCAGTGGTTCAATCCACTGCCCCTTTCACTTCACCAAAATGTGTTTTCATCGATTTCGGTAGCTTGTTCGTGTTATTACTTGGCGTAATCATCTCTTATACCTCAAACTCGTTGAATAACTCGTCCCTAGTCTATCCTAGTATAATTGGTGACTCGGTTTGATTTTTGCACGACACGTACGTGGTCATACACTTGTTATATGTGAATTGAAGATTTTGACGAGATGCGTGAACTTGAGTGATGATCCGAGGTATGAGTGATATGATGACACTTGTGTGAAACCAATGAACGTGAATTGAAATGAGAACTTGAAACTATTGATATGGGGCCAAAAGGTAGCCCGGTATGATACTCGGGCAATTCTATGGGCGTGTCGTGAGGAACTACGCCTTGGCCAAGGGGAAGATTATGCGGGGTCGAAAGATAGCCCAGAATGATACTTGGGCCGTCCTATGGATGTGTCGCAAGGAATTTCAAAAGATCTAATTTAAATAAGATGGTTGACGCGACACATCGGACGAATTAGACACTTATGAGAGAGGATGCATATCGGATATACTTTGGGTACACTTGGGTGATAACAAAGGATTTATAAACTTATATGTGCCTCGTTGGACTCTTGTAAAATCTTGGTTATCTTATTTAGCTTTCATCCTCATGTCTCATCTCGCATCTAGATGTCATTGTGTTTAGTTTTGGTAGACGTTCCTTTACTGGGCTTGAAGTTCAACCTATCATTTTTCAGGTACCCTGCATGGAGCATGACTTGGGTGTGCATGAAGTGATTGCATACATCTTTTGAAAGCTTAAAGAGGAGTTACCTCATCATCTTGAGTTTATAATTTTGAAGAGATGATTTTGTAACTCATTTATATTAAATCTTTTAACTTGAATCTGTAATAAATTTAAGACTTATGTATTTTGGTTTGGGGAATGGGTGACCATAGACTATTGTAGCCCTTTTGATGCTGACTTTGATTATTAGACAACTTGGAATTTGACATGGCCCGTGGACTTGTTGACCGTCCACGTCAAATTTCTTATTGTAATATTCATTGAATTTTGAGGGCGTGACAAATTAGCCAAACCAGACCATGAGATATTTATTATTTATAAATATGTAAACATATGTAAATAGTTTTACCGTCGTCATAATTTTTTTAAAAATTATTTTAGTATTTTAACTTAGGGAAGTGATTTTGGTACTCGAAAAGGGAAATGCTAAAATCAATTTCCAATAATGTGATATAGTGTATATTCATACCAAACGTAGGAAGTAAAGTGTTATTCCAATCCCCAACAAAGTTAGGATGTTCTTTTGGCGGTGTTCTCATAATGCCATTGTTGTTATGTTAAATTTGAGCAAAAGGAATGTGGATGTCTATCTGTTATGCCCATGTTGCAGATCCGGATATGAATCTCTAGAGCATATGCTATTTCAATGCAAATTTTCCAAAGCTGTTTGGCAACACTCTCCTTTTGCTTCTGCAGCTTATTATTCCCGGTTTGCCTCTTCTTTTCGCGAATGGTGGGATTCTATGGCTACGTCACTCCCTAGTCAGGATGAGGCTAATGAGTTGCAAACTCTCATAATTGCTATTTGTTGGTTCATTTGGAAAGCCCAGAATAAAGCACACTTTGATGGTCTAACCTGGGCTACCCGTACAATATTGGAAAAAGCAACACTATTATGCTCAGATTTTAAAGAAGCTAACAAGGCCAATCTAAACCCACATACACCATCTGCTCCCCATTTAATTTTATGGCAACCTCCACCTCCCAACATTATTAAGCTCAATGTAGATGGAGCTATTAGTAAGGCTAATGGAAAAGTGGGGATTGGTGTTATAGCTCGGGGTTCTTATGGACAGATTTTGGAAATATTATCTACCTTCGTCACTGGTCTTTTTTCGCCCAGAACCACTGAGGCTCTTGCAGTTTGTAAAGCTTTGGTATTCACTGCGAATAATGGAATCTTGATATCATTGTAGAAGGAGATGCATCAGAAGTCATTCAAGCTCTCAACAAAGATGGAAAATCTTTTTCAGATTGTAGCTATATTCCTATTTTGAGCTTTTACATTTATTTTCTTCTTGTTGCTTTGTGCATGTCAAACGTTCATGTAATAGGGTAGCCCATTCATTGGCTAAGAAATCCATATCTAGCGCTAGGTTGGAGTCTGGGGGGTCCCGTCCCTCATTGGCTTACTAACCTTGCCCTTGATGATGTTCGGTCTTCAGACTGTCTACTTATTCAATAAATCATCATATGTTTCCGGGAGAAAAAAAAAGTGTTATTCCTAATATCCTATCCAGTTATATACATAGTACTCCCTCTATCCCAAATTGCTAGTCCCTCTCAAAAAAATATCTATATCCTCTAATTAAACACTTTTTATATCCAATATGAATCTTGTTTTATAGTTCTCAACTAGTTTTATTAAACAAAATTTTCAAAATCATATAGATGGTGAAGTATAGTTGTTCGAATGGCATGATTGCCCAAAAGGGACAAGCAATTTGGGACGGAGGAAGTACTATATTGTACTCAGGCTAAAATCTAAAAGCTAATCCTTACCTATATCTCTTACTGTCTCCTCGTCCTCTCTCTGTGTATATGTAGAAACTGATTCTTATTTTCTTGCTTGCTGGATTGGAAATTGGTTTAGACCCTTGAATCAAAATATGGTTTAATGTAATGCTTAACCCAATTCCAAAGTATTGCATTAGATAATGCTTCATATACGGTTGCTTGCTTGCTTGTTCTTGTAATTTTATTTTATTTTTGCTTGCTAGTTGCTATCTTCGTTATGGAATGTAATCCATAGATAAAATTGGAACCGATCCATAACTCATAGATCAAATTGGAACCAGACCATAGGACTTTTGGGCTAGACACAAATTGCATTTTCTAAAACCATGACTTGAAGATTAGAATTGGATTCATAGGAATCCGATCTGATCTATACTATGTGCATCTGAAAAGGGTGGATGACATGAAGAAAATTTTGATTCTTAGATTGTTCTTAAATGTTAATCATGAAAAAATAAAAATACTAGTAATAAGAAACTTATTTTTTCGGAGGGTAAATTTCAAAAAACCCCCAAACTTTGACCTGAATATCAAAAATACTCTTAAACTTTCAATTTTTTCAATTGTACTCCCAAACTTTCATTCCGTAATCAAAATTGCTCCCACCGTTAGCATCCGTCAGCTCACTAACGGGAATTGCTTTCCTAGACACTAACAGACCCAAAAAATCGTTAAGTGGCCCAAAACGACGTCGTTTTGGGCCCCTTTTTTTAAAAAAAAAAAAAAAATCTCCTTCTTCCTCCTCCCACAACCACCTGAACCACCACCATCAGCACCAAAATCACCCGAGAAATCACCCACCGTAGCTCTAGCACCACCACCGCTGACACCCGTCAACCTTTGACCATGTTTCTTACCTTTTTCGCTAGTAACAGTTCCAGATTTGGCCGCCTTGGCCAAAACCGTGGCTTTCCCAGGCACCACGGAGTCTTCACGGACACCACCGCTCACCACCACTCCGGTTTGGGTGTTTAGGTCGACCGCTGCTGCTCCCACCGTCGTTTTGAGCGGCGGTGTAGACTCCTCCGCCCCTTTTTCACCATCATTGCCACTCGATATGGCCGCCAGTGGCCCTATCTCACACAAATCGACCATGGGAGCTCACCAACAGATTGAAATCAAGCCAAAATCGAGTGGGTAGCGAGAAAATCGATCTTGGAGTTTGTACATCTGGGGGGGGCTGACGGTGGGAGTAAGAAACATGGTCAGGCCGACAGTGGTTGTGGGAGGAGGAAGAAGAAGATTTTTTTTAAAAAAAAAGGGCCCAAAACGACGTCGTTTTGGGCAACTTAATGGTTTTTTGGGTCTTTTAATGTCCAGGTAAGCAATTCCCGTTAGTGAGCTGACAGATGCAGACGGTGGGAGCAATTTTGATTACAGAATGAAAGTTTAGGAGTACGATTGAAAAAATTGAAAGTTTAGGAGTATTTTTGATATTCAGGTCAAAGTTTGGGGGGTTTTTTGAAATTTACCCTTTTTCGGAAGGTGTCTTGATATGAAACTAGTCTGCAGTATACATGTGGACATGTATTTGTTAGGATAAGATTTACATTAATTCTCTCTCCTTGATTAAATTTGTAACCGACTTAACCACCGAAATCTAGTTGACATTTTCATACGTAACAACATAAAACCGTTGTTTTATTGTAGAATAAGGATTTAAGCTATGAGTCTGAATTTTCTTACCAACAAATTCTTGTGAATAATTTTGTATACAACATGTGGAATCTTTTGGGTTCTTTTAATGTAGAAAAATCCACTATTCTTCATAAAAACTCAGAGTTAAGCATATATATTCTACCAAAAAAAAAAAAAATCCACTATTGTGTGTCCTAATTATAAACTAGGTACAATGCTACGTGCGTTGCACGAGTTTTATGCCCGTGTTGTTGTTGGTAGGTTGTAATAAGTTAGTATATCACTGATTCAATCCACCTAATGAAGTCCCTATTCAAGTCTCATTCATTAACAACATGATAGGTGCCGAAAAGCACCCATTGAACCTCGTTAACTCGCACTTTGTTAAGCTAATTTGGTTGGTTTTTTATTAGTGTTCAATGGTGAATGGTGTTACAGGTGCCAAATGCTCAAGGACTTGGAAAACATGCTTTGGAGTGGTTTAGAGGTGTCATGGATGCGAAGAGGAGCAAAAGAGGACCAATGGGCCATTTTCTGATATCATGGTACGAACCATGCTTTTTCCTGTCCGGACCAAGGTCTCCGCTAACTTCAAAGAGCAATCTATACCCGTAGTCCGGACTATGGTCTCCGCACGCCTTCAGTGAACTTTTTGCATTGGTAGTCCGGACCACCCTTTTCTTAGTCTGGACTATGGTGTCGGGAATTAGTGTTTTAACTAGTTTTTATGTAATTTTGAGAGCCCGAAGTATAAATAGAACTTCCTAACATTATTTTAGGGTTCCCAACTATTGTGAGAGGCTACTTGGAGAGAGAAACTCATTGTTCTTCATGTTCTTCGTGCAATCTTCAAATCAAAGCACATTGATCATCACCATGTCCGGCTAAACCCCTTTTCTAGGGGGAGAATGAAGCTCTTCACCAAGTAACCTTGTTTTTCTTCATAGATTGTGGTTATTATTCGGATCGGATTATATGTTAAGAACTCGATTTCATTTGATTAAGAGAAAATTGCTTAAAAATGGAGGTAGGGGCAAGTAATGGCAAAATCATGGTGTACTTTTACTGAATTATAATAACATGATAAGGAGAAAATTATTTGTACATACATGGAAAGGCAAATAGAGGTTTACCGAAATACCCTTAACAAGATTTTCCAAACAAATAAACCAACCCTTCCCAAAACGACATTCTCTCCTTCTCAAACAAAACGAAGAATTCACTGTCAAACCCAGCTTCTCCCTCTCTATCTCTCCCTCCGTCTCACTCTCTCTCTCTCTCTCCCCAACAGGCCCGATATCTGTCTCCCCGTCTCTCGGTTTGCTACCATTACGGTGAGGTGAAACACAGACAAAGTTAGGGGATTTTCAACCGATTGACGAGCTTCGAAGGTTGTCCTATTCCAACATCGAGTAAGGTCTCTCTTTTTCTCTCTCTCTCTCTCTCTCTCTCTCTCTCTCTCTCTCTCTCTCTCTCTCTCTCTCTCTCCTATTTGATTAAGGTGGGCGGATTGCCTTGAAAAAACCTAGGGTTTTGAGTATGTTTAACGTGGTTATACTTTGAGATTATTATTAGCCCTGCAATTAGTTGTAGATATTTTTTGTGAAGTTCTACGGCATTGTCAATCCATCCATTTTTAGTGCAATTATTGACGCTTTTGGAGAGATGTTGCACGTCCTCACCAGAGCCTTGCTGGTATTGGGATTTTTGCATTGTCCATCTTTTCATGACCAATCGATGGGCTCAGTTTTATTTGTTAATGGAGAAATTAAGGTTTGGACCAATGAAGAAGTTAATTCTGAAATGGCTAATGATGGTCATCTTCCAAACAATGGGGAAACTGTCTGTGCTAGGGTGTAAACTGACTTAATAATCGGAGGGTGTAAAAAATTGCTCTCGTGAATTATCACTTGATATGAATAGTCCAATGTCATATATCGTTTGTCCCATTTAGTAATAGATCAATTTTCGAGGGAGAAAACTTAAATTTACGCTTCTATTGGGTATAAGTCTGTGTACATCGCATGCGAGCTACTCACTAGGTTGTATTTTATAAGATAGTGCCAAATGTAGTACATCTCTGTGCTCTTTAACCGGTAAGAGTACACTTTTAGGAATGGTTGAAAGCAGTTTTATCGTCGGTCCATTGGGCGGAAACTAGAAGAAAATTTTGTTCTAAAACAATTGTTCAAAATAGAGTAATAATGTTATCATTATGCGATTTGAACAAGTGATTTGGAAGAAAAATGCAAGAAAATATACGAGTAGTAATAATACTACTACTAAAGAAAGTAGTGGATTTGCATTTTTCAATTGTTAGTGTTAAATATTTTGTAAAATCTCTATGGGATAGTCTATTTTTTTTTAGGTCTAATGGGATAATATGTTTAGAGCAAAAGATTAGCACTTTTTCTTGACATCTTTAGGGCATTTTGTTGGGAACAATTGAAAACTACTATTTGTGAAATTAGGAAATCTATGGTATCTCGTTACCTCCTTGGTGGTTCTTGATGTGAGTCTTTTTTGTTAACTATCATAGTTTAATCCGTCTTAAGTGCATGTGTTGCTATATTCTAAAAGTTTAATCCTTTGGTTGTAGGTAAAGATGCCATTTTCTAAGGCAAACATTCGGAGAGATGTAGTACAGGCAGAACGGTTGTCAGAAAATGAAAACCCCGTACCCGATGAGGCAGGCCCTTCACAAATTGCCGTAGAATTGGACCTCGACAAACGTCCACAAAAGCGTCCATGGAATTTGGAACCCGATGGAGAGTCTTCCGATGAGGACTATAAGGACAATGGTTTTCCTATTTTCATGTGAGTACATAAACAAAATTTAACTCTCATATGGTAATGGATAATTAGTATTGCATAATTGCTTATTTCTAATTACCAACTTTTGGTTTAATGTAGGAAGGATTTCGGATGGGGTTTGAAGGAATCGTTGGGGGAACTAGAATATTTGAAGCTCTTCCCTCGTCTGAAAGTGGTAATCATGATTTTTATTATTTCAATGTTCACATTAGTCTTGTTTAGCTTTTATTTGTATGTTATTGTGGACGGCCCACGGAGATTATGCAGTGTCGCACATAAAAAAAAGATTGTGTTTTGTTAGAGTCGCCACCCAGATTTGAGGTCCGAATCCGAGAAACCGATAAAAATATGACTCGTTTGCCCATTGAAAAAGATTTTACTGATCACAGCGGAACCAGAAATTTCTCTAATTCGGGGGTTTGGTTACGAGAGGGGAAGGGTTTTACGGCACCCCTCTCGCCCGGTCCGTGAACCGGTCTCTACTCAACATTTCGTGGGATTTTGAAAATGTTTGAAGTTCAATTCAAAATACAAAAATGGGGAATTGGGGATGGGAACCATATAAACAATAAGAAGATACAAAAAAGAAATGCAAGTTTAATGTGGATACTTATGCACATGAATTACATTAAAATGACAATGACAAGGAATTATTATAATGAATATTTACAGAAGTGAAAAAGAACAAAAATGAACAAATAACTCAAGAAATCAGTGATTTGAAGCTTAACAAATTAACTTATAACCTGGATTCCAAAATAGGAGTTGAGCGCTTAAAGATGAGCACTTGAGCGCTCAAACCCTCCAAACCAGTTTGAGCGCTCAAACCAGTTTCTGGCTTCTGTGATTTTTAACATTTTCATCCCTTCTTTACTCTTTATTTACAAGATCAAACATCAATAAAATGTTTTTAATGGAGAATCAAATGAAAACAAACAGATTGATCTCATAAACAATGATAAAAAGAAGAAAATCATCAAGCTTTAACAAAAGAAATGCTTGGGAATGGAAGAAAGAAGAGAACCCAGATCATATGCACAGTAACAAAACCCCACACACGCTTGAATTCTAATAAACCATGATCCATCATCAAAACATCCAAAAATCAGCAAACTGTTCAAGAACAGCTTGAGCGCTCAAGTAGATGACATTGAGCGCTCAAGTCATTATATAACTTCCTGACCTTTGTTAAGAAAATAGATTCTAGATGATTCTCAAGACCATAAAACATAATATGGAGTTTTATAAAATCTCATGGACACTGTTTTGCATCCAAATTCAAGACTTTCAAAGATTTTATAACTTGATTGCCTTAAAATAGCTAATTTAAGCTCATGCAAGTAGTTTTGAAGTAAAAACAGAAGCTATTTGAGAGTAGAATGAGCCTAGTTAACTGTTAAAAAGCAATCAAACCAAGAAAATGCTCAAAATTCAACAAAATAGAAAACTGCCCAGAATTGAGTTTGAGCGCTCAAGGATAGAGGCTTGAGCGCTCAACCCCTATTATTTTACAGTGATTTTAAACAACTTTCAGACCTTTGTGAGTTCAATACAAGTATGAAGAACTTGTTTGAACACACTGGTCACCCTCAGATGAACCAAAAACAGTAAAAATCACTTGTCTTACTACCTTTTACACTTGATTAGAAGCTTGGACTTGGTTGTGGGTTTGAAGATGAACGATTGTTGGTTTTTTTGGCTGATATTGTGGATGGATGGTGCAATGTATGAAGGTAATTGATGATCAAGGGTCGAATTTTGGGTTTGGCCGATAGTTTTTGCAGATGATTTTATGGAAATAGAGTGATTTTGTAGAAAGAGAGAGAGAGAGTGGACAATTGCTGGGTGGATTATCTCCTGGAGTATGGAATTAAGACCCTGAATAGGGGGTGGATGGTTTATATAGAGTGAGTCGAGGGAGAGAGAGAGAAGAGAGAGATAGTGGGTTTGTATACTAGGTGTAGTTTAGGACAATGTAGGGGTATTATACGTGTATAATACGTATAGAAGTGGTTAGACGCTCCCCCCTTGCATGAGATCTCATGATGAGATACTCTGTAGATTCCTGACTGGTTCAGAGTTGAGCGCTCAAGGTGCTCAGCAGGGGTTTGAGCGCTCAAAGCTCTTGGTGGTAAATTGCTGGTTTGACTTAGTTCAACAATGCTTGGGCTGGTTTAGGTTATTTGGTGATATTTGGTTGATTTTGATCAAGTTCAAGTCATTTTCACAAGTTTCGGGTAGCCATGATTGGTCCATTTCATCATTGGGAATACTCGAGCGCATCCCGGGTTCAAAGTCGGGGTGTCTACAGTTGCCCCTCTTGGACGAGACTCAATGTCATTGATTTGACATGAGTGACGTTTAAGACATAGACAACCCGACTCGTTCCCCACGATACATCTCAAGCTACAATAGAAGACTTTCAAATATTAATCGGTCGTGCTCCACGAGCTACCTACGTATCCCTTTGCAGGGATCAAACCGGTGTTGTTCATCGGGGCAATTGAAAATACTTTTAAACATTAAACAAACATAAACATGCTCAAAAATTCTTAAAGATAATGATTTAGACAGGTTCAAAACCCTCAAAAAAAATAAAGATTTAAACAGGTACAAGGCCCTCAGAGACAATGATTTAAATGGACTTAAAGCCTCCAAAGATGATGATTTAAACGGGCTCAAGGCTCTCAAAAATAATGATTTAAAAGAGCTCAAGGCCCTCGAAAGGATGATTTAAATGGGTGCATGATCCTCAAAAATAATGATTTAAACAGGTGTATGGCCCTCAAAACGATGATTTAAACGGGTGCATGGCCCTCAAAAATAATGATTTAAACAGGTGCATGGCCCTCAAAATGATGATTTAAATGGGTGCATGGCCCTCAAAAATAATGATTTAAACGGGTGCATGGCCCTCAAAACGATGATTTAAACGGGTGCATGGCCCTCAAAAATAATGATTTAAACGGGTGTATGACCCTCAAAAGACTTCATGCATACGCTAACACGAACAAATAAACAATGATTTAAACGAACACGTGGTCCTCAAACTGTGGTCAAAATACTTCTAGTATAAGCTAACTTGAACCATGATTTCACAACACGCCTCGATCGTTAAATGTGGTCTTGTACAACCAACCATTGAGATTAGATCCTCAGATCCACATTCATTCAAATAACTGGGACTAAGGAGTCCAAAGCACACTTAACATATTGTTAGGAATGCCCAAAATGCCCCTGAAAAGCTTGCAGAAGAAGCCTGAGAGCTAAGCCAAGATTGGGTTTGAGCGCTTAAGGTACTCCCTTTGAGCGCTCAACTCCACTCTGAGCGCTCAAACCCAGAGCCTCAAGCGCTTAATCTCCAAGGTTCAACCTTCAGCGCTCAAAAGGGCCAACTTGAGCACTTGAACCCTTGAACGGGGACGACGGTTCAGAATCCCCCAAGGTTCGTTTTAACTTCAATTTACACCGATTAAACGCCATAACATTCTAAAACTTTCCAGAAATCAAATCCTCTCACAACTCTCGCGATTCCGATCAAATCCTTCTTGTTTCTTACTCAAATTTCTGTTCAAATCACAAACCCCCAAATTCTAGGGTTTTTCGTACAATTTCGATCCATTTTTATTTCGATTAGGGCTCTGTTTACAGTTTCAGATTGTTTCATATGGAGAATCCCGATGAATCACAGCCTCCGGTGGGCTCACCGTCGGCGGTAGAAGGTCACGGTGGTACTGAGATCTTGCCACCACCGAGCTCGAGCGCTCAAGGTGGTGATACGGTGGTTGAGGGGCCACCAGAGGAACACACAGCGGATGAGAGAGAGGGAGACAGAGAAGAAGAGAAGGAGAAGGAAGTGGTGGGTGCCGTTGGTGATGGGCCAAAGGTGGTTAGGGGTGGTGATGGTGGTGATCCGGCGGTTTTGGGTGGTGGTGGTGATCCAACCACCGAGACGGTGGTGGCTAGTGGTGGTGTTGGTGGGGCTGGTAGCGATGATGCAACAGTGGCGGAGAGGGTAGGAGAGAGAGATAGAGAGAGGGGTGAGGAGAGGGATGAGGAGATGACGGAGATTCATGATGTAGACAGCGAAGGTAGTAGCGATAGTGAGGAGACAGTCGAGGAGAGGGGGGCTAGCGATGATAGTGGCAGAGATAGGATGGAGGGTACGAGTGGAGTGGCTAGGGCTAGGGCACCCCGCTGGAGGATTGAGGCAAGGCCCAGCCAGCAGCCTAGCAGGGGAGATAAGGGGAAGGCGGTGGTGATTGGTGGTGAGTCAGCGACTCAGGGTTTGGGTGATGGGTCGTTGGCTCAGGGGCCGACAGGGATTTCTTGGGAGGATTACCTTGAGCACGCACCCCAGGAGGTAGTGATGATGGCATTGCGGTGGACCCCCGGGGATCTGGATTTGGCTTAGGAGGCCATAGTTGAGAGTAATGGGAGAGGAGACAGTATTTGCTAAGGGAGGCGGCAGATGAGGATGCGAGGGCGAGGGCCTTTTGGGAGGAGTTTGAGACAGAGGAGGCGGCGGAGGAGGCCAGGATACAGGTTGAGGAGGAGGAGAGGGCGGGCGACGAGGGCGGCCAGTGGTCCGTGCGAGGCGGCGGGCCGAGGGGCCGAGGCGGCTTTAGATCGATGACTTCACGCTCCACCCGGTTTTCCTCTTAGGTGCCTTCTGGTTAAGAGGACTACACTCCCAGCCGGGAGTTATATTTTGGAGAGGAGGTGCTACTGGACCCCAAGGTCCACCTTCGTGGCCGGTTACTGCGGTATGCTTGCTTGTTCACTTTCAGTAGTTAGAAACCCTAACTTGCATTGAATAATTGAATTACTGCTTGATTGTTAACTGTACTATTGATTGACTGATTGATGGGACTAACACTTTAACTATTTGCATGTTGGTTGATCATATGCAGAGAAACTTGCGCTTGAAGGCTCATGGAGGTATGGGCTCCAGTTGGGAGATCTATCGGCCGGTACGCTGCGCCTCTGTGAGGACTCACGGTGGATCGAGGCGAGGGTTTGGGATGTTCATCCCGCCCATACGAACCGCCTTGCATGATGACCATGCGTGGTGGCGGCTGGGCGAAGAGGTGGAGAGACTCTACGAGTTCTTTTCACCTCAGCTTCGAGGAGGCGATGCTGACGCCATTAGACTTTGTGGCGATCACGGGGTTGAGGGTAGGAGGAGACCCGATCCCATTTGACTCGGGGATAGGCAGAGACGAGGCCGCACTGAGGTTGTTCCTGGGCTTCGTGCCCCATAGAGAGGGAGAGACGGCCACATATGGCCAATTCAAGACGAGGGGGTTGGGTGAGCCGACGGATGAGGAGGATGCAGCGCGGAGAGCGAGGTGCTACCTGTTGTACTTGTTTGGGGCTTCACTATACCCAAATAGGCGCAACAGGGTACACCTTTCCTATCTCGGAGGTTTGAGAGATTTCGCCACTGCGGCGAGATACGACTGGGGTGGTGCGACTCTCGGCTCCTGCTACGCGTTCATGAATGCCGTCTCGAGGTGAAAGGGGACTGGCATCTCAGGATTGTGGAGCGTCTGGGAGGTAAAATTCAACACTTGCTTTAAATTCCTTTGCACGCATTTCATTATTTGCACTTGATTGCACTTGATTTTCAAATACTTGCTTTGACTGACTGATTTGTTGTTTACCATGCAGCTCTGGGCATATGAGGTATTGGGGTTGCATCCCCCTGAGACACGCCATCCAGATCTGGACGTTATCCCTCGAGCGCTGTGCTGGGGGGAGGGCTCCCGTTATGGTGGCTCAGCGCGTGGGAACCTTTAGGTTTTCCGCGTTTCACTTGACAGACTTCCGACTTCTCTAATAAGTACCAAATTCCTATATGTATTCAACTTGCTCTCAATTTGCTTACTATCATGCACTTGCTTACAATCACTTGAACATTCTTGCAGGTCCGCTGGTATGTATGGGACGGCATCGACGAGCCTTACTTGGCTCGGAGCAGAGAGATCACGAGGGGGAGGGTCCTACTTGAGTGCCAGTACGGTTGGTTTTGGTACCTTGGCGACAGGGTATTGTGCCAGTCGATGCAGGATGATGAACCACAGGTGCCAGGGCACCTTCCTCCTCATGTGTTGATGACGTCTCGGTATACGCCGGCGGAGATCGAGCATTTCACGACGCCTGATCTGGACCTTAGTCAGCACCTACGGCCCGGCCCAGGCTATCGCAGTATCGGAAAAGTACTGGCGGCCACGAGAGCTGCGAGTGGAGAGAAGATGGAGATGGAGAAGGCCGAGAAGGCACGTGCTTCAGCAGAAGGAGTTGCAGGTGGTGAGGGTGAGGATGCTAGCCCCTCGACTCAGGAGATGGTGGCAGCTCAGTGGCGGGTACGCGTTACCACTGCTGGAGGAGAGACGGGAGATATAGACATCCCGAGGCCACCGACTGGCTTTCCTCCGCTCTCGGCACCGGTAAGAATCACTTTACTTATCAACTTTGCATGCTTCTTATTATGAATGCTGACACGAACCTTGCCTTGTTTGCAGGTTTCACAAGAGGCGGCACAGACGCTGTATGAGCAGAACAGAGGACTACGTGTCCTGATACGCCGCCTCATATCTGGACAGGAGGTCTCTATCCGTCCAGAGGACGAGCCAGCACCTCCTGCTGTTCCTGGGCCTTCTCTTCCGAGAGTTGCACCGGTATGCGATTTATGTTACTTGCACTCTTAATTCCTCGACTATACTGTGTACTGACTTCATTTCTTGTTTGCTTGTTAATGCAGCCGCCTGTGGTCAGGAAGAGACCTCATGATGGAGCCGGTGGTCCTGGAGACATGACTGTACGGTTAGGACGCTCGAAGCTGGCGGCGGTAGGACTTGAGGAGGAGAGACCTATGGAGGAGAGGCCGCGGAGATCGACTCGTCAAAGAGTAGAGATAGTTCCTGAGGGGGTAGTTGAGACGAGCTCGAGCGACGACAGTATCAATGATGCCAACTACCCCTCTACCCGACTGGAGCGACAGGAGCGGCGGCGCGGAGATGAGACCGAGAGCTCAGACGAGACGATGGATGAGGAGGATTAGTACATAGTAGGCACAGAGTAGTTAGAGTTTTGCTTTTGCTTTTAGTCTTTTCTTTTGATTGGGTTTGCGTGCCCTGGTAGGTAAGTGGATTGGGCCTGCGTGCCCCAGTTGCAGATTTTCTTATTGGGCGTTATATGCCCTGGTAGTTGGTGATGATACTCGGTTGTGATGTTTTGACTTTTCATGGATTTTATCAGATTATATACATGACTTGCACTTTCGCTGTTCATTGCATTATTCTCTATTTTTATGTACAAATGAACAAACTTGTTGTAAAATGTACTCTATTTATTCACAAAAACTTGAATCCAAGCATTAAAATGTAAGGTTTAAAACTCGACTTCAAAGAAAAGCTCACATGCTCGAGGATTTGAACGAAACATGATTATTTGAATTTTTGTATGACCGAAAGACATATTTACGTTCCACATGACTCGACACAATCCATGTATATGTACAATTGATAATCACCCATGCAAAATGACCTTAGAACGGAATTTAATGTTCATAAGGCTTGTTTGAAAATAAAAATACTCCGTGAGCCTGCTTAAACATGATGAACTGCCATGCCATTGCCTTGACCAAGTCATAAATGACGTAAATACCCCTGTGACCGTCTCAACCTGGCAAGAAATCTCATAGAATCATTTTCGATATGGTGACGGCCGCCATTCTATGGCTTGAATTGGCCATCGGGGTTCCAATCCTATATATCCTTGAAGAACTGCCCCGGGAACCATCCCGCCAAGTCACAAATACTCTTTGACATGCGTCTTGATGATTGGATGTGGCTTGCAAAGCTCCGAAATGGATTTGAACATCCAATGGCCATTTTTGAACTTTGAAAATCCATATTTACGTATCCCGTACCCATACATGTATCGGCTTAATAGCTCAAGCAATGGGACGCTCCGTGAAGTCACAAATGCTTGTTGAGACTTGGTTTGGGTGTTGGTAGAGGGTAGAAAGGCTTAGAATAGGTTTTGGACCCGAAACATGCCAAGTTGCATCTACTGCTGCTGCTGTTGTTTCTGCAGGCCTTGAGCACTCAATGAGGTTTGAGCGCTCAAGCTCATTACCTTGAGCGCTCAAGGTGGTCTGGGAGGGTTTGAGCACTCAACTCAGCGGCTTTGGCTTTCAAAGTCCATCTTTGGTGATTTAAATTGTTCTTCCCAATACATTTTTGGACCCTTTTGCATGTTTCCCTCTGTCCCAAACGTTTGGTTTCTCTGTTATAACATCTCCCAAACTTTGAACATCACCTTCCCAAGGCTTTTTCACTCTTTCCCCACAAATGCCATACATTTCCAATGCATTTTCAAACCTTCCAACAAAACAATTTGGAAATATGCATTTGACTACCTTGAAAATGCAATCTTTGATTTCCAATGTTGCATGGCAAATTTGTAGTGTTCTTCCCAAGTCCCCTATAAATACCAAGCATTTTTCTACACACCATTTTCCATATCAACTTTCATTTCTTCTTCATACATCTCCTTCATCCAACTTTTCACCACTCCCACATGGCTGCCCTTGACCCTTCCGTTATCAACACTTGGGTTGCTAGCCTTTAAAACATCGATTGGTTCAACTTTCGAGGTCTCGGACTCAATGCACTTCACCACCTTCACACTTTTCCTATCCGCCAAGACATTTTGCGTGCCGCCGTTCATTGTTAGGATTCAGAGCTCCATGTGTTCCGTTTTGGCATGCAAGAGCTTTGCCCGACCGTTGAAGAATTTCAAGCATATCTTGGTGGCAATGCTTTTGCGGATCCTGTCATTCCACCTATCCGCGTGAATTATGTCAACATTCTCAGTAGAAAACTTGGTCTCGGGAATGGTGCCGCCCGTTTCTTGATTCGCAATGAGACCCTCGACATCCTTCGACTCTTTGCAGATTACAGCCCTAAAGGTGATCTTTTGGATTTTACTGTCCAAAACCGGCGCATGTTTGCACTTTGCATGTGTCTCTTGGCATTGCACTTGTTGGTTCCATATGACGACCGTCCTAGTTCCGCCATTATCGGTGTTGCTGCTCAGATCGAACAACGGAGGGACGTGGTTCCTTTGGTTTTGGCTGAAACGATCATGGGTTTGGATGCGGTTAAAGCTGGGAGAACGGACATATTTGTTGGGAGCCCGCTTTTACTTCAGGTTTGGCTTATTTGGTTAACTTTGGTTGTTGGCTTGGTTTTGACTTTGGTTTGGATATTTGGGATTGCAGATGTGGCTATGTGATAAGGTTGGGTTTTAAGGGAGCCGGCAGGTGATTGAGTTTATGATCCTCGGACTTGGGCGGATAGGCCATTTGTGCATGATGAGGCTGATGAAGATGATTGGACTGATTTCTTCAGATCATTGGAGGAGGATCACATTACTTGGAGATGCCACTGGCTACCTTTGCCAGACATGACGGCCAATCATATGGGAGACACATGGGTAATCTTGGCAAGATTGCAAGGGTATGCATATTATTTTCCGCAGCGCATTCTCCGCCAATATCGCATTCGCCAAGAAGTGGAGTACATAGTGCTCGCCACTTTCAGCCTTCCTATATTCAAGCATTCCGTCCTTGAGCGTTATCGTACTTCATGGGGACACAGAGTTGTTTGGGCTCCTGATCCCTACCCATCTATTCACTTGAATGGTCACTACAGAAATTGGATGAGGGAGCAGATGAAGGCCCGACGTCGTGGAAATTAACACCAACTTCCTTTCTACTTGCTAGGCTATTTTCGAAATAAATGGTTGATCCATGAGTGATGTTTCGATGTTTGGTTGTGTTTCATTCGTGTCATTTTTTTTTTTGCGTAGCTCAGCACTTGTAATCGAAGAAGTGATTTGAATAAGATTGAACGATGAAGGGTTTCCCCCTCTTGGTTCATTTGATTCCATATGCTATCTCCTTCAGATATTGCGAAGATATGGACCAATTCACGAAATTTAGACCGAACCCCAGGATAGGGTTGCCTACGTATCCTCTTTCAAGGAATTAGGTCATGGCGTAGTTCAGGCAAAGGTTCACTCGGGTATTGACACTCTCCTTTTGTGCTCTAAATTTTGCCTGGCACTGCCTTTCAGGTTTTCGGTCCAGCGAGCTCTTTTGAATATTTTGCCTTGAATTTTGCCTAGACCGCCCAATGTGGGTTTTCAGTCTAGCAGGCTTGCTCTGAATTTTTCTTTGGTCGGCTCGCCCTTGCAATTTTCTGCCCAACGAGCATCTCTCAGGGGTAATATCACTTGAGTTGATCTAAATTGACAAGATTGCTGAATTCATTGCCATCTAAATCGATAATCACTGTTGCCCCACCGTCGAGGATAGTCTTGATGATATATGGTCCTGCCCATTTTGGCCTGAATTTTCCCCGTGGATCAAATATCGGTGCCCAAATCTCTTTCACCACCATATCTCCTTCAATCAGATCCCTGGATTTCACTTTCTTGTTGAATGCGCGAGCAATTCTTCTCTGATATCCCTGGATGTGATATAATGCCCGCAAACGCCTTTCATCAAACAACATTAGCTCTGCAAACTTGTCGCTCAACTAGTCAGCTTCATCACTCTCATTCTGTATCATCACCCTTAGGGACGGTACTTCGAGTTCAATGGGAAGTACTGCTTCCATTCCGTAAACTAATGAATAGGGTGTTGCCCCTGTTGGAGTTTGGATAGAGGTGCGGTATCCCCACAATGCTAAGGGCAGCTTTTCATGCCAATCCCTAGACGATTCGATGGTTTTCTCTAGGATATTCTTGATTGACTTGTTTGCCGCTTCCACTGCTCCGTTTGTTTGAGGCATGTACACCGTTGATTTATGTACTTGAACATTGAATTCTTCAAGCACCTCTGCCGCCCTTCCTTTGAAATGCACACCATTGTCTGACACAAAAGCATTGGGGACCCCATATCGATAAATGATGTTTTGCTTGATAAAATGTGCCACTTGCACTGCAGTCAATGTAGCATAAGAAGCTGACTCTACCCATTTTGTGAAATAATCAATCGCCACCAATATAAACTTGTGCCCATTCGATGCTGGTGGCGTGATTTTCCCAATCACATCTATTCCCCATACTGAGAAAGGCCAAGGCGTTGCCATCGTATGAAGTTCAGACGGTGGAACATGCATGAGGTTAGCGTGGACTTGGCACCTATGACACCTTCGCGCATACTGAACGCAATCTGTTTCCATGGTTAACTAGAAATACCCTTGCCTCAAAATCTTCTTTGCCATCATCAATCCGCTCATGTGGGGACCACAGATTCCTTCATGAATTTCCTCCATTACCCTCTTGATGTCACTACCATGGATGCATAACTTGTGCATGCCACAATATGACCTTTTATATAATCTTCCACCACAGATGATGTACTGTGCTGCTAACCTTTGTAACGCTATCCGATCCTTCTTAGTTGTTCCTTTCGGATACTCTCCCTTCTCAACCAGATTCCAGATATCGTAATACCAGGGCAGACCATCATTTATTTCTTCAACATTCATCACATATTCATAGGCCGGCCTATTCCTTTGCTCAATCATAATTGATCTCATCCTCACCCTTACTGGCAATTCTACCATGGATGGCAAAGTAGCGAGTGCGTCGGCGAACTGATTCTTCATTCTTGGTATATGAGTGAAGGTTACTTGCTCAAATTGATGAATTAGGTCGTTGAGATCTTTATGGTATGGCTTCAACTTTTCTTCCCGCACCTTCCAATCGCCATTAGCTTGAGAGACCACCAAATTCGAATCCCCGACCACTTCCAACTTCTTTACTCCAATTTCAAAGGCAGCTTCCATCCCAACAATACATGCCTCATATTCTGCCTGGTTATTGGTAACTTCGAAATTTAACTTGAAAGAGAGGGGAATGTGTGGCCTTTTGGGGAAACCAACAATATGCCGATCCCGAACCCTCTCTGATTCGCAGCTCCATCAAAGTACAACTTCCAAACATCTTTTGATATTGCCATGACATGTTCATTGGCAAACTAGAACTCCGTATCTTCTGGCCCCTCGATTGGGTGATCTGCCAAGAATTCCGCTACGGCCCTGCCTTTTACTGATTTTCGCGTTACATACTTGAGTTCGAATTCGGCCAACAAGAGCAACCATCGTGCTAGCTTCCGGTGAGTGCGGTTTTTGAGCAGATATTTGAGAGGGTCCATTAGAAATCAACACTACGAATATGCTAACATGTAGTGCCTTAACTTTTGGGAGGCCCACACAAAGAGCCCAAATGTGGTTTTCTCCAAAGGCGTATATCTTTCTTCGGCTCCGACCATCTTCTTACTTAAATAATATACTGCCTTCTCAACACCCGCTTCACCTTCTTGTGCCAACATGCAACCCATGGCAGACTGTGTTACTGACAAATATAGGATCAGAGGCTTACCAGGTGTCGGTGGCATCAATACTGGGGGATTTTGAAGATATTGCCGGACTGTCTCGAAGACTTTTTGACACTTGCTATCCCATTTGAATGGTACTCCTTTCTTGAGCAGATGAAACATCGGCTCGCAAGTCAATGTTAACTTTGAGATGAATCTACTGATGAATTGAATTTTCCCGAGAAAGCTCCGCACCTCCTTTTCTGTCCGGGGCTCCTCCATATCGAGAATGGCTTTGATTTTGACGGATCTACCTCAATTCCTCTCGTGGTGATCATGAACCCCAACATTTTTCCAGCGGTGACTCCAAATGTGCATTTCTGTGGATTGAGACGCATTCGGTATTTACGAATTCTTTCAAAGAATTTGCGCAACGCCGGGAGATGCCCTTCTCTCTCTTTTGCTTTCACAATCATATCATCCACATACACTTCGACTTCCTTGTGCATCACGTCGTGTAACAAAGTCGTAGCGGCCCGCTGGTAAGTTGACCCAGCATTCTTCAGTCCAAATGGCATGACTCGATAACAGAATGTCCCCCATTCGGTAGTGAAGGTTGTTTTCTCTCGATCTTCTGGCGCCATCAGAATCTGGTTATACCCCAAGAACCCATCCATAAATGATAGAAGTGCATGCCCTGCCGTATTATCCACCAATACATCAATGTGTGGCAAAGGAAAGTCGTCCTTCAGGCTGGCTTTGTTCAAATCTCTGAAATCTACGCACACCCTGATCCTTCCGTCCTTCTTAGGCACTGGCACGATATTTGCCACCCACTGCGGATATTCAGTTACCATCAAAAAGTCGGCGTTGAATTGTTTGGTAACTTCCTCCTTGACCTTTTCCACCCAATCTGGTCTGATTTTCCTCAATTTTTGTTTCACTGGTTTTGCATCAGGATATAGGGGAATTCGGTGTTGCACAATTTCAGGATCGATTCCGGGCATATCTGCATGGGACCAAGCGAAAACATCTTCTAATTCTTTGAGCAAATTGGTGAGTAATTCTTGTTCCTCTGAAGATAGCCCAGAACCGATTTGAACCATGTGAGGATTTTCCTCATCCCTGAATTTTATCGAAATAACTTCTTCTTTTATTGGCTGAGCGTGTCTTTCATTTTCTTTTTCAATTAGCGCTTTGAGTTCTTTGGGAATTTCTTCCTCGTACTCCGTTTCGTCATTGTTTGGATCAACGTAATTTATTTCGGAGACAGCAAAGTAAGCAAACTCGGAATCTATTTCATTAACAAAGCCCTCCGGGGCGCAGTACATTGCATCAGACTCGAATTCAAAATAGAAATGACGACGTGGAGGGCCATGAGGCACAAACTCCGACTCACAGTCAAATCCAAACCCTGATTCAGACTCGAACTCTATCTTAGTGAATGCATTAGTAAATTTTACAACAGGAGTGAAAGTGCAATTCTTGTATTCTCCGACTGCATCCACTATCAGCATGCTGGGATCCTCGAGGGCCTCCTGCCCAAGCATCATCACTGTTGGCTCTTCTTTATCCTTACTCGTTAGACTGACCTCATCAAACATCGACATTAAGATCCCACCATCCAAAGTTTCTGTCCAATCTGCTTTAAGGTCTTTCACCAATTTCTAGACCTTTTCGTGTTCATCTTCGCTATCCCAAGCATCGTTAGCAAAGATTTCAAATCCAGGGTGCACCTCTCCGCTTATTTCATTCACAAACAGCTCAGGCTGGCCATGATAAGGTGCATTTGACTCTGCCTTGACAAAGTGAATCTGACGATTAGCACTGCTTTCTGCCTTATTGGTTTTTCCCTTTTGCATTTCTTTCAGTGTAGGTTCATATCCCAACCCAAAACGGCCTCGTTGAGAAGGGAATTCGCAACCCGAGCCACCCCGCGGGTGAGTTAGTCCTAAACCCGATTACGGCGGATATGACATCTTCTTCATCATCTCGAGGACAGTGGTACTGATTGAAAGTCATCGTCAACGCGAAGTGTGAACACACCACCGGATGTATCGAAAGCAAATCCCCCGAGTTGAACATCATTCTCATCGTGCATAATTTCTAGCAAGGGAGCATTATCTTCAGTATGAGGACGGATGCCCGTGTCTCCATAAAGGGTAACGGTCCCATTTTCTAATCCAAGCAAAACCTTCTGATGTAGAGTGGATGGAACTGCCATGATGTCAGGTCGATGCATCCAAGGACGTCCCAACAGCAAGTTGAACGAAGCTGGGATTTCAAGCACATGAAACTCAACTGTCGATTTAAATCCTTCTGCAGCAATCTCCATTTCGACCGTTCCAAGCACGTTGCGGCGGGTATTATCATAGGCTCGAACAGTGATCGGATGGTGTGAAATCCTTAGGTTTGAGCCCTAAGCACAAAGCCGTTCGGAGGGCGGAACATTGGCCTTGGGACCGTTATCTATCAACACGACTGGGATCCACTTCCCCATGCACTTCATGGTGACATGTAAAGGCTTGTTGTGATCGGTTCCTTCAAGTGGTAAATCAGCTTCGGTAAAGGTCACAACATGCTTGACAGGTTTGGTAGTGATGGTTGGTTTGGTAACAATGGCAGCCATCATGGCTTCTGGAGTGATATTGGGAGCAATCTCCATGCAAGACAGTGCTTGAGCGAGTTTCTGACGATGCTCGCTGGAGCTCATGAGTAGCCCCCAAATGGTTAAAGCGGCTGGGGTTTTCTCGAGCTGTTTCTGGATAGGATTTTCTTCGGCTGTTGGTGGGGGTTTTGGATGAGGCAGACGACTGTTGGTTGTGGAGGTAGCATGGGGTTGGTTGGTTGGAGGGTTAAAAAGGTTTTGGAAATCGGTAGGATTGGCAATTGGGTCATTGGGGTTGCTTGGATTATTTGGTGTGACCGAGTTATTTTGTGGAGCTGGGTTATAGGGTGACTGGTTTATGGATTTAGGAGGCGGGTTAGAGGTATCTCCGGTGTACATTTGGGGTGGCTAATAAAACCGTCCACTCCGAAGCAAATGAAGAACAGAGTCTATGTCATCTCCCCACAAGTTGATTATAATCACGTGTAAAATCAACAAGATCCCCCTCTGCCTTTCTCTTTCCTTTTGAGATGCTGGCTTCTTCCATGCCTTTGGTAATCCCTTCCACAGTTGCTTCGCTCCATACATCCCCATTTTCCATTGTAGCCTCGTTAACTGCCCAAATCTCGTTGTTTCCAACACAAAGTGGTGCAAGTATTGCACCTTCATTCTGATTGGCCCACATATTGGCCACACCATTCTCTTCTATCGGCTGTCCCCAAACATCGGGCAAGTCTCCGTTCAACACCATGATATTGCAGTCTTCTGGAATTTGCACTTGAGGTACTGGAAGATTTTCATCAACTATGTAATCATAAGGTGTGAACTCTATTCCCTCTGTCATTCGGTTTATGGCGTGTTCACTCATTAGGGAGAAATCAGGGCGACCTTCCCACAATGGTGGCGCTGGGAAATATGTTTCATCAAAGAACAAGGGGAGTGTGGATCCATCCAAAGAATCATTAGGGTCCATGAGCTGCCATTCATTGGGTGCAGGATCCCATTCATCTTCTTGTGCACCATTTGGCACCACATTCTCTTCTTGCCAATTCTGTCCATGTCCTTCTTCCATAAGTTGTTGATTTTGTACCACCGGCAAAGGTTCAAACAGATTAGGGAGTGCGACTCCATCAAGTGGATCCTCGAACATTGGATCCCAAAGCAGATTAATCAGGGCACCAAGTTGGGGGTTCTTCATTAAGCTGTTCATTTTGAAGCCAGGCTTCTTCATTTGCCACATTATTGGCCACCATCTGTTCGTACTCTCAGGCTTCCATAGCCATGATCAAATCACCCCATTCTTGCCATATGGTAGGATCCAAATGTATATCAAGAAAGCATGTTTTGCATTCATCTGGTATAAGTACAATAGGTTTAGGATCTGTTTCTGGTATAATGAAATTGCTTGGATCGAAGGAAGTGAGATTTTGGTCTTTTTGAGTGGAGCTGAAGGTAATCTGACCTAGATTGACATTTCTTTTGTGAGTTGGCAAAGGGTTAGTGACAACATTGGGCTTCTCGGTAGGATCATGGATATGTTTACTGTCAATGAGATCTTGAATCTCATGACGCAGTCGTTGGCACCTTTCGGTAGGATGACCGGGTGTTTGGTGGAAGATACAGAAGGTGTTAGGGTTGTATGATGTTGAGGGATTTTGTGGAGGTGGGGTTGGCTGAAGAGGCTTGATCTTCCCTTGTTGTACAAGCCGCTCAAAGATAACAGGTAGAGGTAAAGGGAAAGGAGTGAAGATACGCCGGGTTCTTTGGTTCTGTGGAGGTTGATTTGGTTGGGCTGGTTGGGACAAGATAGCATTTATTGGTTAAATTTTGTGGGGTTGATGGTTCATGGTGTTGGATGAGGAACCGGTTGCGTAGCTGGGATTTGCATACAAAGACGAGGTGTTCCCAATGTAATTGCGCTTAGGCCTGGGGATCGAATCTCCTTTCTTCAACACCCCACTTTGCAAGGCTTCTTCAATTGACAAGCCTGTCTCGAAGTAGGTCGCGAAGTCATGTGCTTGGGCCATTACCATGTACTGAGCCAAATCTGGCTGAAGGTTCTTGGTTATGATGCGCATCTGATCCTTGTCACTAGGACGGTCAGTCATTTGCGCGGCCTTTGCTCTCCACCTTTTCACAAATTCCACAAACGATTACTTTTCCTTCATTTTGATGCTTTCAAGTTCACGAGTAGTGACTTTAAGCTGAACATTGTACTCATACTGTTTAATGAAAGCGGCCACCATTTCCTCCCAAGTTTGTCTCTTTGAGATATCGAGAGATAAAAGCCACTGGAGAGCAGGCCATGTGAGGGTTTCATGGAACATTTGTGCCATAGCAAGCTCATCAACTTCTTGTAGCGAGAGGGAACTTATATATGCCTGAACATGTCCTCTCGGATCCCCAATCCCATCAAATTTTTCAAAGTCCACATGTTTGAACTTCTTAGGGAGTTTAGCGCCTGGGAAGATGCACAGTTTATCCATATCAAAACCGGTAATGGCTCGTTTCTCACTCTTGGCCATAGACTCTTCTAGTTTGAGTAACTTAGCTATCATTTCAGCCAACTGAGGGTTTTCAGGGGGTTGTTCCGGCTGTTCATCATTGGGAATTTCTTGATCTCGAGGTTCACCCTCAGGGTGTCGCTGTTGAGGTGGGGGGAGTCGGCTCTGGATATTCACCATAATTGCCATGAGTTGGGCGATTCGAGCATCATTCCGGACCCTCTCTTCATGCATTTCCTGCCTTATTTGTTCAAACTCATTTGGGGGACCCTGTTCTTGTTCAGCCGCCATACTATTCTCAGCCTTTGGTGATAAGGATCTAGACAGTCTCTGTCCGGGAGGTCGAGTCCAAACAGGTAAGGTCTTCTTCTTCTTTGCAGGCCCAATGGTTCAAGAGCTAAGCATAAAGCAAAAGCCGGACTCAGATGTGTACTCAATGTGCTTACTATGTACAAGGAAGAATGATTTACTAAAATGCTCACTATCGCCTCGTCATGACTCAACTTACGGAGTTAATCCTACTCCTAACCTAGGAATTAAGCTACCGGTTTCGGATCTCACTTGGAATCATTTGCACAGAAGATTGTATCAACACCACGGGTAGATCGTTTACTCAGCAAGTACGGCGTTTCAACCTAAAGCCTAAACGTTGATGCCGTAGTGCTTTTCTTGACCATCCGAGGCAAAGCAATGAGGTGTCATCATCCAGATACAATCGGTTCCAAGGCTAGTCCAAAACACGGGCGGCCGTTCGGGCACGACCAACACCGGAGGTATCTCAAACTCCATGGATTTTAAGTCTCCTAGACTTCATGTATAACTTAGGGTTAGTATACTAGATCCAAATCACTTAAAATCATTGCACAGATGATTATCAACACCCCGGGTAAACCATTACTCGATGGATACGGCGTTTCAACCTAAAGCCTAAACGTTGACGCTGTAGCACTTTTCTTGGTCATCCGAGACAAAGCAATTTAGATGTTGCAACCCAGATACAAATGATCTTTAAGGCTAGTTTGAATCACGGGTGGCCGTTCGGGCACGACCAACACCGGAGGTATCTCGAACTCCATGGATTTTAAGTCTCCTAGACTGAATAAGACAGCTTTCGAAGATTGCCTCAATCCTCAAGTTTTCCTTTTGAGTGGTAAGTCCTTGATATTGGATGGCTGGATTTGGGAAAATCTGGATCATCAGATGCCTAAGGGCGATTGACCCTTCTCGAGCCAAGGTCCCTTAAACCCGTTTAGATCAGTGTTAGGAATTTGACGATCCAAATTTTCCCACGTCTGGCCGTCCCAAGGGCTAACTTGTAAGAACAATGCGCATATGGAATGCACGACTCATCATCGGGCCAAAGCAATCTCCTACTAACTGCAAAAGCATGAAAACCAAACGGGACATCTATACAGAATATCTATGCAAACGACGCTCGCGACGACTATATACAAAGCAAATGCATGAATGCAACATGGCATGGCGAGGAAAGCGGTAACACATAGCACATAACAAGATGGAGCATGTAAACTTAACGCACAGGTGGGTTGCTAAACGTGGGGTTCTATGGTTAACTACATGTAAAGGCCGGTTTTGGTCACTGAGGGTACCCCGGACTCAAAATCAAAACCGCCTCCTATCGTTAAGAACAATAGTGACGATATGATTTATCACGGTCGAGGGCTGCTGGGCATTTCGGGATTCCCTATCACCGGCAAGCCGGGCAGGATTGCCAAAACACACCAGCGGGGCTAAGAACTATGCAAGTGCAATGCAAGAATCAAACTTCAAACATTTTCAAAATCCCACAAAATATTTTTCGAATTAAACCCACTTTTGATTAACACATATTTCAATAAAATTACACAAGTTTAATAAAAATTGCACAAGTGTATTTAAATAAAATATATATTAACCAAAGTCACAGCGGAGTCGCCAGCTTGTGGACGGCCCACGGAGATTATGCGGTGTCGCACATAAAAAAAAGATTGTGTTTTGTTAGAGTCGCCACCCAGATTTGAGGTCCGAATCCGAGAAACCGATAAAAATATGACTCGTTTGCCCATTGAAAAAGATTTTACTGATCACAGCAGAACCAGAAATTTCTCTGATTCGGGGGTTTGGTTACGAGAGGGGAAGGGTTTTACGGCACCCCTCTCGCCCGGTCCGTGAACCGGTCTCTACTCAACATTTCGTGGGATTTTGAAAATGTTTGAAGTTCAATTCAAAATACAAAAATGGGGAATTGGGGATGGGAACCATATAAACAATAAGAAGATACAAAAAAGAAATGCAAGTTTAATGTGGATACTTATGCACATGAATTACATGAAAATGACAATGACAAGGAATTATTATGATGAATATTTACAGAAGTGAAAAAGAACAAAAATGAACAAATAACTCAAGAAATCAGTGATTTGAAGCTTAACAAATTAACTTATAACCTGGATTCCAAAATAGGAGTTGAGCGCTTAAAGATGAGCACTTGAGCGCTCAAACCCTCCAAACCAGTTTGAGCACTCAAACCTTATAGATTGAGCGCTCAAACCAGTTTCTGGCTTCTGTGATTTTTAACATTTTCATCCCTTCTTTACTCTTTATTTACAAGATCAAACATCCATAAAAAGTTTTTAATGGAGAATCAAATGAAAACAGACAGATTGATCTCATAAACAATGATAAAAAGAAGAAAATCATCAAGCTTTAACAAAAGAAATGCTTGGGAATGGAAGAAAGAAGAGAACCCAGATCATATGCACAGTAACAAAACCCCACACACGCTTGAATTCTAATAAACCATGATCCATCATCAAAACATCCAAAAATCAGCAAACTGTTCAAGAACAGCTTGAGCGCTCAAGTAGATGACATTGAGCGCTCAAGTCATTATATAACTTCCTGACCTTTGTTAAGAAAATAGATTCTAGATGATTCTCAAGACCATAAAACATAATATGGAGTTTTATAAAATCTCATGGACACTGTTTTGCATCCAAATTCAAGACTTTCAAAGATTTTATAACTTGATTGCCTTAAAATAGCTAATTTAAGCTCATGCAAGTAGTTTTGAAGTAAAAACAGAAGCTATTTGAGAGTAGAATGAGCCTAGTTAACTGTTAAAAAGCAATCAAACCAAGAAAATGCTCAAAATTCAGCAAAATAGAAAACTGCCCAGAATTGAGTTTGAGCGCTCAAGGATAGAGGCTTGAGCACTCAACCCCTATTATTTTACAGTGATTTTAAACAACTTTCAAACCTTTGTGAGTTCAATACAAGTATGAAGAACTTGTTTGAACACACTGGTCACCCTCAGATGAACCAAAAACAGTAAAAATCACTTGTCTAACTACCTTTTACACTTGATTAGAAGCTTGAACTTGGTTGTGGGTTTGAAGATGAACGATTGTTGGTGTTTTTGGCTGATATTGTGGATGGATGGTGCAATGTATGAAGGTAATTGATGATCAAGGGTCGAATTTTGGGTTTGGCCGATAGTTTTTGCAGATTATTTTATGGAAATAGAGTGATTTTGTAGAAAGAGAGAGAGAGAGAGTGGACAATTGCTGGGTGGATTATCTCCTGGAGTATGGAATTCGTGAACCCCTGAATAGGGGGGGTGGATGGTTTATATAGAGTGAGTGGAGGGAGAGAAAGAGAAGAGAGAGATAGTGGGTTTGTATACTAGGTGTAGTTTAGGACAATGTAGGGGGTATTATACGTGTATAATACGTATAGAAGTGGTTAGATGCTCCCCCCTTACATGAGATCTCATGATGAGATACTCTGTAGATTCCTGACTGGTTCAGAGTTGAGCGCTCAAGGTGCTCGGCAGGGGTTTGAGCGCTCAATGCCTCAAGTCTGAGCGCTGAAAGCTCTTGGTGGTAAATTGCTGGTTTGACTTAGTTCAACAATGCTTGGGCTGGTTTAGGTTATTTGGTGATGTTTGGTTGATTTTGATCAAGTTCAAGTCATTTTCACAAGTTTCGGGTAGCCATGATTGGTCCGTTTCATCATTGGGAATACTCGAGCGCATCCTGGATTCAAAATCGGGGTGTCTACAGTTATGTAACTAACTTTTTCTTCTTTGTTTAAATAGTTGATGTACAGGTCTCGGGAAGTTTGGCAAGATAAAGAACCGAATTGGAAAAAAATTTATGGCAAAAAGGCAGCCGAAGAGCGACAAAAACTTCCCCCTCGTCCAAGGAAGATGAAGAAGGACAGTAAACAAGTGCAGGTACGAAAACTTGGCAACTCTTTCATACGTGTTTTGTAGTCCTCTTTTGCCGTTGCTGTGATTGGTGACACTACTTTTTTTTTATTGTTACAGACAAAGTTTAGGACTCGTTGTTCTCCAAAACAACTTGTGGAGTTGAATTCGCAATTGACGCAATCACAAAAGAAAGCATTGAACAAGTGTAATCCATTCCATAACCTTCTATTGTTGAGATGTGCAACTTTGCATAGAGATTTTATCATGAAGTTGGCCGACCGCTTTAATCCCGACAACCGAACCTTGGAATTTAAAAATGGTCGTGTGTGCCCTATAACGGAGGAAGATGTCGGGAGGGTTTCAGGATTGCCGATTGGAGATATGCCCATGCCGATTATGTGCGAAGGCATGCACAGAGACAAGATGAATACCTATTTTAAGGAATTTAAAGGTATAAAATTGAGTGTGTTGCAAGATGTAGAGTTGACGAAGAAATGTGATGACAAATTCCAAAGGGCATACATGTTGTTTTGTTTGGGATGTTTCTTGTGTCCCACACAAAAGGATGTTGTCGGTAGTCGGTTGTTTGCGGGTGTGGTCACGGACGAAATGGAGAAGATAAAGAGGTACAACTGGCCTGAATTTGTCCTCAATTGGTTGGTAGAAGAAATAAGAAATTATAAGATAAGAGCGTCGAAAGGCCCTTCTTCTAGTGCCCAAGGTGTTGGCGGAGCTTTGTTTATATTGATGGTGTGTAAATTTTTTTCGTGCTTTAATTATTTGTAAGTTTATTGATTTCAATATTTTGTCGTGAAAGATAATGTCATTTATACTCACTATGCAGGTAATATACTTTCATCATTTTCCGATGAATGTTGAGATTGGCAGCAAAGAAAGTAACCTTCCCATTGGCTTATGGACGAAGGAGTTGATTGATGACAGAATAAGTGTTGAGCCGGAGGACAAACCTACGAAGGAGTCTGTGTACTCTCAGCTTCCCCCCCATAACATGAAGAATGAGGTGATGTATATCTGAATTCGTGTATCGGTTGTAAATATTGATTCTTCCCATAAAGTGTGATTTTGTTTTCTAGCACACAAATCTTACTTAAAATAATGTACCATTTATAGGCACCTATTAAAGCATACCATGACGAGATACACGCTTTCTTAAAGCGTTTAAAGAACTTGCGTAAATAGGATGATGACTTATCTACACTGCGGGATGTTGAAGTTCGGATCCCTGACGGTTGTGAGAGATTGTTTTGCAAGGAAGACGGTCCCTCTGTTCATAATCAGGTATGTTACAAAAACATCCCCCGTAGTAAATATAAAGTCTTAACTTACTATGAATAATACCCTCACTCGTAGCCCGATTGGGTTTGACCAGCTTAAGAAACTCCTTATGCATTTACCTATGTATCTGTTCTTTTGTAGGCCCCTAACGAACCCGATGTCTTCGATGGCAACTACCAAAGTCCCCGTGATAAAGATGTCAGCCCCAAAGAAGGTCAACTTGATGAAACAGCGGTATGTTACAAACTTATGAAAGTAGTATTTATAGTTTTATTGTCCTAATTCCTTTCACATTGGTATAGAACTGCCCTGCCCCTTAAAAAGATTTCAGAATGTTCAGTGAGTTGATTTTGATTTGCAGGAAATGCCATTTAACGATGGAGGAGAAAAAGGTGATAAAGAAGTCACACCTATACAAGGTCATATTGAAGCACAAAGTCCGGGTGACAAAAAACAAGTGAAACGTTACTGTAGACGTCCAAAGGGGGATGCATCTACTGAGCCTACAGGTAGACGAGGGTTTCGGGTAACAAGACAGAGTAAATCCACTGCAGCTCTTTACCTTGCAGCCCCACCCTTCAAAGTACAAAAGATGACACATGAGCAGAAGAAGATTGTGGACTTTCTAATTCGCCAGCCAAAGAAAGACGGATCTACTAGTGCCGAGTAAGGACTCCACCTTTATGCTTGTTATTTGAGGTTAACAAGTTACTTAAAAAAATATCTAATAGACATGTTCGTAACAACTTATTTGATGTAGTGAGACTTGTATAAAAATTGTGGGTGCAAAATGGCCGTTGACTTTCAACGATGTGCACTGCTCATTCAGGCCAAGGGGCCTTGTGTCAAAGCTTGTAAGTTACAGAATTCTCATTAAAATTTGGAATTATTAATGGTTCAATTATGTATAATGAAACCATTCCAACCACCAACAAGTTATCCATACTGTAAGGGACTTGATCATGATGGATGAACTTCAGCAGAAGGAAGAAGGAAAGTTGCATCTGAAGCGCCACATTTTCCATCCTGATTTTGCGGTACGTTGTTTGGTCCGTACTTGCATGTGATGTGAATAAAGTTTCCTACTGGGAGAAAACGTAATTTGTCTTATTTTCAACTTGAGTTGCAGATAAATCTTGGTAAGGTCACTAATTCGAAGTTTAATGCGTATATGAGGGATGCATGTGATGTGAATAAAGTTCATTATGACATACGAAAATGCAGCATGGTACGTTACTTCGGCCTCACATTTCAGCTTGACCATTTTACATACTAGGAAAATCTTGTCCTACTGACTCATAATTTCCTCGATGGATAATATTGCAGCTTATTCTACTTGTACTTTCCGGAGATGGTGAGACTGGTCACTGGTTTTGTGTAGCGATAAACCTTGTTGATTTGCGGGTAGAGGTTTTGGACTCAATGCAGCCGACTGACCTAACAGATTGTACATCCACAATCCAGAGAATTGTAATATAACCCCCCATCCATAAACCTTATTTGAATATTATCTTGGGCTATTATCTTTTTATTTCTGTACCATTTACTACATAATCTTTGTATATCTCTTAACTTGTTGCCTTTAATGGTTGTAGTGGAATAACTTGTTCGCACTACTCAACCATGGTCAAGCAGTGGCAAGACATACTGCGGAGGAGTTTCAAATTGTATATCCAAAGGTTCCACAGCAAGACAATGGGTGAGTGAACATTACAAGAATTAACTTGTTTTTCGGAAACCAGACCTGTCCAAAATTCGTATCTAATTTGCTTATTGAATTATATGTTTGTTTTTTTTACATGGTTAGCCATGACTGTGGCATTTATCTCATCAAATTCATGGAGTTGTGGAAGGGACGAATGGTCTCTGCAGAATTGGAGAGTGATAATATGAATAATATTAGGAGAAGGGTATTGTATGCACTCTTTATGGATGAGAGGAATCAACAACGGGACTCCGTACTAGCCGCAATTAACAAGTAATATGAACTCAGAGGTAATCTACAACTATATCTAAATTTCTTTTTGGATATATTTTTGCTTGTATCCTTTCTTGCTATGAGCCATGCAATAGATGTATCCTTGCTTGTATCCTTTGGATATATTAACTAGTAATATTTCTTGGTTGTAGCCTTAAGCAAATCCTCTTATGATACACTGTTTGGAGTATACATACTTCTACATGAGAGTTGTATCCGGCTTCACATATGCTTCTAAATAATCCCCTTTTGGTGAAATTGTTGTGTATTTAGCATAAAACCTGGGATTTTGAAAATCTTATAAAGTTAAGGCCTTGTCTTACAGGTGTTATATATTGGAATCTGGGATTTCTCCATTCGGGCATGTTATCGATTGAAAGCAGGTTGATAAGATGTTTCTTCTCTGCCTTGTTTTGGGAGTGAATTGAGCCGCACTCTGAATCATTTTGAGTACTCGTTAATTTCTGTTAGCGAGTCTAAACTTTCAAGCAATGTGTGCATAAACGAACTAGCGTTTGATATCGGCACTCTTGAAGTATGCAGTATGAGTCTCTTGCCATTAGTCTTGATGTATGCAGTATGAGTTTGTAATCAGACAAATACTTGCCTTGTTTTGGTTGAAATTATTACTAATTTCAAGTGTTTGTCATGTGTTTGGTTGCCTTTGGGTATCAATACATCTGCTTCATGTTGGATAGCTTGTAGAATCATTATTTTGATTACTTGGTTATGGTGATTGTAAAAAGTTGCAACTGTGATCCGTTCATTGGAATAGAATTTATTTGGGGCTTTTTTCCCCTATTGACTTTTGCCAAAGCATTTAGTTAACCTAGTTTTCTCAAAATTGTATAGAGTTCCAATTCAAGTTGTTTATGATAAAAAAAAAATTCTGATTTCTTGCGTCGACCCATAGAAAACATGATTTAAACACATACACTCACCCACCAATCTTCTGTACAACAGCTACTGTTGATCTTCCCATAGTAGGTCTCTCTCTCTCTCTCTCTCTCTCTCTCTCTCTCTCTCTCTCTCTCTCTCTCTCTCTCAAGTCACGAAAGCAGACGTAGAACCAAAGCTCCCAACCGGCGCACTCAAAACTGAACGACAAATCTCCGACCGATGCGGCTTTGGCTTTCATCTTTCTCTCAATACCTTAAAAATCTAAGTTACACCAAGTTCAATATCCTAATGATAACATATGTGGGACTACCCCTTTTTAGTTTCCATAAACGGTTTCAATGTTTGCACTGGTGATATTTAAGTAGGAGATTTTTCCTGGTCGCCGCAACACAATCTCTCTCAGTACGATGCATACATCGGCCTTAAGCATCCCGTCATACACTTGTGCTGCCTTCTCACTCACAGTCCCCCGAATCGATCCTATGGGATCCTGGTTTAAATCAATCAAACAAGACAAAAATTATAGTTCGGTTCGTCCAAATTTAAACAAGACAAATAGTTAGTCACCTTCAACTCAAGCATAGTTCCATGTACTGCGTCGTGCACACATGATTTTACCAATGCAACAACCTGAAAAACAATAACAACATAGTCATTCATTTACGATTTTATTATTAATTAAATAATTGACATATATAAACCACATACAACAACTTACCAGTTTGAGCCGATGCAAATTAGGCATTTCATTGACACTCGCCAAGTTTGTGTATCCCGGCTCAAACATGTATCCACCATGCACAACAGCTAACCAAGCTTTGTTTTCAACGAATGCGTTGTCCTCACTTTGAACAGTAATGGCTCTACGTATTGCTTTTTGTGTGTTCATTTCCAACACACCCTCTCCATCCTCTCTTTTTTCCAATGCCAACTGCACAAGACCGGTCGGCCCTGGAATTATATGTGTATGTGGAATTTAATGCCTACGTTTTTTTGGACCGCCAAAAGTGCTTTTAGCGATGCCCTTTCCTTTCCATTTAGGGTCATCTCTGTTCATTTCTTTCTTCCCTTAAACCAACTTCCAAAATCAGTTATCCAACCAACAAACATTGGTACCTCCTTCATTTATGGTGTGCAAGTGCAATGGCATTTATTTACCAGGGCAATCATTACCAAGCAATTATTTTCGTATTTGGAAAGGTGTATGGTCAAAGTCGAATATATTCTCCACCTTGCACCATTCATAAGTTTAGATTGCACCTTTCGTCGAATCTCGTTGTACCATGCAAAATGGCTATTGCACACGACAAACTCTTCCCCTTTGCAATCAGTTGACGACACTGCAACTCCGCTTGGACCTGCTAGGGTGCAATTAATTTTTTGAAGGGTGCAATTATTGTTTCTGAGTTGTGCAAACACATTACATGAAACGTGCAACCTTGGATCAGGAAGAGTGCAATCAGGAGAATATATTCCCCTGCAGTGTGACTTGACCACACACTGCAATCCCGGTTGGACCTACTAAGGTGCAATCAAATTTCTGAAGCGTGCAACAAAGTTTCATGAATGGTGCAACCTTGGATCAGGAAGAGTACAATCAAGAGAATATATTCCCCTGCAGTGTGACTTGACCACACACTGCAATCCTGTTTGGACCTACTAAGGTGCAATTAAATTTCTGAAGCGTGCAACAAAGTTTCATGAATGGTGCAACCTTGGATCAGGAAGAGTGCAATCAGGAGAATATATTCCCCTGCAATGTGACTTGACCACACACTGCAATCCCGTTTGGACCTACTAAGGTGCAATTAAATTTCTGAAGCGTGCAACAAATTTTCATGAATGGTGCAACATTGGATCAGGAAGAGTGCAATCAGGAGAATATATTCCCCTGCAGTGTGACTTGACCACACACTGCAATCCCGTTTGGACCTAGTTCGGTGCAATTATTTTTATGAAGCGTGCAAACGCGTTCCATGAATGGTGCAATATTGTATCAGGAACAGTGCAATTGCGATAATATCTTTCCCATGATGCACGTTTTTTAAATAGAAATATGAAGCAGGAAATTGGTATAAATATATGTTTTATCTTCTCTTCACCTCACAAAACCCATCCAATATGTTTTATCTTCAGTCTTCTAGATTTTGTCAAAAAACCTCTCAATAGCAAGTATGTTATCTTCCGTGGTCTTTGGAAGTGTTAATCCAGGAGAGCCATTCGAAGTTAAGCCATTGGTGAGCGTCGGTGGTTGCTACATAGTTCATGTCGACTTTAAAGTCCAACAAATTTCTTTGAATTTGAATATGTCACCAAATTGGAACCCGCAGTGGCACACAGTTCGAATGGAGGCAGAAGGTACGGCAGAAGAACGCGAGCTTCAAATTCGCCGCATATTGGGTATCAACAATAATGATGTTCTACCGGTTTCTAATTTTGGAGGGTTTAATGTCGTAGTTTATTGCTGCGGTATGTACCCAAAAATTGATGAAGACTTGCGTACGACGGTTGGTATGGTGGATGTGGGGCTGATTATGGTTGTGGAGGCCCCGGATATCATTGATAGCCATCGGGACTACTTGAGGGAGTTGGGGTTCATTAGACATAGTCAAGTAGACTGCCAACCGAGCAGCTATGTTTGGTTGCTCCATAAGGTCCCATTTTTTAACGTGGATATGAACATGATTGGGGATGAAGAGCTAAATGTGACAATAAGCCGTAGAGGATATGGCAGGAGGATCGCCTACGTTTTCGGAAAAAGGGCGATGCGTTGAGTCTACAGCTTCATCCGGCCTATATTGGACTTCCTAAATTCGTGTGGTGGCTGTTGTACTAGTAATTAACTATGTACTAGTAATTAACTATGTATGTTATAACTTATATTTCAATATTAACTAGTATATGGAGTTGAGTATATAGTGAACTTCTGCATTGATTATTAACAAGCCAATGACAATGACATGCACTTGTGATTAGTACAAATGTCTAATAGCAGTTTTGATAAAGGCGACCTAAAAAGATAAAGATTTAATCTTACAAATAAATATCCCGATGCCGTACGTCTCAAAGTAATAGCAATACAAATGTCTAATAGCAGTTTTGATATTTTCCAACCAAGTGTTCGTAACAGTACTGCGGCCCAAATGTGTAAGTAAGATAGATAGAGAGTTGTGTCCACATCAAGAGAACTAGATGATCCACTGCAAACGAAATACCTGGTACAACGAATGAAAGCATATATTAGACACTGGTCCCACATTGTCAATTTCATTTCTTTTGCCATGAGTAATAACGGATGATAATAAAATAATTAAAACTTGAAAAAACCAAAATGTATACAAGAAAAAGATAAAGATATAAACAATAAATTAACTGGAGAAACTATGAATAAATTCCATACTACTATTGTAGTTTAGTGTGTAAATTTTTTTAGTTGCAGTCACCGTGCAATGCTTTTTTCTGTAAGGTGCAATATTGTTAAGCAAGGGTGCAAAGTGAAACAAGGTGATGTGCAATATGAAAAATCTCAGTCAACAAACTTAACCAACAATGTTTGAAGGCTTCAGAAGGGATGCTACTGGAGGGTCTTCATCATATTATTATGCGAATAATATGCATCTCCGTTGTGGTGAGTAAAAAATTATGAAAAAAGAAGCAATCAATATATTTAACGAAGTGTTCAAAATGGTCATCAATGAACAACAATTTAAAGAGCAGACAATAGATTCGATTAAACTAATGCATGATCCCATTTTAGTAAAACATCACTTGCAAAAATAGGCACCATAGAAGAGAGAGCAAGAGAGAGAGAGAGAGAGACCGACACATACCGAAATAATGGAATCTGCGACAGTACTCCAAATGTCAGTACGGTTCACCCAATCACCCCGGTATAGCGGATTGGCATGTGCTACGGTTGTGGCACGGCTCCGCGACAACGGTTTTTTATGTCACTATGGCCTTCTCTTGTGTCTACGACTCAATCCTCCTCTTCCTTGGTCGTCCTGCCTGTCTTTTTACGGCGAGGGGATTTAATGCAGGGTCCGTACAAGCAACACCATCAACAGTCATGCAGTTCGGCTCTAATGATGATACCGGAGGCATGTCATGCAACGGCACAGGGGACATGGAATTGTCATATATCACTATTTGTATATCCTTTGTCGTCATTGGGTCGACCATATTGTAGATAGAAAAACCCGAGTTTATGATAGCTCGACAAGCATGCCCACATGGGACTCCAGACATCTGCCAAGCAAGACAACTACACGTCTTGGGGTGGGTGAGCCTTACCGCAAAACTCTTCCTCTCCGTATTCCATACCGTGAACTCATTAGGCGAGGTAGCCCAATGCATATATTTTCGTGCAACCATCTGGGCTTCCTTAATGTCCTTCTCAATATTGGGACCAACAGGAAATTTCCATGAAAGAACCGCGGCCTTCTTACGTACTAACAAATCAGTCACCTTGTTGACATGTCCAATCATAAATTGGAGGATGTCCAATTCCCTCAGCGGCAGTATCCAATTGTTGAAACATTCAGCTAGATTAGTGTACATCTTGTCCCACCTTTTAAAAAGGAAATAAGCGCCGCTTCGCCCGATTTCCTTGATTCTTTGTCTTCCACCCACTTTGCCAGATCTGGATGAAATGCAGACATCCTTCCCAAATGGAACTTGTATATAACTTCGGTCCTTGCATATGCAATATCAGTAAACAACTTCAAAGCCTCCTTCTGTCTTTCATTTTTCAGGCCCTTGCTACTAACAAACGTGCTGAAGTTCTCCTTTAGATGCCGGAGACACCACGCATTACACTCCCCCCCGAACACCTTAATGATACCTTTGACCAAAGAAGTATTCCGATCAGTCACCAACACAACCTGACGTCCACCGACAACTTCTTTGAGATTTTCCAGAAACCACAACCAATCCTCATCATTCTCACTGGACACAATGGCATATGCCAGTGGGTACAATCCATCATCGGCATCGTGCGCACTTGCCGAGAGACAATGACCCCTATAGTATCCGGTCAAGAAACAAGCATCCAATTTTAGCACCGGCCTGCAACCTCTGTTGAACCCGGCAATGGAGCAACCATAAGAAACAAAAAGTTGCTTGAACTTGCCTTCATCTGTTGACGTCCATTTTGCAATAGTGTTTGGGATGGATTCCACAAGCCGCCGACACATCCATGGTACTAGGTGGAAAGAAGCCAAAGGAGGACCGTTGATGGCTTCCTTAGCCCACTCCTTTGCCCTCCATCCTTGATTGTATGTCAAACGACACCCCAAGGCAACCTCAAACTCCTTGCAAATATCCCTCGGGAGAAATTGGGGCTTGTCCAAAATCTTATTTTTTAAAATCAAGCCAACTTGCTTAGTACGAATGGTCGGCTTATAAGTTGTTCCATCTAATGCGTTGTGCACATGTTCATTATTCAATGCAATCACACGGACTAGATCACACTCCCTGTCACACTTTGCCGTTACCATCCACGGACAGCCCTTAACGACACACACTATTCGGTAGTAGGATCTACTATTGTCTAAGTACTTGAATGAAAATTTGTTCAAGGCCGCAAAGATGGTGACCGCTTGCTTGAAAAGGTCAGGGCTCTCAAACAATTGACCTTTCCCCCACAATACCTCATTTGCATTCTCCGGCAAGTAAGGCACCAAACCCATCTCTTGGGTACAAGCACTTCCAATAGGCATGGAACTAGAAGTTGTCGTTGTTCCTCCAACAATAGAAGTAGCATTGTGGTCAATGACATTTGAATCCCTACAACACATATAAATTCAAACAATTCAATGTCATTAGTTAACTGAATTCGACAAGTCAAACACATGATAACTTGAATTACATAAATCATCTTATGCTACTAACTTTTGCCTGCGAGCGGAATAATGTCCGGCGGTGGGGGTGAGTCGCGTCCGTCTCCTCCACAAACACGTCGACTTCATCTTCGTTCAAGCGAAACAGTATTGTAACCACCTTTTCGTCATTTAATATAATATGCTTTGTCTTATCCCTTTTGGTGTTGTAGAAAAAAAATTTATCCTCCAAACTCGTCTTGAGGGCATCACAAACCGTTTCAAATAATTCATTCAAAGAGATACCATCTTCGATTACAACAGCTGCACATATTCCACCCTTGTACAAGAATGTGTTGTTGGTGTTAACTATCTGTTCGCCACCCCAATAGCAAAAATAATTCAATATCTTCTTATCAGCATTCGCCATACCTACTAAGACGTTAAATGTAGGATTAAACAACGATAATCCAACGCATTTATACAACTTAGCAATAAAAAACAAGACATGCAACGGTAATCCAAAATCAAAAGTAATAATCACCATTCAGAGTTCAGCATACGTGCAAAGTAGTTTTATTGAGGAGTACGTAAAAATGTGGAGGAAAGGTCGCGATGGTAAAATATTTCCACAATAAAAAACTTGCAACATGGGTGCAAACCAATTTTTAAGAAGTGCAACATCTCTCCATGAAGGGTTCAACAAATGTGGAGGAACAGTGCAACTGTAAAATATTTTCATACATACACTGACAAGTAACAAACTTGCAACTTCGGTGAAAACCAATTTTTGAGGAGTGCAATATCTCTCCATGAAGGGTTCAACAAATGTGGAGGACCAGTGCAATGGTAAAATATTTCTACAATAAAAAACTTGCAACATGGGTGCAAACCAATTTTTAAGAAGTGCAACATCTCTCCATGAAGGGTTCAACAAATGTGGAGGAACAGTGCAACTGTAAAATATTTTCATACATACACTGACAAGTAACAAACTTGCAACTTCGGTGAAAACCAATTTTTGAGGAGTGCAATATCTCTCCATGAAGGGTTCAACAAATGTGGAGGACCAGTGCAATTGTAAAATATTTTCATACATACACTGACAAGTAACAAACTTGCAACTTGGGTGCAAACCAATTTTTGAGGAGTGCAATATCTCTCCATGAAGGGTTCAACAAATGTGGAGGACCAGTGCAAATGTAAAAATATTATCATACAGACACTGACAAGTAAAAAACTTGCAACATGGGTGCAATTTCATTTTTTAGGATTGCAACATTTTTCCATGAAGGGTTCAACAAATGTGGAGGAACAGTGAAACCAATTTTTTAGGAGTGCAGCATTTTTCCATGAAGGGTTCAACAAATGTGGAGGAACAGTGCAAATTGTAAAATATTTCCGATGTAACAAACTTGCAACATGGGTGTAAACCAATTTTTGAGGAGTGCAACATCTATCCATGAAGGATTCAACCAATGTGGAGGAACAGTGCAATTGTAAAATATTTTCATACACTGAAGTAAAAAATTCGCAACATGAGTGCAAACTAATTGTTGAGGAGTGCAACATCCCTCCATGAAGAGTTCAATAAAAGTGTAGCAACAGTGCAAGTGCAATACTCAGTAAAAATATTTCCTTAAAGTTTGACTTGAGTAAAAAATGTGGAACATGGGTGCAAAACTATTGTTGAGGAGTCCAACAGTTTACCATAAAGAGTTCAACAAAGGTGCAGGAGGAGTGCAAATATTCAGTAAATTACATTAAATACATTAAACAAAGATAGAACCAATTCAAAGTACATAGTACATTGATGTCATAACATCCATAATATCAAATTAGCATACATGAAATTGTTCGCATGCCCTACGAATACATTAACAAAATACATCCACCTTATCCGTCGCTTGTTTACAAAATACATCGACAACTACTTCACAAGTCAAGCCTACCATCCTATCATATATCAACTACATAAGTCAACGAGGTAGTGCGAAATGCGAAATCCTCCTACCTAAACCATGGCTAACTATTCCAAATACCACACAAGCACCAACAAGCACCATCAATGCAACCAACAAGGTAACCCAAATTTTTTTTTCCATCCTCCTCGCTTCCTTAATCTTCAATTCATAGAGTTGAGCCGTGTTGGCAATCTCTCTTCCATTGTTCTTCTCACACTCCTTGTACTTGTTCTGAAACACCTTTGCCTTGTCCTCCCACAAGCTTGCCTTCTCCTCCAACAAGGTGGTCTTCTCCTTCAAGAACTTAATCTCCCTCTCTAAATTGACTATCTTCTCATCATCAAACCATTCAAAGAATTCGCACGATTTTGGATCCTACAATGATAGAATGAAATTATGCTAAGCCACTACACTTATCAATTCAACCAATTCAAGAAAATTTTAGCCACTTACCGGATATTTTTGACAACTAAAAAACCTCCGTCCAGGATTTTCCTCAGTTCTAGAAGGCTTAAGAACGGCTTGATCACCGCAATGGCAATTCGGTCGCCACCACCTACCGCCACTTGAACTAATAGAACCCGATGACATATCCTTTGAAAACTTTCATCGTTAGTCCAACTATCCACCAACAAACCACCTTGAACCAACTTTTGTTCAACTACGATTATCGTTTCAAAAGAACCCCATTTGGACTAAGTATGGTGAAATCAAACATTAGAGGAGTGCAATACTTGTCCATGACAGGTTAAACAAACTACAAGCAAGGGTGCAATGGTGAGAGTGAGTATATTCGTTGCAACAAACTGTATTTCATCCATTTCTGAAATTATTAGATTCACTTCCAAGGAACACCATTGTTTGATGGGGCCCTTGTTTGATTCCTACAACTCAGACTATCATCTCAAACTATAAACTTAAAAATTTCAAAGATTCAACCCTGTTGGGGGAGAGAGAGAGAGAGAGAGAGAGAGAGAGAGAGAGAGAGAGAGAGAGAGAGAAATTGTGTGAGATTTGCACAAATTTGTGGAACAAAATGTCAGATAAGTGGGATGGAAACCCAAAAATCGACTGAGCATATATGAACCGAACAAACCCATTGAAAATCTCGACTATTTTTTGTTTTCTCATACCTGTTGCTTTGTTGTACGACTATGGTTGATCCCGTTGATCTTCTGGTATGCCTTGCTTCTTTCGGTTGTGAGAGTGTAGGAGAAGACGAAGAGAGTGAGAGGGTAGTGTAGAACAAATCTAGGGTTTCTCTCTCTCCTTCTCTCTGTCGTCTGTTCTTCTGTGTGCCGTTTCTCTCTCTTTTCCCCTCTTTTTTACGTTTAAGTGTTTGACAGAGAATGGAGAGTCGGGGAGGGGTGGGTTTAGGGGATCCCTTTTCTAAGGAGGGTATATTGGTCCATAGAATAATGGGTTCCATTTATGTGCAATTAAAATTTTCCTTTTCATGTATTGAGCAATTTCAATAAAAGTACACCATGACTTTGCCATTACTTGCCCCTACCTCCATTTTTAAGCAATTTTCCCTTTGATTAATGAAATCATGGTTTTATTCTTCCAATCAATTGAGTATTTGTATTCATGTGTTCAAATACCATAAACATATAATTGTTTTCACTAGTGTGATTGGAGTTCTGAGATGGATTATGCTCTTAAGACAGATCGTGCCGCGATAGTGAGACGGTCCGTGCTATGGGATAGTTCATGCCTTTTAACAATCTCTATATTTTCTTGACGATTATCGTTAGGGTTTGCAAGCCCTAGCAATAATCCTTTGCGATTCTAATATTAATCCTATCTATGAGATGCTTGGTTATGCGGTATGAGCGGATTCTAAACCCTAGATCTTTCTCCCAAATAGTTTCACCTTTTTAATTATTGCGCTCTTTAGTTTAACAATTTCACACCCAATCAAACAACTTTTTACGGAATTAAACTAGAAGTTAATTGGAGTTAACGCAACTCAACCAATTTGTTCTCGTGGATTGACACTCGAACTTAATTATTGCGCTCTTTAGTTTAACAATTTCACACCCAATCAAACAACTTTTTACGGAATTAAACTAGAAGTTAATTGGAGTTAACGCAACTCAGCCAATTTGTTCTCGTGGATCGACACTCGAACTTAACTGTTATTCTCTGGAATAAAAGTTAATTCTCAATTTTTAAATATTTATTTTTGACTCGGTACGACACGATCACAACACCCAATGGATATTGCTCACCACAATTGTGCACAAAGTTGTAGTCTCGCCTATAGAAAAGGAGTTATGTTCCTCTATCAACCGGCCTACCAATATTTTCTCTTGCTCCTCCACGAGTAACTACATAGTAGAAAGCTCCATGCTGAGTTAAGTGACGTGGGTGGTGTTCATAACCCTAGCGAACAAATGGACCTTGCAGTGCCATTAGAACAGTCCCTACAAATTTTAACATTTTTACCAACATAAAAATTTATACAAAAATAAAACTTATATATAGGTAAAGTGCAGTACAATTACCCAAGTCAAATTTAAGTTGTTCGATATATAACTAAATTGCAGCATAGTTATTCAATACAAATTTAAGTTCCCATCTATGCTGACAATTTGACATAATTTTCTTTTAAACAATCTAAGTGCATCATTTTTGGCTCTATGCTTTTATCCTTTTTTTTTTTTTTTTGGCCCAAGTTGATACAATTTTCTTTTAATAGGCACTCCTCAAAACCTATAGAACACATAATCCTTTGATACAAACTTATATAACCAACTCATCTAAGTTCATTACTGTTGCACCTATTTTCTCAAAAAAATGTTAACATACCATATGCTCTAGCCATTTTTATTGCCTCCTAATAAAATTATTTTACATTTCCTTTTCCTAACAAATAAAATAATCGATACGAATTAGTACACACACACACAAATAAGCCCTTCGAAAGCTTCTCTTGTATCAACCCTTTGGATAAGTATTCTCCAATTCTCTTTTTTCTAAAAAACAACAAAATGGAGTAAAAAATTGTACATCAGTATATAAAAATAGATACCAAAAAGGAAAAAAAATGATAAAAAAAAATTTGTATATCTACAATATATCTAAACATTATATAACTTTATTTTCATGATCTTCTGACCAAAATACAGAGCCAAATCTCTCTCACAAATACAAGCCATTCACTTCTAATTTATAATAACAAGTAATAGTTCATAACTGAAAAAATAAATCAAGATCTCAACCGAAATCCACAATCGACATAAAAAGCTAAATACAATGAGACTCGACGAAACCCAAAACTTCTCCACAACACAAACATCAAGCGAAAACACTTACCTCAACTCTTTGTCGATTTCTCTTGCATAAAAACACCCTCACAAACCCTCGGTCTTCTTCGATTTCTTGTGGCTTTTTACAGTATCAGTAAACATAAAGATGATTTGCAGAAAAACACCCTCACAACACCTCGGTCTTCTTCGATTTATTATGGCTTTTTATAGTATCAATAAAGATAAAGATGAACCCCTGCCTCAAAAGTCTCCTCTGGAGCGAAAACCAAACTCAAGGCCACAGAGGAATTACTTCACTCGCACAACACGTGTGCAACAAAACAACACCAAAAAAAGACAAGAAGGTCCATCGAATGGTGCATAAATCACAAAAAATCCAACAAGCTGATTCCGGAATTGAGGGGTAAAATCGACTAAATTTGCCAAATGACCAAACAACTTCAATTTTGAAGCCTCTCTTATATTAGCCCTTTGGTCTTGGAAATACGATTAACACGTACATCTCAAAAGTTTCCTACAAAATAATTTTTAAAAATAATAGTATAATTGTATTGGATCCAAAATATATGAGAAAGGATCTTCCCATGTTATGATCTTTGATGCGATGTAAAATAAGACTCATACCGTTCCTATTTAATGATCTCAATTGTTTGTTTCTTAAGTCTAGATGTATAAGGATATCCCCAATAGTATAATCAAAATTGAATAACTAAAAGTTCTTACATCACGTTTTAGTTATTTATTTAGAGGGTGAATAGAGTTAACAATGTAGAGGTCCACGATGGCATAATCAAAATTGAGTAGCCAAACTTGCTACATCACATTTTCAAACTAGAAAACAAAACTCAATTATGCATAATTGTTTCAAAAACTATTTTTCATTTTAAAAAAAAAAACTCTCTCTGAAATTGAAATAGTTCATTGACTTTAATTTTTTGTTGCACCCAAATCACGAAAAATGTTTTCCACTTAAAATGCTTTCCCAGAAAATATTTTCCAGCCTAAACAAACTGAGCCTAAGTTAATAAAATAATCTTGATCTTCTCTTTGACTTTCACTTTTGATCATGGAAAATCCCGCATACATTAAAGTACCCCTCGACAAATACACTGGATGTTCTCACAGTGAGTGAGATGGGCCAAAATCTGATGATGCGAAGTTAAGTATGACTGGTAAGCACCAAACACTCAGTCGACCAAAATTTGCTTGCAGACAATTGTCCAAAAGGACAAATTTGAAGGTATAAAAGGGTGTTTAGTCCACCTTAACTTATTTTAAATCCTCCAGTATATTGAGAGGAAATTTTTAATGGCTCAAGGACAACACTAGACAAAAATACCCTTAATGATAGGAAAATTTTACAAATGCTGTTTTGTCTCCTATTTCGCACAAAAGGAAAAGCCGGACAATGACTTTGTAAAATTTTAGCCGTTGCTGTCAGACCCCACCTCTCTCTCTCTCTCTCTCTCTCACACACACACACACACGCGCGCTTGCTTGGGACAAGTTTAATGGGTGAGACAAAATTAATTTCTCTCTCTTCAATTTTGGATTAGGTTCAATTTTTTGAGTTCAATTTTAGGGGATTTAGGCTATTTAGGGTAGGGTATAGTGGGTTTAGGCATTTTAGATTTGGGTACTTAGGGTGCACTTTCCAATTATAAGGTTTTAGTTGCTTGGGCACTTTTATAGGGTACCCTAGTGTTTTTGGCACTTTCATAAGGTACCCTAGCGTTTTTGGCACTTTCATAAGGTACCCTAGGGTTTAGGCACTTAGGGTGCACTTTCCAATTATAGGGTTTTAGTTATTTAGGCACTTTCATAGGGTACGCTAGTGTTTTAGGCACTTTCATAGGCTACCCTAGGGTTTAGGTTTAGGGTTTACTTTCCAATTATAGAGTTTTAGCAATTTAGGCACTTTCTTAAGGTACCCTAGGGTTTTAGGCACTTTCATAGGGTACCCTAGGGTTTAGGTGTAGGCACTTTCATTAGGTTTGGAGGTTTAGGCACTTTCATTGGCTAGTGGGGGCTTTTTTGGAATGTGCAGGTAATTTGTCCTTTTGGAATTAAGAAAAAAGTTGATGTCCTTATTGAAGTAAAGACCCTTTACTATGTCCTCCCCAAAAACGGACCTAATTGCTTGTGCAACTAATTGGCCACCAACTAAGTTAACCAACTCACGAAACTGAAATGTTGTTGCAGCTATTAACTATTGAGCCACGCAGCAAGAGGACATCGCCTCCCAAAGGAATATCAAAACACTCCTAGGGACAGCCCCCAAAGATAGGCCTAAAGTATTCAAGAGGACAAACTCCTCAAAAAGCAACAAACAATAAAACGGCTAGGCAAAATGAGCATTACAGCCCTCTTAAATGGAATGCCCCCAACTCAGAGGGGCATATTCCAACCAATGAACTCCTTTAAAATAGACAAAAGTGGGGCAAATTCCCCTCTCCAAAAACAAGCTGCTAACCATCACAGGAGACAGACAGCAAAACCAAATGAATCATTGAGGACAGCCCATTGGATGATTTTCACCCAACACAGTGGGGGACACTCAAAACATCAAGAATTTCTGTAAATCTGGGCAGCACCCAACCAATGCAAGAAAATGTTACGAATCATATTACTAAAAAGTTACGAATTCTAAGTATAAAAGTTATGAAACTCACGAAAATTTGTTATGAATGACCAGTTCACTTGGTAATTTATTATGAGGTGGTGCAATATGGACTACATAATGAGTGTCTATCGTACACACCTTTAAGGGTTTCATGTGCATTGTAGAATTTTCCAAAAGTGTTACATCTAGCTAATTTCAGACAAGATAAGTTTACAAAGATACATGAAATTGCATTTCAAAATTCCCAAGACGTAAAATGTTCTCGGATTTTAGAGGTTTTTTTTCTTGGATACATTTCTTCCACTGCTTGGTAGTTTAATCATTGCCAATTGAAAGTTAATGAATGAAATAGACCACTTAGACAGATGGAAGAATTTTTGTGACCTCTGAGGAGAAGAAATATACATATGTTCTTCTTGTCAATATTCTTCATGGTGATGAGAACAACAAGCAAACGAAACCTTATTAATTTATGTCCTTTACCCATGCATTCACGTTCGAAGCCAACGCCGACTGTTGGGTATAGATAGTGTAATGATAGGTTTCTAAGCAGAGCCGACTCATGACATAAGCCGATGAAGTCACCGTTTCGGGCTCTCCCAAAAATGTAAAAAATAGAGGCCCCAAACATGTAGACCTCCTAAATATTCCAAAAAATTAAAGTCAATTATGCATAAAAGTTTTGAAAATACTAAGGGTTTTCAATTTTTTTTAAACACTAAACATTGTTGAAAACAAGAGAGAGAGAGAGAGAGAGAGAGAGAGAGAGAGAGAGAGAGAGAGAGAGAGAGAGAGAAGATTTTTGTGTAATCATGGGTGTACTTAATTGAGAATATTTGAGGTCCATTAAATTTGGTTATTATGAAAATGTTGCTAAGTTTGATTATGCAAATGCCAAATTTGCATAATCAGATCCTTTTTGTGGTCTGGTCCTGATCTTAAATGGGCCTTTCCCATTACACAAACTCTCGAACTCATAGAGGTAAGGAACTCACTCACTTCTTTACCCAATCCTAATCCTAGTGTGGATGATCAACCTAGTTGGTTCCTTTCATCCAATGGAGTTTTCACTATCTCCTCTCTTGTGGACCAACTCAGAACCCCTTTCCCCAATGTCTCTTGGCAAAAATGTGTGTGGTTTCCTAGCCACATTCCTAAATGCAGCTTCATTACTTGGACTGCTATCCAGAATAGGCTCTACACTAAAGATAGATTAGTCCTATTTGGTACCAAATCTATCTCTTGTTGTAGCTTCTGTCCCGGGCATGAAAGCCACTCTCATTTGTTCTTCAATTGCCCATATTCCACCCAAGTGTGGAATAAGATATTGTCTTTGGTGGACACCTCTTGGCACTCTAGGTCTTGGTCTAATTGGATTGATATTATGGAAACCATCAGGGGCAAGTCTCTTAAAACTCTCATCACAAAATTAATTTTCACTACTTCAGTTTATCATAGTTGGATTGAGAGGAACCATCGTAAATTCCAAAACACCTCATGCCTTGCATCTGTTGTGGTAGGGAAAATATATTCAATGGTAAGGTATAGATTGTTTTCAATTGGTAACCTTTCAGCAGGATCTCAAACCTAGGGGCTCTTGACTAAGTGGAATATCAACAAACAATGTTGCTAGGTTGTGTTTGTGTTTTGGTCTCTTTGCAGGTTGATGGATCTCATTCTCTCGGTCCAGTCCCCTAATTGTAAGGGTTGATTATACTACTATCTATGAGGTTTGTTATCTTACAACCCACCTATAACTGCTTCTGTTAGAGACCTACATTGGTATAATTTGTGAAGGACAGGAATGTGTGAGAGTGTGAGTGATCTACTATATTGTGTGTTTCCCTTTGCGAGCTGTGTGTTTGAACCACCACCATCCTTTGTGAGGGATACTTTTGAATATGGGATAATCTAGAAAGCTGAGGGAGTTTGGAGCATTAGTGAGTGAAATTGAAGACGTGAGGACTCAAGGGAGTTGTAGGTGAGACACAAATTTCCTAGGAATTCACTTATACTATATTTGAGGTACAGTTGTACTCTGATACTTATTCAGTGGTTTTAGATGTGTTGTTTGGTTATTTGTTGTTGCAACTGAGCAATGGATCTAGTTATGGTGCATTATCTATGTACTTGGTGTTGAATTCACCTACTGTGCAGTATAGCTTCATATAGAGATCACTAAGTGTTGGAATCTACATAGTGTTGACTCGCTGCCGAGTTTGTTTGTTGTTGTTGGACTGTCTTTGCGCTGTCAGAAATACCACTGGACAATGCACAGTATCCATGATACTCATCCATTATGTGTTTAGTTCTGTATACCTTGTTCCAAATTGGCTTGTGTACTCATCAATTCATGTGTGTACCGTGATACTCATACAATTGTTTTGATTACTGATATACTCATTCATTTTGTGTGGCTGTCAAGCGCCTGACACCTTATCCCGACAGCTTCCTTGCCTACCCAGGTGGGGATGTCCCTGGGACTTCCATTTCAATTGGCTTGGTTTTCCAAACACCCCACTGCGCTGGGTATTGCCTAAGCCCAGAGGGGGCTGTCCTCTGGTCACTCCTGCAACCCTAGGTCTGTTGATCCGTGCATCTCAGGTGATGCCATTTTGCTGAGCTTGCCACTGTGACTGCTCTTATTGTTGCTGCTGTTGTAGAGTTGGTGAAGTTTTACTTAAAGTTACTTAGAAGTTATTTGTTGTTGTAGATTTGCCATTGTAAACTGCTCAAATGGAGTTGGAACACAAACAATGGTTTATTTTGCAGATGTAGTTGTACGGCCTCCTCCCATTGTAGCCGATTGGCCTCCCAAACCCAAGCACTTTTATTTTCTTTTTCTTTTCTTTTCTTTTTTTCTCTTCTTTGTCCTCCCTGGGGTATGCCCCTTGTAGGCTGTAAATTTGTTTAGCCCCTTTTATTTTAAAGCTAGTTTATCTATAAAAAAAATGCCAAATTTGGTTATTAGTTAAGGGGTTGCTAATGTTGATCATTCCATTGTAAGCACTTTTTGGGGTACACATTGCTAGTTTTAGCAACATATATATATGGCATTTTTTTTTATGTAAATGCTTGGTCAAAATCATACCCCTTGCTTCAAAAAGTTAGTCCATTGTGAATAGATGTGTAATTTTCGGATAAAAAGTAATGTACTTCTATCCTTAATTTTTTAAATTTCTTCGGACCAATTTAAAGGTCTCGATTAGGTTTTGATTTGGTGCAAAGAATTCAAAATTTTGTGCAAAAAAAGTACATTATTTTCTATCCAAACTTTCTGTAACGATGAGAGTATTTGCTTAGAGAAATAGATGATCAGATTCAAGAATTCAGTGCTTGCAAAATAGACATTGGTTTAAATGGATACCAATGTCTTATCGACCTAATTGCTTGCATTGATGATGTACATATCGATAGTTACAAAAGCATAATGAGCAAACTTGATCCTTGAACAAGAATCTTGTATCTTTGATATTTGATTAATATTTTTTTTTTGCCGTTTAAAAAAAAAAACATAATCAAAACAAGCAACATCAAACAGTGGATCTGACCCAACCCAAGAAAAACAATAACATAATCAAAACAAACAACTCGCACAGTGGATTGATCCATTTCCACAGTGGATCAATCCACTCCCCCCTTCACCTCACCAAAACTTGTTTTCGTCGATTTCAGTCATTTTTTTTCGTGTTAATACTTGGCATAATCATCTCTTATAACTCAAAACTCATTGAATATCTTGTCCCTAACATATCCTTCCGTGATTGGTGACTTGGGTTGATTTTTAACGCGATACCCACGCGATTATACACTTGTTATGTGCGAATTAGGCAACTTTGACGAAATGCGTGAACTTGAATGACGAACCGAGGTTGGGAGTGACATGATGACACTTGTGCAAAACCAATGAACGTGAATTGAAATGAGAACTTGAAACTTGTGATACGGGGCCGAGAGGTAGTCCAGAAAGATACTCGGGCCGTCCTATGGGCGTGTCGCGAGGAACTATGCCTTGGCCAAGGGGAAGACTATACGGGGTCGAAAGATAGCCCGGAATGATACTCGGGCGGTTCTATGGACGTGTCGCGAGGAATTTTTAAATATCTAATTTAAACAAATTGGTTGACACGACACATCAAACGAATTGAACACTTATGAGAGAGAACACATGTCGGGTACGCATTGGACATACGAGGGTGATAATAAGGGATTTTAAAACTTATGTGTATATCTCATCGGACTCTCATAAACTCTTGGATATCTTATATAGCTTTCATCCTCATGTCTCATCTCGCATCTACATTTCATTGTGTTTAGTTTTGGTAGACGTTTTTCTACTTGGCTAGTGAGTTCAACCTATCATTTTTCAGGTACGCAGTATGGAGCATGACTTGGATGTACATGAAGTGATTGCATGCATCTTTTGAAAGCCTAAAGAGGAGTTACCTCATCATCTTGAGTTTTTTAATTATGAAGAGATGATTTTGTAACTTATTCGTATTAAAACTTTTGAATTGGATCTATAATAACTTTAAGACTCGTGTGTTTCAGATTGGGGAATGGGTAACAGTAGACTATTGTACCCTTTGATGTTAACTTTGATTACTAAACTTGGACTTTGATGTGACCCGTGGACTTGTTGTTTGTCCATGTGGAATTTCTTAATGTATTATCCTTTAATTTTTTTTTTTTGAGGGCGTGACAACTTGGTATCAGAGCAATAGGTTTCGAAAACTTAGGAACCGTGGGGAGACTATAAGTATCAGGGCTTAACCTATTGCATAAAGCTTTTTCATGGAAAGCATTTTCACATACATTGTGTGCTTGCATGGGTGACATTCATCTATGTGACATTGCATGTGTGATTACGTAGTGTAGTGTTTGACCTGTATCGGGAAGAATTTAAGGCTTTGGCCTCAACGAGGTATTATTGTTGACACATGTTGTGAAATGGAAGTTTAACCTCGTAATGAAAGAAATGTGTTGATTGTAAGGTTCATACGCTAGTAAGGAAAAATGTTATGTGTGTTGGGTTTGGTCACGGTGGTTTAGGAATGACTTGGGAGATTGATTTGAAGGGTGACTGGCCAACACACTTCAAAACAAACCTCTATTGTCACTCCATTACCATGCGTGAGTGTGTGAAGGTGTGCAGGGACGTACATTCAGTAGAACAAGAGCTAAAATTAGTAAGTGTGTTATATTATTTGCTTGGAAACATGTGATTCATGGTTTGATCTATGTGATAAACTATAACTGTGACTAGAAGTGAGAACGTGTAGAATGGAATATTTGTTTGATTCTTCGAGCATTGTTTATTTCAAAGTTGTTGCAAATTATTTTATGGTATCAATGTGATGCATTACAAGTCATCATTCTTTTGGAGTCGGTGGATTTATTTCTGTTGCATGTGGAAGTTTGGGGTCCCAATTGACTGGGTATTGCTTATTGTAAATGAACTGAAAATTGGAAATAAAGTCTTGAAAGTGATGATCCTAGTAATATCCTTTGGGATTTGGTTAGGACACTGGTCGGGTTAGACTCTTGTTTTACGTTGGAACATAGTACATGCGTGTTTACTGGTACTTAAACGATGGACTATTGTGGGGCGACAGTATCATCAAGTATGAAGAGATTATTTTGGTGTGAGGGATTTTGGGTTGTCAATAGTAGTGATGCCTAGGGGATTGTATCACTAGGTTAAAGGGGTTCAACTAGTTTGATTAGCATAGTTCATATGGTTGATAGTGTATCATTATGTTTGTTTCCCTAATTAGAATTTATCCATTGTTAGGTTAGATGGGACCGGTTTTCTCGATTAAATGGTACGACAATAGAAAAAATTTGGTCAGAAGTGAATAACAATAAGTGTAGATGAGACTGACTCGTTGAGGTAGTTAAACTAAGAATGTACTTTTCTTGTTGACTTAGGTGAAGTAGCTATTCGTGGAGTTCGTCGAAAAAACAAAAGTTTGAGTTTTAAGTAAGTTTCTTTTTTTTGTGTTACCGGTAAGTTGGTTAAGGTATTGGCAATGGTCACGGAGGGTTGGAGTGTGAGAGTTTGGGTTGTCTATGGTTTATACAAGATGAGTTATTGAGTTTTGTGGCTATGATTGGTCTACTAGACGGCAGGGTGGAAACATGAGATGTCGTGATTGGATTTTTGTGGTTGTTCGTGAAATTATCTTATGTTTGTGAGAAAGTCAGAAGTACTAAGGTGTTAAGGGAACTAAGTGACAGAGATGGTCTTGAGGTTAACAGAGAGAGAATGTTGGCGGACTTGGAGTTATTACATAGTGCTAGTCCCGTATTGTGGGAGTAAATTTGTGAACTGATCGAGCTCTACAGCTAGGATCTAGCTAGTCGAATATGACTATGAGGATAATATGAATCAAGGTTGGTATATTGTAAAGGTTATAAATGGGTGCATGAGAAGCGTAAGGTACCTTTCTAGATGACAGGTGTGGAGGTACTTGGTTTGATTCTTAGAAGTCGTTCTATACTTTCCTTAATCCATACTTCGAATAATTAGATTTAACAAGGATGTATGGAGACATGAGACTTTATTATTGGCTAATGTTTTATTTGAGTTTTCAAGTTTAGTTGGACTAAAGAACAAGAGATGGACGGTTAGGTCATGGGACTGACACTTGGTGCATGTGTGTTTCTTTGAGCAATAAAGGGTTAGAGTATGGAGACTTACATTTTGAGGCTAAACAGAAAATGTTGATAATCTTAGGGGTTGAGAGAACTTGGGGTGCATGATTTAGGTTGGATTTGGGAGTATTTGTCATAATGTGTTTGCGTTGGTTTGTGTTTGGTCGAGGGTGGAATGGGTTGTTCCCTCCACGTTTATGTGGTACTACTTGGCCAAAATTGGAAATTATATAATACAAGTTATTGGTGATCAGCGCCGCAAAATATAGATGAGCGATATATCAGGAAACTTGACGGTAGTAGAATTTGGCGAGAAAGAGAGTGTCCTAAGACAAAGAAAAAATGGGCGTATAGGTTCCGGTTGGAGAACCGAGGGAAGGTTGTGAGTTTCGTCTGGTTAAGGTTCGGTCTCCAAGCGCAAATTTGAATGAGTTTAAAATTGCTTTGAAAATAGGAGATCTTTATTAGGTCAAAGTGTGTGATTAATTGTTTGTCGAGCATAGGAAGGAGTAATAGGCAAATAATTCTTTTGAGAACCAGGTGAAGCATCATGTGATAGGTGGGTTTAGCCTTTGATGGTTAAGATGGGTCACTCTTTACTAAGTTGGTGAGTTCGAATGGTGCACCAAGCGGAAGATAATACTATGAGGTTTAGTTTGTACGAATAGTTAAGGAGGCTTAGATAGAGTCACATCGGGATAGAGTTGAAGCAGTTCAATTAGTTAGATTTTAAGTAACAGTCGCGATAGATAAAACATTTGGAGTTGAGAGGATTCATGATTTTTGCTATGGGTATGAGCTTAACCGAGAGCCATGAGTGATAGAAAAATAGTAAGATTGGAGAAGTTTAGGAGTAAGAATTGTGAACTATTTGAGAATCTAAGATCAAAACTATGGAAGAAAAGTCTGATGAGTAGTATTATGTTGGAGGACTAAAATGTTCTCAATGTTTGGTTTCTTAGTTAGTGTTAGTGAGGATGGGACTCCAAGAGTTCCCTAGAATTGGAGGCGAGTGTGAGTCTAAGCAAATTGGAGTCATGGTTAGGTTGGGTGATAAATCTTCGGATGATTATCATGAGGAATGGGGAGTTTATTTTCCCATGGGTAAATTGTGTCGATGGATGATAGTTTGGTGAAGGAAATTGGGTTCGTATTAGGTGAAACTTGAGAATTGTTTGGTAATGTTTAGGGATGACATGGGCATATAAGTAACTATGGGGGGAGTAGATAGAAACTAGATTGCGTGAAATATTCAACCTAAGAGATGATGTTCTAAGAAAATCGTTTGGGTAAGGGGAATAAAGTTACCTTATGTTGTACTCTTGTCTCACTTTTATGGTATATCCTGAGAAATTAGAATGGGCACACTACTTGGGGAACCGTTGACGATGTCGCAAGGATTTTAGGTTTCATTCCTAGTAAATAAAATAAAATAAAATATAAAATAAATGAATGATGGCATAAAAACGGAGTTCTATGGTTGTGGTACATGAGAATATATATGGAGGTTTGAGTGAAAGAGAGATTATCAATGATGTGGCATGGGAGAAAAAGATTTGAATTTTTGGCTAGAATGAGGCACGTTATGAATGATAGACGGTAGTATAGTACAGAGAGAAAAAGTTTGGAATTCTAAGACTTGGGCACTAGAGCGATTAGTGATGAATGGACTACAACAGAAATAAAGGACATGAGGAGCTTAAATTTGTTGTTGTCATATAAGATTGATTAGTCTTGAACCTATTTGAGTAGTACTAGTTTGGCAAATCAAGGTTAAATGTGCATTGTTGATATTTTCGATGGGTGTAGTGACAACATATGAGTTCCGATCGATATAGCTAAAATTTTACTCTTAGGAGTGGGTGCTACTGTTTACAGAATAGAAGATCCGCAATCTTTTTGGTCTTTGACCTCTAGGACTTTCTATTTGACAATGGATAAGTAGGTGATAGGGCCTTTGGGTAAAGCATTTGGAGGTCCCTGGATTGTTTGAGAGATCGAGTATAATGCAGTGGTAAGGGCACAGAGTAAGCTGTACAAGTAGCAAAAGATGTGAGAGAAAGGTAGCGAAGATCTTGGAGTTTAGTGCGTGTGTTTTAAAGAAGTTAACCGTAACCATTCCGTATCTTAGATTTGTCTGAACGTGAGTTAGAAACCGATGAATCTTACGGAAATGAATGGACACGTATGGGGGTAGGAGTATTCGATTAGTGCGGGTTTTATGAAATAATCTTGGGAGTGTAAAGTTGACATAGACAAAGGGAGGTCAAGGTGAGAGTGAAGTGTTCAGAATTGATTACTGTGTAAATCGGTGTGGGTTCTTATTTGGATTTCGCTTTTGGTATTGAAAGGTGTTAGGTGCATGCTGCATATCATGTTTGGTCATGTGTTGCCTGTCTCGCTTGAGTATTTGGGGTTATTTACTATTTAAGCAATGTGAGTATTTAGTTATTTTAGTCATTTTGTATCGGACACGTGTCCACTTATATGCATAATATACGTGATTATATGATTGGTCGTTTGAGCAAATTTTGAGGACAAAATTTTTGTAAGGAGGGTAGAATGTAAGAACTCATGTTTTTTTAATTATATATTTTTTTCTTTTTTTCTTTTCTCTTTCAAAGAAATAAAGTTGGGGAAAATGTGAGGAAATGAGAAAAATGATTAAATGTTAGATGATTTTGTGTTAAGTATTGATTGAGGCTTGTTTGGTTTACACAAGCCACTATTGGGCTTGGGGTATAATTATTTGATAGTATATGTGTATGGTGTGTGAGAGGAGAGAGAGAGAACACTCCCCTCTCCCAATATACCCAGCCCTCTCTCTCTTTCTTCTTCCTCCTCCATTTTCTTCTTCTTCTTCTTCCACCAAATCTCACCCAATCACTCTAGTCCTTTCACAACCCTTGCTCAAAATCAACTCCTCTACGTGTTAAGAAGCTCGGTTTGCACTCGTTTCACTCTGCAAGGTTGGATTTTGCTTGGGGCTTGGAGAAAGATTAGGGTTTTGCACATCATTCTCTTGGAAGTTTGATCTTTGCTTGAGGTAGGGAGATTTCTACCATTACTAAGTGTTTTGAAGTGTGTGATGCGTAGATTATACTCATCTTTGTTCAATCCCTCATATGTCCTTGAAAAATCCATTTTCTAGCTCCATGGATTTCATTGGATGTTGATTAATGCTTGTTGTTGTTGTCCGACGTAAACTAGTTGTTGCAATACCCTCTTGTATGTTGTGGTGTTGATTTTTTTATCATAAACATGTTTGGTTTGGAGCCCATTGCAATCCCCTTGTTTTGCTGTAAAAAATCTGCTCGTAATGGTCTCTGGATCGATCCACTTTTGGGTTGGATCGATCCAAAACCTTCTGATGGTGTTTCGGATCAAAATGGATCGATCCACTCTCACAGTGGATGGATCCACTCGCACAGTGGATCGATCCACTTATCACTTGATCGATCCACAACCTTCTGTCTTAATCCAGACCAAAGTGGATTGATCCACTCTCACAATGGATCGATCCACTCACACAGTGGATCGATCTATTCCCATAGTGGATCAATCCACTCCCCCCTTCACCTCACAAAAACTTGTTTTCATCGATTTAGGTTGTTTTTTTTTCGTGTAAATACTTGGCATAATCATCTCTTATAACTCAAAACTCGTTGAATATCTTGTCCCTAACTTATCCTTCCGTGATTGGTGACTTGGGTTGATTTTTAACGCGATACCCATGCAATTATACACTTGTTATGTGCGAATTAGGCGACTTTGACGAAATGCGTGAACTTGAATGACAAACCGAGGTTGGGAGTGACATGATGACACTTGTGCAAAACCAATGAACGTGAATTGAAATGAGAACTTGAAACTTGTGATACGGGGCCGAGAGGTAGTCTGGAAAGATACTTGGGTCATTCTATGGATGTGCCGCGAGGAATTTTTAAATATCTAATTTATACAAATTGGTTGACACGACACATCAAACGAATTGAACACTTATGAGAGAGAACACATGTCGGGTACGCATTGGACATACGAGGGTGATAATAAGGGATTTTAAACTTATGTGTATATCTCATCGGACTCTTGTAAACTCTTGGATATCTTATATAGCTTTCATCCTCATGTCTCATCTCGCATCTACATTTCATTGTGTTTAGTTTTGGTAGATGTTTTTCTATTGGGCTAGTGAGCTCAACCTATCATTTTTCAGGTACGCAGTATAGAGCATGACTTGGATGTACATGAAGTGATTGCATGCATCTTTTGAAAGCTTAAAGAGGAGTTACCTCATCATCTTGAGTTTTTGAAAGCTTAAAGAGGAGTTACCTCATCATCTTGAGGAGTTACCTCATCATCTTGAGATGATTTTGTAACTTATTCATATTAAAACTTTTGACTAGGATCTGTAATAACTTTAAGACTCGTGTATTTCAGATTGGGGAATGGGTAACAATAGACTATTGTACTTTTTTATCTTAACTTTGATTACTAAACTTGGACTTTGACGTGACCTGTGAACTTGTTGTTTGTCCATGTGGACTTTCTTAACGTATTATCCTTTAATTTTTTTTAAGGGCGTGACAAACCAAGTGCCATGGGGCACTTGGCCACCAAGCCACACCAGCCAAAAAATGAAGAGGTGCCCAAAGCTCGGGAAGCCTAGAGGGCACAAGATCAAGTTGGAAGGCCAAAGGCATATCTGGAAGCTTCCAATAATCCCCGAAAGTACCCAAGTGTCCATGAGACCAAGTGTTACCCTTCCCGAAGCTCGCACAATGTTTGGAAGTGTTTTGGAAGAGGTCCGGTAGCACACAAGGCCAATGAGTGGCAAACAAAGAAGAGGAAACGTTAAAGGCTTGAGAATTGAAATCAGTATTGGGTAATTATGGGAGAGTTTAATGCCATTAAGGATCCCAAAGAAAAATCTGGTGGGACCATGCTTCCCCCCCCACACACACACACACACACACATGGATGACCTTAATCATTGCCTCTGTTCTTGTGAGGTTGATGATTTAAGGTACTATGGCTACTTCTTTACATGGTATCACAGATAGGATCTCCCCAACCACATCTCTACCAAGCTGGATAGAGTTTTGGTTAATGACTATTGATTGAGGGCACACACTTCCTCCTCAGCTTATTTCCCCTACTCCTAGGATTTTTGACCATTCACCTGCTATTGTACATATTACACCACCACCTAACCCTGCTAGAAGACCTTTAAGGTTTTTTGATTTTCTAGTTGATCACCCTTCCTTCCTACTCACAGTTCAGAAGGTTTGGAGACAAATAATTTTGGGTAAGCCAATGTTTTGCCTTAATGAAAAACTTAGAAGGCTGCAAGTGGAGCTTAAAAAATTGAATTAGAAAGAGTTTAGTGCTATTTCTGACAGGGTGGCTAGCACTAAAAACCATCTGGATATACTACAGACTACCCTTGGTTTGGACCCTACAAACCTGGTACTCAACTGGAGGAAAAAAAAAGGTCTATAAGCAATTCCTCACTCTTTCTAAAGCTGAGGAAAGTTTAGCTAGACAAAAATCAAGGATTCAATGGCTAAAGCTTGGAGACCAATGCACTTCCTTCTTCTTCAAATCTATCAATAACAATAGGAATAAAAGCAAGATTACTAGTCTTGTTTTGAGTGACTGAACTATTACTCATGACATGACTGTAATCAAAGACACTTTTGTCAACTTCTATTCTAATCTGCTTGGTAAACCACACTCTACTACCTATGCTGGTTATGACAGGATAAACCAACTCATTACTAAGAGACTCACTGATGATCAGAGTATGAGTATGGTTCTGGATTTTACCAACATTGAAATCAAGGAAGTTGTCAAGAGTCTTAACCCTCACGAGGCCCCTGGCCCTGATGGGTACAATGCTAGGTTTTTTTAGAAAGCCTGGCCTATTGTTGGGCATGAAGTCACTACTGCAATTAGGAATTTCTTCAAATCTAGGAAACTATTGAGTAGAGCTAATACCACCTGTGTGGCTCTTGTTCCCAAAGTTCCTAATTGTAAAAAATGGTAACATGTCAAAGTTTCTCTCTCTAGGCGATTTAGGCGATTCTCAGGCGACTCCAATCGATCTCATGTGATGGTGATCCCATTGCCTGAGAAAACCCTAGATATGGCGGACAAGTTCTCTTCCCCTGCAACAAACATGGCAGGAAGCTCACTCTCTCTTGCTATCGACTTAGACGAGGTTCGCAAGAAGCAGAGAAGATTCCCTCACGTTCAACCCACCCTAGGTAACAATCAAACTCCTCAATCGGGGGCTCAAACTCCACAAGCTTATGCCGATCTATACCCAGATGTACGGAATACTCCTCTCGGAGAAGAAGCTGCTTCATACCCTAGCCTTACTCAGTCAAATGTTTATCCACAGAGATCTAAATCAGAACCTCACAACACCAGTTCAACACCTCTTCAATTTCAGGTAAAAACCCTAACTCCCAAAAGCCTTAATCACCCGAACTCAACCTCAATACCCGATGTGCACATTTCAGTAGATAGAACTGAAATTAACCCTAACCCAATGCTATCCACACCCTCAAACATCTTTGATAAAGTCTCTAAATCCACCCCAACACAACTTAAACCACACAGCCCTACCCACTCAGGATCTAGCCCAGCTCGCAAATTACTCGGGGTTTTCAAGCTTGAAGGACTTAATCAGGCGTGTGATGAGCGTATCCCTTCTCTGGTCCAATCGATTGAGGAAGAATTGCACGGATCTGGGATTAATGTAAGTCTGGCTCAACTTAAATCTCATATCCTCCAGATGCGGGAAGAGTACTCTAACCATGATATTACATCGCCCGGTGTTAATGTTCAACTTGAAGGGTAATTTGTTGAAGTTGCTGATACTTCTCATCCTCACCTTGAGCCCCCTGCAGACCTAAAAGCCACATCAAATCTAGGTAATACCAAAAAGTGGGCTTCCCTTTTTAAAGCCCAAGCCCCCTCAAAATCTGTGAAACTTGAACACTACCCAGAGCTGCAAAAGGGTAAAGAAACTTTGGTGGATTTGGAGGATACTCATGTTGACTCCAACTCTTGGGACCATTGTTTAATTGGGTATTTTCTGGATGGAAGAATGCCCTTCAATCTGCTGAGTGCCACCATAAGATTAGTTTGGAAGGACAATGCTCCACAGTCTATTAAACAGATAGGAGCTTGTTTCTTCTTTGAATTTTAGGACGAGGCTTCTAAGCTACAGGTCTTGGAGGGTGGCCCCTATTTCTTCTCTAGGCGTTATCTAGTTCTTACAGAGAGGAAAAGAATGTTGGTCCCTACTACTAAACACCCAACTTCAATACCAGCTGGGGTTAAGCTGCACAAACTTCCACTTGAATGTTGGACTGCATCTGGCTTTAGCCGCATTGCCAGCTCTATTGGGCGACCTATTCATGTTGATGGAGCAATAGCAAGCAAAAAGAGGTTGGACTTTGCTAGAATCTGTGTTGAAGTCTCTGCAAATGATGAACTTCTTGATGAGGTAACAGTGAGGGCCAATGGAGAATCTGTTACAGTTAGGATTGAATATCAATGGCTGCCTCCTAAGTGTTCAAATGTAAAGTTTTTCGGCCACAAGTGTACCCCCAAACCAGCTCCAGGCCCAACTAATACAGAAGATACTTGGCAAGCTGTTGGGTAGCAAGTAAACATATCCAACAAAGACCCAATCATCCAACATCAAGTTCAAATTGCATTGGGTAAAGGAGGAAGCTCAGCTTTAGATACTGTAACCAAAGAAGTGACCTCATCCCTACAGATAATTGACAACGCTGCTCCTGCTATTGCGAACAAAGGAGAAGAACCTATAGATAAAGCTGACACTGGAACAGGGTATGACACCTTCGAGGATATTGAGGAGATTATTGCTGATATTCCTCCTAAAGTGAACATCATCACTACCATAGAGACTTCTGAGGGGCAACTCTTCAATTGAATACCCCGGCTGCCATACTCTCAAGTTCAACAGGCTCTCATCCACCCCTTTGTCCACAATCCGCGAGAAGCAACACTAAAAAGAATAAGAATAAAAAGAAGGGGAGCAATGGATCTAGCTCCTCCAAAGGGCATTAAGGCCTCCATTGTATCCTTTTTTTGGGCAGTATCCTAATCCTTTCTATATCCTGCCACTTTACATTATATATTATGCATTGTATCTTAATAATTCCCATGCTTAGTTTACACTCACATATGCATTTTGGGGTTTGGAATTTGAGAGGTTTGAATGATCCTCTTAAACAAAAGGCTGTTAAACTCTTTTTGGAAAACAATGAGCTATCACTTATGGGATTGGTTGAACACAAAGTTAAAGAACCTAACATCAAGAAAGTTGTGAGTTATATTAGCCCCTACTGGCAGTATACCCACAATTCTTCCCATGCCCCTACTGGGAGAATTCTTGGTTGTTGGAACCCTCACACTTTAAACGTGAAGCTCCTACACAAGACCAGTCAACTTGTCCATTGTGAGGTAGTGTCCATTCCTGATGGGAATAAATTCCTGGTCACCTTTGTATATGGTGCTAGTGATCATTTTGACAGAGTTGATCTCTAGAATGATCTGTTCAGATTGAAGAATAGTGAAAGTTGGGTGATTATGGGGGATTTTAATGCTATTAGAAGCCCAAAAGAAAAATCGGGTGGGTCTAACCACTGGCCCTCCCATATGGATGACATTAATAACTGCCTTTACTCTTGTGAAGTCGATGATTTAAGGTACACTGGTTGTTTCTTTACATGGTCTAATAGGCAGGACCCCCCTAACCAAATCTCTACCAAGCTTGATAGAGTTTTGGTTAATGATATTTGGTTAAGGACACATACCTCCTCTTCTGCGTACTTCCCTACTCCTGGGATTTTAGATCATTCACCTCCGTTGTACATATTACACCTCCCCCTAGACCTCCTAGGAGACCTTTTAGGTTTTTTTGACTTCCTTGCTGATCATCCTTCTTTCCTACCCATAGTCCAACAGGTATGGAGACAAGTCATTCTAGGAAACCCTATGTTTTGTCTTACTGAAAAGCTTAAAAAGTTACAAATTGAACTTAAAAAGCTGAATCATGGGGAATTCAGTGTTATTTCTGACAGAGTGGTTGCTACTAAGAGCCAGCTTGAAATTCTTCAGACTACCCTTGGTCTGGATCCTACAAACCCTGCTACTCAGATGCAGGAAAAACTAGTCTACAAGCATTTCCTCACTCTTTCTAGAGCTGAAGAAAGTTTAGCTAGACAGAAATCTAGGATCCAATGGCTAAAACTTGGAAACCAAAGTACATCCCTTTTTTTCAAACCAATCAACAACAATAGGTATAGAAGCAAGATTACTAGTCTTGTTTTGGGAGACTCCACTACCACCCATGACATGAATGTAATCAAGGGTACCTTTGTCAGCTTCTACTCTAGTCTTCTCGGTACTCCACACACTTCTACCTATGCCGGTTATGATAGAATCAACCATCTCATTACTCAGAGACTCTCCTATGATCAAAGCATGAGCTTGGTTCAGGATGTCACTGATACTAAGATCAAGGAAGTTGTCATGAACCTTAATCCCCACAAGGCTCCTGGCCCTGATGGGTATAATGCTAGGTTTTTCCAAAAAGCCTGGCATGTTGTGGGTCATGAGGTCACTGCTGCAATTAAGAATTTCTTTAGATCTGGGAAATTATTGACCAAAGCAAATACCACCATTGTGGCTCTTGTTCCCAAAATACCTAACCCATCAAAAGTTGGCGATTTTAGACCAATCTCATGTTGTAACACTGTTTACAAGTGCATTGCCAAGATTCTGGCTAAGAAGCTTCAGAGTGTCCTCCCTGATCTTATTGACCCAGTCCAATCTGGTTTTATTAAGGGTAGGAGAATTGCTGACAATATTTTCCTTACTCAAGAAATCATGCAAGGGTATCATAAATCCACCTCATCACCCAAATGTGCTATGAAAGTGGATATCATGAAAGCATATGACAATGTCAGATGGGACTTTCTATGGGATACACTTGTACGCATGAATTTTCACCCCAAAATGATCACATGGTTAAAAGCTTGTGTCACCACAGCTAACTACTCCATAAACATAAATGGTGAACCTACTGGCAATATAAGAGGTGCAAGAGGACTTAGATAGGGTGATCCTCTGTCTTCTTACCTCTTTGTAATTGTTATGGAGGTGCTCACTTGTATTCTAAAGGATAGGTCTAGTAGACCTGGCTTTAGGTTCCACTGGAGATGCAGTCAAACCAAAATCATTAACTTATGTTTTGCTGATGACCCTATGCTTTTCTGCAAAGGTGATGTAAATTCAGTAAAACATATCCATGACTCTCTGTATGAGTTTGAATCCTTATCTGGTTTATCCCCTGGGAAGAGCAATGTGTTCTTTTCTGGAGTGCAACACTCTGTTAGAGAGGAGATTCTTCAATTGTTGGGATTCAAGGAAGGTTTCTTACTTGTGAGATACCTTGGTGTTCCATTATTGTCCACCAAGTTGAAGCACATTGATTGTAAGCCCATGATTGACAGAATCACCTCAAAGACCAAAACTTGGACCAATAGGGACTTAACCTGTAAAGACCCAGAAAATTTAATTAATTTTTAAAAAAAATCACTTTTTGGAGAAGTTTCGATTTGGTCGATAAAAAGTGCTGGTAATTGTTCCTTGGATTTTGTACGAGGATAAATCCGCGTAACCCTGGATCACGTGCTTCCTTGAATCAACCCTGGATCTGCGAGACAGAAAAAGGGTTAGAGCACCTTTGCCTCTCGTTGGCAAAGGCCCTCCGATGCCTAAGTTAGTATCACGTACTTGAGAGCTTAAATTATAATGCGTATGAAAGTAGGTTTTCACCGCGTACCTTTTGTCATGGTTATTGCCTTGTATTTATAGGTGTAGATGTCCTTCACTTTAGGCATCTCGTGCCACTATTTCCTATTCTCTTTAGGAGTCCTTTTCTCAATAGGACTTTCCTATCAAGGGACAGCTTCCTTATATTGCTAGATCTCGTCTAGCAGTAGTCTTTCTTTCCATATAGGATTCATTCCTATATGGGGTCTATTCCCATCCACATTAGGAATGTTCATGTCAATCCCTTATTTTACGGGATTGCTCCTTTTCTCGTAAGGTACCGCTTATAGAATATTCTGGAATGTTTCACCGCCCTTCTCGTGGCGGTGCCGAGCTTACACGTAGCTCGGAGTAACTCGTACATAGTTCAGTTCATCACGCCCGCGGACTATGTATTCCGTAACGCTTGCCAAACTATATCCGTAGCTCCCACAAATTGGCCATATCGGGGGCATCCCCTTGTGCCTTTACGCCGAAGTTAGTGCATTCGATCGTTTACTTCAATTCGATTCGACCCACATTCATGGTCAATCGGTCGGCATAGGGACTAGCGAACTCCCTATGTGGTGCCGAGGCTAATGCCCTCTCGTGGCGGTCATCTTGAACACGCGTGCCTTACCTTATAATAGGGTAATTAGATTTTACCCTCTCCAATTGCTCCCGACTCTTATTCTGGCATTTGCACGTCGGCCGGTGCACGCCGAGCTCAACGACTCGGATGCTTTCTTACGCACGGCTTTCCCTCCGCGTGGGTAGTGGTGCAGCCTTAAATGATAAATCTTGCGCGACCCTCTGTGGTGGCTCGGATAATCCCAAAGGGCGATTTTCTTTGGCGTTTTCTGCGTGTCACATCCCACTTTCATGGGGTTTTGGGCGGGGTAATCATTATCCTTCCCCCAAAACCCTTTTAAAAGCGAAAATTTCTTATTCCTCTGTTTACTTTGTTTTTTTGGAGGCGCGAAGAGAGAAGAATCCCCTTCCGCCATTAACGGCCTTTCAAGCCTTACGCAACCATAACACCTTTTCTCCGCTCCGCCACTTGGAAAATTCCCCTCCGCTCACGCCGGAGACCGTCCCCACTAATCCCCGCCCCTTCCACGTAAGTGTATCATCCGGACTCCCATTTTCGCTTTCATCTTCTTCGGTGGGTCGCTTACGTTCACATTCTATTTTTCTGGGTTTCAACTTTCGAAACCCTAATTTTCTTAGCAAAAATGGGTAGACATAGGGCTCTCCTAAGTACCCCAGATAAAATTCTAGAGTTTCGTAGGAAGTACGAGATCCCTTCCGACGTTCAATTCCGGCTAGACAACCATTTGATCCGAAAGAACATGGCCGGGATAACACCAAGATCCATATCCCCCTCGATATTCATAGTGGGGGGCCTTAGGCTCCCCACTACACCCCTTCTTCCGTGTGAGGTGTGCTCTAGATGCCACCTAAACCCCATGCAACCGCTTACCCCAATTTTAAGTAGGGTAGTTATGGGCACAATAGCCCTAAATAGGCTACTGGGCCTTGAACTTGGTTGGTGGGACTTACACTACCTCTACAGCGTAGTTCCAACGGCCGATAATACCTATTACTTCAAAGCCAGGGACCCCAACCAGAAGCTTATCACCGACCTGCCAAATTCTTCCAAGGGTGGGGCAGATGACTATCTCAGAGTCATCGGCAACTGGGAGCCCGAGAGAGATGCCGGGGGATGACCATCGGCTTTGCATGCCCCACAACTCCTGGCAGACTGCGTTAGTACCCTCGTACCTGTATTTACTCTTTATTATTATTTTTTTTTTTTTTTGGAAACTATAACTGATTGTTTCTTCCTTTTATGTTGTTTTTCTGTTGTCGCAGCAGACAACCTTAACCACGGTGGTCGTCTTGTCCACGGCAATCTCCACCGTGAGGATATTGCTCGGGCCCTTTACTTTGACGGCTTCCCACCAACCCCTGTTGGCCTCGGGACGTCTACTCATTTGTTTGTTGGATTACACCCCACATATTGGGGTGGTGTCGGACAAAAGAGGAGAAGGGAGAACAAGACGGCCTCCGTGGCCACCAACTCCCTCGTTGCCATACACCCTCCTGGGGAGCGAAGGACCAATCGAACCAGAACAGGCCGAGCTAGGAGAGGATCCCGACGTTCTCGAGCTCCAACTGATCTTCAGCAGCAGGTCACTTTCGCCCATATTCCAGAGATCCCCACAGCCATCCCAATCCTTACTCAGAAGGACACGTGAGCCGAAAGCACATCCTAAGCAGAGTAGTCGAAGAAGGAAGAGAGGAAGAGGAAGAAGAAGGGCCAGGGGAATTTGATTACCACATCCTTAACCGTGAGATTGCCGAGCGAGCCTCCCAACTAGCAGATTCAGACGATTCACCGGGTTATTCCCCTTCTCCAGATCGTACGGAGATGCCTCTTCAACCAATCAACCTCCTGGATCAGCTGAACCTCGGTGGAGCTTCTCGTGCTCCCCCTGCTATCCCAACGATCCCAGCTCTCCAGCCATCTTCCCCCCAGCTCACTGATCATCAAAGGGAGAAGAGGCCAGCGGGGAGCCCCCAGCCGATCCAACCCCCTCTTCAGAGGAGAAGGACGGGAGACATCAGTTTTCCTGTGATTGACTCTCCACCGCTGGTCCAACCCTGGGCCCCGGCACTTGCTCGCCCCGATGGTACTCTCGTCAGTGCCACTGACAAGATCTCGTCTACCGATGTGGCCTTCGGTGTGTCCAGAGCTGCCCTTCTTCCCCACGATATGGAGAGGGAGAAAAGCAACTCGTATGAAGTTCTGATGAAGTCTATCTTCCATCCCAGTGCCAAGGTAAGTTAATTCTCTCCTGCTTTCTCCTATTGTATCATGAATTGCTCTTCGAACCTAAGTATTACTTTGTTCTCTACCTCCAGATTATGCAGAAGGCCTCTGTAGGCTTTGAGAGGGCAAAAGAGTCGGAGAAGGAGCTGAAGAAGGAGCAAAAAAGGGCGGAGAGGGCTGAAAGAGAACGCCAAGACTCCAAATTCAAGGAAGCTCGCGGCCGGCAGGGCTCGTGGGGAACGCCACCGGCTAGATCGAGGAGGTCGAGCTCACCGCAAATCAGCTATCCATCGCAGGGCGCGCAGGGCGGAGTATGACCGAGCCGCCCCGAGGTCACGGAAAACTACAAGGCAATGACATGCCGCCGCAGGATGTCGTTCGGGGAGCTTGGCGGGCAAATGCCTTTGAAAAGTTTGGCGGATGAGTCTTCCCCATTGATCAACATGGAGTCGCCGAGCGAAATGGCCATGCCGACGCTTCACACCGATACTCAAAACCCACCGGATCAATCGCAGCCCTCCCACCAGCCCCTGCACTAAAGATCCTTCCTCCCGACCTCACCGTCATGAGAGAGAATATTGAGTGTCTACCGGAGGAAAATGGTTCTAACCCAATATTGCCACCGATACGATCAAATTGGAAGAGGCCACGATGCCCGGTTTACGTAGTTCCTTTCTTCCCGACCTGCGTGGTCTTGACTTCGGCCAGATGTGGCCTTCAATACCTTGTTTTTAGTTGTACTTTGACTTCTAAGTTTAGTTTTGAGATCTCTTTGCAATATTAGATTTACACATCTTAGTTTTTGCCCTGCTTTGACGCCTAAGTTTCTTCATACTTAGGGATGTCCTACAATATTAGATTTGCATATCTAAGTGTTTTCGTGACTTAGAAATTTTCTTGCAATATTCGTTGCATATCTAAGTGTTTTCGTTGCTTAGAAATTTTCTTGCAATATTAGATTTGCATATCTAAGTGTTTTTCATACTTAGAAATTTTCTTGCAATATTAGATTGCATATCTAAGTGTTTTCATACTTAGAAATTTTCTTGCAATATTAGATTTGCATATTTAAGTGTTTTCATACTTAGAAATTTTGTTGCAATATTAGATTTGCATATCTAAGTGTTTTCAGGACTTAGAAATTTTGTTGCAATATTAGTTGCATATCTAAGTGTTTTCAGGACTTAGAAATTTTGTGTAATATTCATATCCTCTCGCTCCCCAATAGGAATCCAAATTGCGAAGTAGAAATTTCGTTCATATTAATCATGCTAGGAAAAAGTAAAAATTTCATTATAAAAAGAGCTAAAAACAAGTTTGAATTTATAAAAAAGAAATCAAACAAGTAATCGTTGGTGATTTTATTCGTAATCCCAACTATGCACTAAAAACAAGTGTGAATTTATTCAGATTCACCAAAAGAAAGGTCCGATTGTATTCGTGTCGGGCCCACATGTTATTGAAAAAATCTTCTAAGATTTTGGATGTTCCACGCCGTGGAACTAGGTTTCCATCCGTCGGCCATACGGTAGGCCCCCAATGCCGGCAATTCCCACGATCTTGTATGGGCCTTCCCAATTTGGTCCAAGCTTCCCATCGGTGGCTACCTTGGTGTTGGCCAAAACTTTCCTTAGGACTAGATCTCCCACTCAAATTCCCTTGGCTGGACCTTAGCTTGTTGTAGCTCCTTCGCTAAATGCTCCCCATAAGTCGCCAAGGTGATGAGTGCACGCCCCTCCTCCCTCGCCAAGGTCGAGCCGCCAAATGAGGGCTTTATCATTGCCCCCGATTCGACGAAAGGTAGTACCGAATGGTTGGCAAACCAATTTCCAAAGGAATCACCGCTCGTCCCCATATGCAAGGGAATACGCGCTCTCCCGTAGATCGCCCGTGGGGTCCCAGTATGCCCAAAGCACGGCCGGAGTTCATCGTGCCACCTTCCCTTCTTTTTCTCCAATCCTTCTTGAGGCTTTTAATACCGCTTTTATTTGAGGCCTCGGCCGTCCGCTTACTTTGTGGGTAATGCTAGGGTCGAGTAGTAATTCCCGATGCCGCATTTTTACCGTGTAAGGCCTTGAATTTATTGCCGAACTGGGATCCGTTATCCGAGATAATGGAGTAGGGGAACTCAAACCTTGTGATTATCTTGTTCCACACAAATCTTTCCACCATTGCTTCGTGATTTTTGCAAGAGCTTCCCCCTCTATCCATTTTGTGAAATAGTCGGTACCAATAAGTAGGAATTTTCGTTTTCCCCATTTGCCATAGGGAGGGACCTCACGATGTCCAATCCCCACTGGGCAAATGGCCACGGACTAGTTAAAGGTAGCAAATCCTCACCGGTGCTCGGATCAAAGGGGAGAACTTCCGACACTTTTCACAAGTTTTGACAAAGGCCTTCGTGATCCTCCCCGCATGTATGGCCACCAATACCCACGATATTGCTCGGTGGGCTATAGACCTCCCACCAAGGTGTGCCCTCCTCAAGAAGTCCCAAAGATGAATTTCGTGAAAGAAATTTACGGACCGGTATCGGGTGTACACATAATAGGTATGGACCAAGGAAAGACTTTCGTAAAAGCTTACCTTCTGGAGAGAGCCAAAAGCGTACAGATTTGGTCTTGATTTTGTGTGCCTCCCTCTTGTCCTCTGGCAAGGTCCCATCTCGTAGGTATGCCACTATTGGGTCCATCCAACTTGGTCCCATCTCGGTTTCCATCACGATCTCCACAGATCGGCCAATGCTTGGTTCGCCCAGATAGTCTACTGTCACCATGCGGCGATATTCTGTTTTGATCTGAGCCCGTGCAAGCCCGGTGAGTCTCGCATGTGCATTTTGACCCGAGCCGACTGGCGGATGTGGATCGTATGGAATTTATCGAGCAAATCCTTCGCTGCATCAGAGTACGCGGCCATCTTCTCGCTCTTCGTAGCGTATTCTCCTGAAAGCTGGTTAACAACTAACTGTGAGTCGCAAAATATTCTCAATTTGCTAACCTTGAGTTCTAGGGCACTTTTTAGTCCAAATGATCGAGCCGTGATTCTCGCCACATTGTTGGTGGCACTAAATCCTAGCCGTAGCGCTTGCTCCAGAGCCAACCCTTCTGGTGAGAAAAGCACAACTCCTGCTCCAGATCCTTTGTTGCAGGCTGACCCGTCAACGTAAAGCTTCCATTCGTTAGATTCCAGATCGGCCACCTCCCTTGTTTGCTTGGGATTTCCAATTTGCTCCTTCTCGTGGAGTACAGGCGGTGGGGGTGCTACTGTCGGAGAAAACTCAGCAACGAAGTCCGCTAAAATCTGCCCTTTGATTGCTGTCCTAGGCTGATAATCTAGGTCAAACTGACTCAGTTCTATTGACCATTTGGAGATTCTTCCAGAGAAGTCTGCCTTCCTGAGTAAGGCCCTTAGTGGATATTCAGTGAGTATGGTGATGGGATGTTGTAAGAAGTAATGTGGCCGCTTCCTTGATGCCACAATAAGGCGATACCAACTTCTCCAATGGCGGTGGCGTGTCTCAAAGATCTAACAACGCTTTTGCTCACGGTAACCGGAGCCTGCTCCGACCCTTTTATTCGCAGAAGGACCGAAATGACAAAGATGATCGATCTCGCTAAGTATAGTACCAACCGCTCCCCCCGAGGGAGTAGAGTAATGGCGGTGATGATAGGTAGCTCTTTAACTCACGAAAGCTTGTTCCCGCTTTCGGCTCCCCATTCATAGCCTTCTCTCTTCTTCGTGTTGAAAGAAAGGTCTGCAAATGACCAAGATTTCTTGATGAAACGATTAAGAGCTGCTGCCATTCCCGTCAATCTTTGGACCTCCTTCGTGGTCTTTGGGCTTTGAAGGGCTTGCAGAGCCGAAATTTGGTCTGGGTTGGCTTCAATTCCCCTCTTAGTCACTAAGTGCCCGAGAAACTTCCCCGAGCTGACTCCGAAGACACATTTTGAGGCGTTTAATTTTAGCTTGTATTTTCTCAGAATGCTAAAAGTTACCTTCAAGTCAGTGAGGTGATCCGATTTCACTTTTGCTTTTGACCACCATGTCGCCGATGTAGACTTCCATAGTCTTGCCGAAATGATCCTTGAACATTTTAGTAACCACCTCACGATGGGTTGCTCCAAAGATTCCTTAGCCCAAATGGCATAACTTTGTAACAAATAAAGGCCTCTTGGTGAAATGAAAGATGTTTTCTCCCTCGATCGGGCTCATACATGGCTATTTGATGGTATCCTCGGTGCACGTCAAAGGAAACTCATCCTTTCATAGCCCGATGTAGGCGCCTACTAGCCGTCGATCCCGGGAGTGGAAAACCTGTCTTTTAGGCATGCCTTGTTAAAATTTGGTGAAATCCACCGCACCCTCCACTTTCCATTCTTCTTTTTTACTACGACTGTGTTAGCCAACCAATCTGGATAGCTTACTTCTCGTATGGCGTCTGCTTCTAGTAGCCGTTCTACCTCTTCGATCACAGCGTCTGCGTCCTGTGGTGCCGACCTCCTTGCTTTTTGCACAACCGGCTTGTGCCGGAGGGTCCACGCTCAAATGGTGACGGATGACTTCGGGATCTATCCCGGCATCTCCGGGGGTCCATGCAAACACATCAATGTGGCTTTTTAAGAAAAGCGACCGGATCTCTCTTTCCTCCGCTCGGGAGATGGTCTCACGATCGGAAATACCTCTCTCGCATCGTCTTCACGAATGCACCTTCTTCGGTCCTTCTACCATCTTCTTGGTGGGATCGCCACCGACGCGTCTTAAAGTTGTTTGTCCGGAACTTCAACCGCTTGTACCAAATTCGGCTCTTGGGGATTTTCTCGGGACCATGGTGAAGCATTGATCGACCACCTTCACGGTTACCCTTGATGCACTCTATTCCATCTGCCCCGGGGTATTTGATCTTCTGGTGGTAAGTGGAAGACACCGCCCTCATTTTATGCATCCATGTCCTTCCTATAATCACGTTATAGGATGAAGGGATGTCCACCACAAGAAAATCTGTCTTCAGTATTACTGATCCTGCTCGGACAGGTAGTGTGACCTTTCCTACTGGCCACACCGTTTGTGAGCTAAAACCAACCAAGGGGACAAGGCACTTTTGTAGTGAACCTATTGGCGCCCATCCTCTTGAAGGTGTTATAGTACACATGATTTCTGTCTTTGGCCCCCGTCCACTAGTATTTTCTCCACGCCATAGTCCCTATTCGTAGGGTGATAACTAACGCGTCATTATGGGGTATCGTTACTCCATCCGGTCATCGCCGATGAAGGTGATCGGGGTCTGCAGGGCTTCCCCTACCCTCGGCCTCTTCATGCCGAGCTTCATGACTTGCTTTCCCTGCCCATCAATCCTTTGGACATGTCTTATCTCGTTGTTCAGATATGCGAGCAACCAATCCATGTATCATATGGATTGTCCCTTTGGCCCTTTCCCCGTAGTCTATCTCTTCTACTAAATCAGCATCATTCTTGCTGTCAGCCAAGAACTCCTTCAGATGGCCCTCTGATACTTTCTCGTCCAAGAACTTCTTGTATTCCACGCAATCCTCAGTCATGTGCCCCCAATCCCTGTGGTAGCTGCAATGCTGATTGGTGGCCCTCCTTTTCTCTGGGTTCCCCGTCATCTTTGGAGGTCTCCTGAACCACTGCTCGTTCTTGATCCTGTACAGCATTTTGTATATTGGGATGTTGAAAGTAGTCATGATGCTGAAGTATGACTTGGGGTCCGCTTTCGACTTTATCTTTCTTTTGCTGAGCGTAATCCTTCCTTCCCATCATGAAGTCCTTCTTGTATACCTTTGACTCCATCGTCTTCTTCTCTGGGAACTGTGGTTGTCCAACCACGATCTTGCCTCCAGCCTGCAGGATGTCGTCTTCTACCCGTGCGTGCTCCTGTATCCTCTCCATCAATTTGGCCACAGATTTGACTGGATGCATGGTAAGCGACTCTCGTAGCTTACTATGCATGGGCAAGCTTGTTTTGAACGTTGCCAGAGCGTACTCCTCACTACAATTTTCAATTTCGTTGAAGGTTTCCCGAAAGGCGTTTTGAGTATTGGCCGCGAGTCTCTTCGTCCCTCCTGTCTCCATAGAGGTTAGCGTATCAAAGGTTTTCGAGCCGCCGGCTTGGAGAAAAACGGCGGTGAACTCCTCTGCCAGTTGTGCCCAACATAGGATGGACCCTTCTGGGAGCTTATGGTACCAACTAAGTGCCACTTTCCCCAGACTGGATGGGAACATTTTGCATAACGGTAGCGTCATCTGTTCATGCATAAACATAGCTTTCTTTGGTAGTCTTTGGATGTAGGCCCACGGGATCCGTCTTGGTTTCATAGGGGATGAATCTTTGAAGTGTTTCACCACCTTTCGGCGTTTTCTCTGCACGTATCCAGTGGGCCAAAGGTGACTTGGAGATCTGACCTAGGGCCTCTTTTAAATTTTGCTTCTCGTGCGGTTGTGTGGCCTCCTCATTTCGGTCGGGTTCGGCCCAGCGTCCTCTTTTTCTCATCTTTTATTATGGATTAGCTCGTTGGAACCGGATCTTTCATATCTGTCCCCTGGCGTGCTTCCTCCTTTCTCTTTTTTTCCGCGAAACACTCCGCTCTCTCCTTTTTTAGGTGGAGAAGGCCGTTGGGGTCGATGGGCCAGCGTTGCCGTGATGGTGGCCTTTCTTTTCCTGATCATGTCGTACGGATCTCGTCCGAGAGCGTAGGTCTTTTTCTTTTTCCTGGAGCTGCTTTTTTAGGTCCCGAATCTCTCGTTCTCGTCGAGTGACCTCACGGGCCAGTTCCTCTGCCTCTCGCTCCTTTCTGTCAAGGCTATCTTCCCTTTCGCGATTCCTTTCGTGTCTGTGACCATCTTTCTTTGGAGGGCTCCTTCCCCGCTCACGTCGGGTAGGGGCTTCCCCACTCTCCGGTGGTGTTTTTGAGCGTCTTCTCCTTGGGGTACCGCGGAGTTTTAAACGTGTGTCCTTAAATTTTGGGATCTCTGGGATCTCCCCTAAGTTAAACCTCTTGGTTGATGGTTTTTTTTCGGCCTTTCAGAGAACCAAGGGAGCTTTGTCCACCTTTGTGCTCTTTCTGCGTAGTATACCTGGCGTGGTACCATCGTCTTCTACATCCCTTTGTTGTGGAGTGCACAGAAGGGGCTCCGAATGTACCATGATTGATTTTTGCTGTAGGGGATCAAGCTTTTCTGCCCGCTTTCCCACAGACGGCGCCAATTGTACGAGGATAAATCCGCGTAACCCTGGATCACGTGCTTCCTTGAATCAACCCTGGATCTGCGAGACAGAAAAAGGGTTAGAGCACCTTTGCCTCTCGTTGGCAAAGGCCCTCCGATGCCTAAGTTAGTATCACGTACTTGAGAGCTTAAATTATAATGCGTATGAAAGTAGGTTTTCACCGCGTACCTTTTGTCATGGTTATTGCCTTGTATTTATAGGTGTAGATGTCCTTCACTTTAGGCATCTCGTGCCACTATTTCCTATTCTCTTTAGGAGTCCTTTTCTCAATAGGACTTTCCTATCAAGGGACAGCTTCCTTATATTGCTAGATCTCGTCTAGCAAAGTAGTCTTTTCTTTCCATATAGGATTCATTCCTATATGGGGTCTATTCCCATCCACATTAGGAATGTTCATGTCAATCCCTTTATTTTACGGGATTGCTCCTTTTCTCGTAAGGTACCGCTATAGAATATTACGGAATGTTTCACCGCTATACCATTGGCGGTGCCGAAGCTTACGTAGCTCGGAGTAACTTCGCATACATAGTTCAGTTCATCACGCCCGAAATGGACTATGTATTCCGTAACGCTTTGCCAAACTATATCCGTAGCTCCCACACTTGGCCATATCGGGGGCATCCCGCGTGCCTTACGCCCGAGTTAGTGCATTCTCGATCGTTTACTTCAATTCGATTCGACCTATTCATGGTCAATCGATCGGCATAGGGACTAACGAACTCCCTATGTGGTGCCGAGCTAATCGCCCTCTCGTGGCGGTCATCTTAGACACGTGCCTTACCTTATAATAGGGTAATTAGATTTTACCCTCTCCAGATTTTTCTAATCAAAATGGTATAATCGAAAGTTATTTTTGAGTAAGGCAAAGTCATCTTTCGCCCATTTTCCTTGAAGAAAAATGTGCCCGTTTTCGGTTTTGTACTAAAAGTGGGGGGATGAGATTTTGATGTGATTAAAATTTTAAAATTTTGTAAATGTCATTGTTTCCAAGGGGGTACTTCCTTATTTTCATAAATAAATTAAAGTAAAGAAAAGAAAACTCCAAATTATAGTCTTTACTTAAGTTTGGTTTGGTTTGTGAAAATAAGTATTGTGGTCACATATTATATACACAAGTCACATTTGGGTGTGTAGTGTAATAAGGAAATTATATTAGTAGTGTGTGGGGGAAGATTTGCAAAATTAAAAACATTTCACTCTCACCTCTCTCTCCACCCGATCGGCTCTCCCTCTCTCTCTTCTCCTCCATTAACAACTCCTCCAAGCTCAAAACTCTCCCTCCTCACTCAACCACTTCAAGAACCAAAGCCATTTTTACGTTCTACGCGTCAATTGGAGTCGGGTTCACCATGGTTCTTCGTGGAGATCAAGCATTTCGGTTTGGGGGCTTCACAACCTAGGGTTTTGTATTTTCTACACATTTGGAGCTTAACCCATGAGGTAGGAAGACAAATTCTACTCCCTCTAGTTGTATTTATGTGATATATAGCATATAACTTGCTCTTGATTCTCCAATCCTTAAATTTTATGCTTTGCTCCCATGGTTGTGTTGTTTGAGCAAAATTTTGTGATCTATGATTTGAGCACTTGTTTGTTGTAATTGATGATTGTTTGACACTCCCTTGAGGTCCATTAGTCACTCTACATATTTAATTTTTGGCCCTAAGCTTCACATTCATGTTTGGGTTGAAATTCCACACCTAAAATGGTGAAAATCTGTCTATTTTCTGGGCAGTGAGCTGCTGCCCCTGTTTTTCAGAAACTGTCCCTTGTTTTGGGGTGCTTCTAGGCCATCCTTTGATGCTCGTTTGGTCTCCGATCGTTCATATCTTTGTGTTGTTGACTCATACCACCATTTTGAACACCGAATCCACTTTGAATTCATAAAATTTACCCTTGGACATGTGAATTAACAAATTGGATGTTTTACGTATCGGACACGCGTCAATGGATACATTTTGGCGAAAATGGTGAACTTTTGAAAAGAAAATGAAAATTTTGGGACTTTTTGAAGGACAATGGTTTTAATATGACCTTAGTGGATAAAATGAACTCTAGGGATCACCCGTTTGGTGTCCCTAGCCATGGGTGCACGGAGCCCGCGAAATCCGGCAGGGGTGCACAGAGCCCGCGAAATCCGGCAGAGGGATACTTCCCTATTGAAATTGATGAATGTTTTCTTATAAAATACTGGTTATGATGTATCTAGATTAAATTGGCGTGTTTTGCGAAAATCTGGTTTTCAATACGCAGAAATGAGGATTTTGGTAGCTACTTGGACTTTGATTAATTGGATACTTAAAATTGTTTTGGGACAATTGGACACATTTTGAACACTCGGATACACTTTGGTTACTTTGTGGTCAAATTATAGTCTTCCGTTCAGTTTAACCTTACATATTGGTTGTGTCCATCCCCACACTCATTCATTATGCATGTATCATGTTTATACACCTAGCGTTAGTAGAATAGTTTTCCTACTGGGCTAGTGAGCTCAACTTATCAATTTTCAGGTACTCAGCATGGAGCATGAGATTGGATGCTTGTAAAGTGATACATACATGGAGCTTATACATGCATGAAGTTATTTTCTCATCTTAGTCTTATATTTTGAAAGATGGTTTTGTAACTTCTATTTGTCAATCTTTTGACGTTTTGGCCAATGTAATAACTTTTAAACTTGGTATTTGTGTATTCGGGCTATGGTTGCTATTAGTTAGAACCCATTTATTCGTATTGGTGAGATTGTATTTGTAAACTTTGACTATTCAAAGAGGAATGGTAAAACTTTGACTTGTCCCACGTGGATATTTTCTATATTTGGTTTATCAAATTTGAGGGTGTGACATAACCTATGCTGGTAGGGTTCAATTGATTAAAAATGTCCTCTTTTCCATGCAAAATTATTGGACCTCCTTCTTTATTCTCCCTAAAAAGGTTATTAAAGAGGTTGAGACTATCCTGAGGTCCTTCCTATGGTCTGGGCCTGACCTCAAAAAGACTGGAACCAAAGTATCTTGGGAACATCTGTGTTGCCCCAAACAGGAAGGTGGTTTAGGGTTTAAATCTATTCTTATTTGGAATAAGGTTGCCATTGCTAAGCATATTTGGTTCCTTATCTCTGGTGGGGAACAATCTATGTGGTGCCAATGGGTTAAGTCATACTTGCTTAAAGGGAAAAGTTTTTGGGAAGTCAAAATGCCCAGTTCACCAACTTGGTTTTGGAGGAAACTCCTTAATCTCAGACCCATTGTACAACCACACATTAAGGTTGTGATTGGTAATGGAAAAAACACATCACTATGGTTTGATAACTGGCACCCCCTTGGTCCAATTATCCAGAAGTTTGGTCCTAGAGTTATGTATGACTATGGTCTCACCAAATATGCTACTGTGGCAACCATTATTAGAGGCTCTAATTGGGGGTCTCCCCATCACTCAAACCTTTGAAATTAATGAGATTAGGGATGCTATTAGTTCCCTCCCCAATCCTAATCAGGATAGAGAGGATCACCATAAATGGGGCCTTAACTCTAATGGCGAGTTCACCATATCTTCCCTTTGGCAAGAACTCAGAACACAGTACCCCAAGGTCCCATGGAGCAACAGTATATGGTTCCCTGACCATATCCCCAAGTGTAGCATGATCACTTGGCTTGCCATACACAACAGACTCTATACAGGAGACAGATTGGTTTTGTTTGGTACCATTCCTGTCTCTTGTTGTAGTTTCTGTGCTGGTGTGGAATCCCATGATCACCTATTCTTCAATTGTCCCTTCACCTCACAAATTTGGACTAATATGGTTGCTCACATCAATGTCTATTGGACTTCTAGGTCTTGGGTGGACTAGATCACTCATATCTCAAACTTTAAGGGCAAGAGTCTAAAAAATCTAATCATCAAGTTAATGTTCACTGCCACAGTCATTAGTTAGGTGCATTTTGCACTGCACCTACTATGGTTGGCAAAATCCAATCATTAGTTAGGTGCAGACTACTGTCCTTGGAAAAGCCTCCCCAAGGACACCATTATCATGAGTTGTTAACTAAGTGGGGGATTATTTGAGCTTTATATTCACTTTGACAAGTCAAGTCTTTTCTTTGAGCAGGATCAACAAGGAATGGTGATCAGTTTGGGCATCTTAAAGGAATCAGGTCCTTTTGGCTGTACTGCTGCATTGTTATCACTACGGTTGTAGGTGCACATGTTTTATGTACTTCCTACGTTTCCATGCAGCTTTGATATCGTGTGGGTTGCAAGTGTTGTTGCAACCTACGATTAATATACATGTTTAAAGTACTTCCTACATTTCCATGCATATTTGATATCATGTGGGTTGCAAGGGCTGTTGCAACCTGCGATGTATATATTCAGTACAAGGGTTGTTGTACTAAATTTTTATGTGGGTTGCTTATGCACTATGATATCATCTGTCACTGTTGCTTCGCTCCTATTACACTACTGTTCGGCTACTGTATCCCATGTGTCACTGCTGCTGCATCTATACTTATCACTGTTACATATTTAGACTGCCATTGAATGCTTTATGGGCTGTTACTTCTGGGCAGCCAACTGATTTTCTGGACTTGGCTAAAACAAACGTTATGCTGCCAATTTTTCTAAGAATATTGACATATTTCAAGGGGCTTTGTGGCAACTCTGCTGCTACAGCAGCTGCTGCCCCCCCTGGCAGTGGTTGTGTTGTTGATGCCATAGGCCTCCTGTGTGCATCACATCCTGTTGTTGTTGCTTGGTTCTGGTACAGTTTGGAGAGGGACCACATGCTCTACGGATAAGCCATGTATTGAGGAATGTTGCTGCCCAAATTTTCAAAAAACTATTGTTGTTGTTGATAATTGTGGTGTTGTCTGTTGTCCCTACTGCATCTACTGCTGCTGCAGTTCTGATGCTCAAGGTTGTGAGGAACTCCCAGTGGTGATATGGGCCTAGCCTAGAGGGGCTGTCCCTTGGCAAGTCTGACCCCCTTTGGGAGGGGGCTTCCTCCCGTACCTAGCCTTGGGGGGTTGTCCCTTGGCATGTTTACATTACTGTTTGTTTTGACCTAGCTTGGCGTATTCTTGTATCAGCGTGCTAGGAGTCCTAATCAAACCAACCATCTGGAGGTGCTCAATCACTTCATCCCATGCAATGTGGGTCACGACCAATGACCATGCCTTGGAAGTTTGTCGATCTACCTGAATCCCAATTGTCACTTACTCATTTAGAGATATGTATCCATATTTTGTGTGTTTCTCTTTCCTCTTTATGAGATGGATTAGAAACACATTGTCTATAGTCTTAATAGGTTCTACATTGTAATAGGTTCATTTGTCATTCCTTCCCACTGTTGCCTAGTTGGTCAGCCCTATTTTCTTTCTTTTATTTTATTTTCTTCTTTTGTTTTGTCCTTCCTGGGGTATGCCCCTTGTAGGCTGTATATCCGTTTAGCCTTTTTTCTATTTCAAGCTTATTTACCTAAAAAAAAAAAGTTCCTAATCCTACCAAAGTTGGTGACTTTAGACCAATATCTTGTTGCAACACCGTTTACAAGTGCATTGCCAAGATTTTGGCCAAGAGACTTCAAAAGGTCCTTCCTGTTCTTATTGATCTAGTTCAATCTGGATTTGTTAAGGGTAGGAGGATTGCAGATAACATATTCCTCACATAGGAAATTATGCAAGGATATAACAAATCCACTTCCTCTCCTAAATGTGGACATTATGAAAGCATATGAAAATGTCAGATGGGATTTCCTCTGGGACACACTTGATTGCATGAATTTTCACCCCAAAATGATTACTTGGTTAAAGGCTTGCGTCATCACAGCTAATTATACTTTAACTATCAATGGTGAACCCACTGGCAATATTAAAGGTGAGAGAGGCCTCAGACAGGGTGACCCTCTGTCTTCATACCTCTTTGTAATTGTTATGGAAGTGCTCACAAGTATATTAAAAGAGAGGTCCAGTAGACCTGACTTTAAATTCCATTGGAGATGCAATCAACCCAAAATTATTAACTTGTGTTTTGCTGATGACCTTATGCTTTTTTGCAAAGGTGAAGTAAGCTCAGTGAAAAATATTCAGGACTCCCTGTATGAGTTTGAATCTTTATCAAGCTTATCCCCAAGTCCAGGGAAAAACAATGTCTTCTTTTTTGGAGTCCAACACCTTATCAAAGAAGAAATTCTCCAACTATTAAGGTTTAGAGAAAGTACCTTGCCTGTTAGATACTTGGGAGTGCCATTGTTGTCCACTAAGTTAAAACATGTTAACTGCATATCCATGATTGATAGAATCACATCTAGAACCAAAACTTGGACTAATAGGGACTTAACCTATGCTGGTAGGGTCCAATTGATCAAGAATGTCATATTTTCTATGCAAACTTATTGGTCTTTCCTATTTATACTTCCCAAGAAAGTCATCAAAGAGGTTGAGACCATCCTAAGATCCTTCCTATGGTCTGGTCCTGACCTTAAAAAGATCGGCGCCAAGGTATCTTGGGAACATCTATGTTGCCCCAAAAAGGAAGGTGGCTTGGGTTTTAAGTCTATTTTAGTATGGAATAAAGCTGCCATTGCTAAACATATTTGGTTCCTTATCTCTGGTGGGGAACAATCAATGTGGTGTCAATGAGTTAAGTCATACTTACTCAAAGGGAAGAACTTTTGGGAAGTTAAGATGCCCAGTTCACCCTCTTGGGTGTGGAGAAAACTTCTCAATCTTAGACCCATTGTACAGTCACACATTAAAGTTACTATTGGTAATGGAAGGCACACTTCATTGTGGCATGATAATTGGCATCCCCTTGGCCCTATTGCTAAAGCATTTGGTCCTAGAGTTATTTATGACTTTAGCCTCACTAAAGATGCCACTGTGGCTGCCATTATTAGAGGCTCTAATTGGTGCCTCCCCATTACTCAAACCCTTGAACTCAATGAGATTAGAGATGCTATGATTTCTCTACCCAGACCAAATCATGAACTTGAGGATCACCATAGATGGACCCTTAATTCTGATGGTAAATTCACAATTTCCTCCCTTTGGGATGAACTCAAAACACAATACCCAAAGGTACCTTGTCATAAGAACATTTGGTTTCCTGGCCTTATCCTTAAGTGTAGCATGATTGCTTAGATTGCTATTCGAAACAAGCTCTACACTAGAGACAAGTTAGTATTGTTTGGCACTATTCCTGTCTCTTGTTGTAGTTTTTGTATGGGAGTGGAGACTCATGATCACCTATTCTTCAACTATACATTCACTTCACAAGTCTAGTTTGAAATGCTTGCTCATGTCAATGTTAACTGGCTCTCAAGGTCTTAGGCTGATTTGATCAATCAAATCTCAAACTTCAAAGGCAAAACTCTTAAAAATTTGATTATCAAGCTGATTTTCCCTGCTACAGTTTACCAAATTTGGATGGAAAGAAATGGCCGTAACTTCCAAAATGCAATATGCCCTATACCTACTATTGTGAGTAAAATCCACTCACTTGTGAGGTGCAGATTGTTGTCCTTGGAAAATCTTCCTCAAGGACCTCAATCCCAGGGTTTGTTAGATAAGTGGGGAATACATTGAGGTAAGCTTTATCACTTCCACTTGTATACTTTGTTTACGCAGAGTAGATGCACATGTGCCAACAGGTCATCTTCCTTATAGGTTATGGAGATACACAAGGCCTTCAAGGAAGGGGTCCATCACTTTAGGCTCATAGAATACCAAAGGGGAGTAGAGAGATACAAAGTGGATTGGTAATGCTTTCAGTGTAAGTGATAGTACTTCACCTTGGAACTCTCCTTTGTGCATGCTGAGGTAAGTTGTATAATTGTTATGAAATGTGGCAATGCTTTGCTAGCTTGTTATGATTGAATATTCTGAGCATATGTAAGCAATTCATTTAACGTGTCTCCTTAGAAGGAGGCATTCCTTGGTGTTTGATTGAAATCATTATTTTGTTATTTGTCTCCATGGAAGGGGGCATTCCTTGGTGTACTGATAGTGCTTGTAGTGGCAGGTTGTTGCGTCTCTTTGGAAGGAGGCATTCTTTGGTGTTTGCTTATAGTTATTGTTTTGTTACTTGTCTCCATGGAAGGAGGCATTCCTTGGTATACTTATTGTGCTCATGGAGGCACCATGTTTGTTTGCATTTTGGATACATCTTGTTCATGTATTGGCATGTTGTGTATGTTCTATATGAGATTCTGCTAACCTAGGCAGGTTCATCATTTTCTAGTATTCCAAGTTTCAGACGATATGCTACCCAATTACTGTCAAATTCTGGGCAGTTCGTATCCATGGATTATGCCTGGTTCCAGTGACTGTTATTATTCTAAGCCAATGATGGTTTTGGCTATCACAACTCAATTTGGGCAGTCATAACCTCAGTCCAGTCGTAAGTTGCATGTTGAGTTTGATGCTGAGTTTGTTCAAAGTTTTGAATGCTCTGAATGCCATTGCACTGACCCATAGTACCTCACACCTGTTGGTGTCGATATAATGCACAGACAGCCTTTGTTGTTCGTATTTTTTGTTGTTCTCGGGACAACCAATGTTTTTTCTGGATTGCCAATTACAAATGTAACTCTGTCCAATTTTTTCGGATTTTAGCTGCTTAGTTTGATTTGATTGGACTGTGTTGTGACCTAGCCTTGGGGGGTTGTCCCTTGGCAAAGTTTGATCCCCTTGGGGAGGGGGCGTCCTCCCGTTTACTATCCAAACATATCCATGTCCGGCAGTTCAACCTTTGTTATGTTGTCACTGAACCAATCTCCTCTATTTAGCCTGTCATGTTTGAGAATTCAAAGATCAAATGTGTATACTATGCTGATCTAATTACCATACTACTGTGGTGAACTGATTATTCTTCCATTGAGCCTGCTGGTGAACTAATATGTGGATCTGAAGATCTGAATATCTTGCAACAAATTACTGCTATTGTATCAACTGAAACAACTTGGAGCTGCACCTTTTGGGTCATGTGTAAAACACACTGTCCATTGTATTAGCTTTGCTTATTGTTTTGTCATGTGTTTCCTTCCCTTCTAGCATATAGAAGGTTAGGAAACACATTTATTACTTATGGCTCATAGTAGCCGATTGGCCTAGGTTTTCCTTTTCTTTTCCTCCTGGGGTATGCTCCTTGTAGGTTGTACATCCACTTAAACCCTTTTTATTTCAAGTTTATTTACACAAAAAAAAAAAAAACAGATGAATTTGTATCAATACCTTTCTTGCTAGGTATCGATACACACTCATTACAGGGTTTTTTTTGTGATAAGGTATCGATACCTATCTTAATTGGTGTCGATACAGACTTGTTCAGAGTTACTTTTTAGCTACTTTATTACTTTCCTTTTATGGAAAGTTTTCCTTATTTGGTATGTATTTGGATATTTTAAAGGAAAGAGAGGGTTTTGTATAAATAGCCACCTCTCACCCTCTCATTTCCTTCTCCCTCCTTAGCTTAGAACTACTTTAAGTCATTTTCCTCCATACTTGGAAGCTCTCTCTCCCCTCAAGAATTCATGTTAGTTTTTACGTTTAGTTAATTTCTAATGTTTTAATGTTGTAGCTACTACTTAGATCTTTATATAAATCAAGTTTATTTTCAAGTTTGTCATGTTCTTTATTTCCTTCAACTTTCTAGTCTTATTTCTTGCTATGGTTGGTGAGTAGTTTAAATAGGCTATGTCATGGGGTGACTAACAATCCATGACTTAGATTTAATCCATTCTTCTTGATAAAAAGCATGCATTTCTTGTTGACCAAAGAGTTAGGGTTCATTTTATGTAAAAAGTTTAGGTTTATTAATCCCTTTGATCTCATAGAGCCAAGAGTTCATTCTTATTGGCACGTGCGATGCTTAGGGCAATGTCAATTTAAATTTTTGCCAAATTGATCAAAGAACCCTAACCTTTCCTAAACACCTTTTCTAGTAAATTGGTTTTAACCTCTAAATCTTCCGTTCGGGAACATTTGACAATGTCCCGAGCAGGTTATCAAGAAAGGAACGGATTAGTCTAACATGGTTGTTAAATCCCCTAGACTTTGCCTTAGGTTTAATCAGTTTTTTTAATCTTTCCGATTCATTCTCGAAGTTAAGAGAATTCAACCCCCAAATCACAAATTAAGTTGGCCACTTTAAAGCCGAAAACTTCACTCGCAAGTCAACTCTCACGCCGGGTGCATTCGGTCTTTGTGGATTTGACCTCGTTCTTACCAGGTATTATGTTGCGCACGACCTAGCTCTAAGCTTTGGGCAAACCTATTCTATAACACAAAGTTGGGGCGCAAGCATATTCACATAAGTCCAAGCAAATAGGTTCATGCGAGTAAAGAGGATCGAATCGGTCAAAAACAAGAAAGTTTAAAGTTCTGGGCACATCCATTATGTCTTGACGGGATCCATTCGATAGTCCAGATGGCTTGATAGCCCATAATGTTAAACTTTTTCATTTGGTAAGTAGACACTTGCATGTCTACTTGGACAACATGGTAGATGAAAATAGTTTGACGCATTTGTAAACACCCCAATTTTGACCATCTACAATTCATGAGTCATGGCCTAAATGGCCTCCCTGCTGATGAAATAGGTCAAACGTGCCTCAATAAGCTTGGAACGATGATCTTAAGGACTTGTTAAAATAAAAATCCTTTCAAACCAACCCTTGCGCACCAGCCTCAAAACCTGCGCACCAATACCAACCCCTGTGCACTAATGCTTCAACCAAAACCACTGCGGCTAGAAATGCACTTGTGCGCACTAGTTCAACTTGTGCACACCAGTGCCAACTCGTGTGCACCAGTTGACTAGAACATGCAAAATCCTGTTCAGGAATCTAATAGACGAATTTTATGATTATTATTCGATTACCTGAGATCAATTAGGTGTCTCTTCCTCCCTAAAACTTGGGTCCATGTCTTTAGGGCCCCTTTGGACCTTTCGCGAGCCCTTTGACCCCTCTTTTTGAATCCCCCTAGTCTATATATACCCCTCCTACCCTCGAAAAATGACTATATGCTATTTGCACTCTATAGCCTACTTTCTCACTCTAAAAACCTAACCTACCAGCCACCTTTGAACCTCCAAAAGCTTAAACACCACTCTTACACTTCTCTACTGCACTTCACTCCCTTAACCAATCAACCTAAACCATCCAAAACGTACTAGAAGCTCTATTTCAAGATATAAGCTTCCATCCTTTCCTTATAAAATAGGCCCAAATCATCAGAAATCCTACCCATTTTCAGTAGTAAGTCTTAAAGAATATCGTTCAAGCTTTCCAAAGTAAAAATGGGCCTTAGGATAACTTTTCTAGGTCCTTGAAGGGACCTTAAGCATATTCCAGTTCTTTGTATTGGACTTGTGCTTAAAACAGGGGTTACATATCTTTATGATAATTTTTTTCAGAAATCAATTACTGGGTATGACTTGTGCACACACAAATGCTAACTCGTGTGCGAAAGTCCCTTTCTGGCACCCAATTTCTAAAAATTGATTTTTATACTATCTGTTCCAAATTGTTTGTCTCTTATTCTATGTTGGGATGTTTCAAATTGTTAGTCTCATTTCAAAAGTCAAAACAAAACTAATTCAATCTTCCAAATTAGTCCCTTACCAACAACAACAATTTCATTCAAGAGTTTAAATATAAGGGCATTGTTGAAAATTAAGGAATCTATTTACAGTGAATACATTTACTGAATGCAATTGCTTAAAAAGTCGGAATTTTCAAAAGTGACTAGTAATTTAGAACGGAGGAAATACTATTTTTGCCAGAATTTGTGTTGTTTATCATATTTTATTTTCTTTATAAATGCCACTTTAAGAAAAGTTAGTCTATTTAGAAAGTTAGAATATGTGAAAAAATCAATTTCTAAAATTCCAGGAAATAAGAACAAAACGTGAAGGTATCCAAAATCCAGGAGCTCATAATACAAAGGGTTTTCCAATTGCATGTCTGGTCATTTGGATGATTTGGCCCTATTTGCCCTTCCATTGCTTTTCTTTTGTATTGGTTTTGTTGTAATTTAATTGCAATGTTGCGGGCTTTTGGGTCTATTGGGTTAAATTGTCAAATTTTTTTTTTTGATCTCTAAATTGTCAAATTAACTCTCCAGACTTTCGCATTCTTTCACATTGTGTCTCTGTGCCATTTTTTTCCCGATAAGCATATATGTACCAAAGACAACTATATAGAAACAGGTATAAAACTCGTGTTGGGCACGAGGGCCTAAAACTAGTCCATTAGAAAAGCTAGACTGTTGGCTTGATTTTAATTTGTGATCTTATGAACCCGCCCCGGGAGCGAGTCCACTCTGACTCGCTTCTCCTTGAGATCCAGAGTGGTCGGTCTCTCTTGTTTCCAACTCAACATAATGGTCAAAAAGAAACACCGCGAAAAAGCTTTAAAGGGAAGGAAAAGAGAAAACATCTTCCCACTACAACCCCTCCAAAACCCACCATTTTAACCAGAAACTATATAGAATAGTCCCTTACACCTTCTGAGAGAGAGAGAGACAGTAGTGGTAGTGCTGGTAGATATTGATGGCAGGGTACAGAGCTGAAGATGACTATGACTACCTCTTCAAGGTTGTTCTGATTGGAGATTCAGGCGTTGGCAAGTCCAATTTGCTTTCAAGATTCACTAGGAACGAGTTCAGCCTCGAGTCCAAGTCCACAATCGGTGTTGAGTTTGCTACTAGAAGCTTGAATGTTGATGGAAAGGTCATCAAAGCTCAGATTTGGGACACTGCTGGCCAAGAAAGGTGATCTTTTAACCTCTTGTTCTGATTTTCAGATCTGGATTTTCGATAGATCATTTTTATTATCAAGCTATGTCTGCTTTTCTGGGTACTCATCTTATAATTTATTGTATTCGGTGATCTATTTGGTAAAGTTGGTTAAGTAGGATTCGGGTATTTCTGGCCAATAAAGGTGATTTTTTAAAACTAGTACTTCTACTTTCAGATCTGGGTTTTTGATAAATTTGATTAGTGTTGTCTCTATGAGGTTGTCTTTTCTGCTTAGTTAGGAATTGGCGTTTGTAGCTACTCGTCCGTGTGTTTAGTTGGTTAAGTAGGATTTGGGAATTTCTGACCCAGAATGGTGGTTTTTCCTTAGAGCTTAGGTTTTTAATCTGGGTATTGCTGGCTTGGTGGATTTGTAAATTGGGGAGTGTTTTCAAAATCCTAAGATGTTTGACACCTGTCCTATTGTTCAATAAGTCTGAACTTTCAAGGTAAGATAGATACATATCTCTCATACGTATCTTTTGATCATCTTAATCTTACAATCTGCTTATAATGTGACACGTATCCTACGATTTAGTTCATTTTGGAGGTAAAATAGATAGGTATCTCTAAACGTAACTTAGTTTTAAGCAAGAATTCTTGCACGATACGCAATACTTCTTATTAGAACATGTTATCCGTGAAGAGTGAAATGTATTGTTTAAGTTTTCATTAGAACGCCGGTTGCTTGTTTCTTTTGTAAGACATGTGGGCTGTTTTTTGTTTGGTTTGTTGGGTTGCTTTGATGAGGTTTAACTGGTATGAAAAGAGTTGAAGGTTTTGGATGAATACTGCCCAAAGCTCAGATTAGGTATACTACTGGCAGAGAGAGGTCATCTTTAAACCACTGGTTCTAAATTTAGATCTGGATTTTAAGATAATTTTTTTATAGTTTTACTTTTACCTTTATGAAGAAATGCATGCTTCTCTGGTTATTTGTTTACTTAGGTATGTGTGTGTATTTGGGTTTACGAAGTTAAGTAGGATTCGGACATTGCTGGGCAAGAAAAGCGATTGTCTAACTACTAGAATTGTGGTTTGAGGCCAAGAATTGTGGCTATTCAGTTTGCGCTATATTGTACATAGAATGATAGTACACCTTGCCGTGATTGCTACCATGGCTCTTGAGTTGTTTGTTTGACTTGTTTATTAACTTGAAATGAGTTGAAAAATCAAGGTTGAAGTTTCTGAATTTTGTTTTTGGACTGCTGTTATTTGGCATCTTGAGACGACGTAGCTGCTGTTATCTTGGTTGATATAGGTTTTGTCTATGCAGTGACATGGATGCACAACACAACACCCACTCTCCAATATGCAAATTTACGAAAATTTGACACGACATGTTGGCGACACGTTTGAAAGAATATATTCATTTATTTATAATATAAACTAAAAATGAAAATACACTGTAAGGCCTGATTTTTTTTAAAATACCATGTATGCCTCTATTCACAGTTGTCATTACATCATTCAGTAATTTGACACGACATGTTGGCGGCATGTATGAAAGAATATATTCATTGAATTATGGTATAAACAAAAAATGAAAATACACTCTTAAGGCCTGATTTGTATGAAAATACCATGTATGCCTCTATTCACAGTTGTCATTACATCATTCAGTAAAGTGTTGCAGTGTGAAGGTTTTTATCATTACATGTAGAGTTGTGCAAAAAACATGCCCATCTCTCCACCTAACCAGCCTAGACAACCCATGCGGTTGAGTGAGTTAGCGGTTGAATAGGACGGGTTTGAAGCTACTTTCTAGCTGGTAAGGTGCACTGCAATTTGAAGATTTTGTAATCACCCTATACATGTAGATTTCTTCCCCTCACCGCAACTCCTCTCCTTCAGAGTTTGTGCAAGTTTCCATGGTCTCCTTCTGGTATTAAGGCTCTGAATCTATGTTTATGTCACTGGTGGTACTTATTGTGCTTGTAGAATAATTTTTCAGACAAATTGGCATGTAGGAGTCTTAAATTTTCCCTTAAATTAAAACCCACTAAATTGCTCCTCCATTGGTTTGAACCTGCAAAAGATTTTCTCCCAACCCACTTTTAATGCACTGTGGGTTGGTTGTGGGTGAGAACATAGGCAACCTTCCAAGGACCTATTTGTTGAGATTTTTCCTCTCAACCCCCTTAACTCGACCCATTCACATCCTCACATGTTCCTTTAACATCAACCAGCCATCATCTATTCATCTATCACACTGAAAGAAGACGTTCCTAAGCTTTATCCAGAGCCTACTTTTTTGGTAGACTCCCTCGAAGTGTCCTGCTATTTCCATAATGTCTCAATAATGTCCTAGCGTGTTCTAGAGTGTTTCGGATTGTCCAAATGAAAATAATTGAAAAAACCAGACACCTTTGATTTGGGTGTTGGACACGTGCTGGAGAGGCGGTTGCTGTCCAACAAGTTTCCAACACCGTTGTGAACCTCTAGTGAAGTTTCCATAATTCATGGGGTTTTGTGATATTTGTAAATATTGGATCTCAATTCTTGTTCGTTAGTTCTCTGATTCTATATTGGCATTCTTCCTGGCTATAAAGCTTACTATACTAGGCAACTCCATGATTCGGGTTTGCTTTCGTTAATTTATTTGTGAATGCAATCAGCCTACACTTCAGCTTTGTCTCTTTGTTACAGAGTTCCGTGGTTACTCCATAATTCACCGAGCTTACATCTCTTAGCTTCTTAGTGTTGGTTGATGATATTAAGTTCTCTTTCAATTCATTCTAAGAAGAAAAAAAAAAAACGAAACATGTTTTGTGCATGCATATGTTCTCAATAATTTGTTTTGGAAACATTTGTGAGCTCCCAAGTTGGTGAAGTGGTCATGTTGAAAATTCTTGAGGGGGAGGTACCTTTGACCTTGAACTTATTGGTTAACAATGCTTAGTTTGGTTTTGTTGTTGTATTGAACAACACAAACAAGTGCAAGGGGCCGGATCCTGGATTAGTGGGATTTATCTTCTGCTTTGAGGGCATATCTTAGGGTGCTTTTTAAGTGGGTAGTATCCTAGTTGGGATAAAACACTGTTTTTTTTTTTTTTTTGTCGGGCTCTTACCGGTGGTTTTAGGTGTTGGGAATTTTTTGGTTGGCCTCTTGCATCCCTTGTCCTTTAGGTTCTGGGCCTTGGGTCCTTTTAATCTCTGTATTCTCTTTTCTGAGGTTAATATATTTCTCTTTCGCTGGCCAATAAAAACCAAACAAGTGCATGGGTATTTGACATGTTTCTCAAAAAATATCTACTTAACATGCAAGTATGCAATGCCATTTAGTATGTACTCCTATATAGTCTACAACTGTTCATAGGACTTTGTTTTCTTCCCCATTTATCATTCACCACCAATGACCAATCATTTTGTCCTTTCCTAAGGTGGAATTTGGAACCCACATTGAATAACTCTTCCAATGAGATGGGACATTTTGAAGTAGTTTTGGAGTAGATTTAAACTCATGTTTTGTTATATTTTGATAAATGGGGGGTAGATTTGGTGGCTTTAATTGATTCCCTTGTACTTGAAGTGTGTGATTTCAAATGCTCAAATATGCTAAATCTTTTTCATGAATAAGTTTGTGTCCTGCTATAAATTTGCATAAACTATCATCTAATTGAACTAGTATGATTCAAATCCCACTCTTATTCTATAACTTATGTTTTTTAGTGGCTTTGAACTTTGTGTTTTGGGAATTCAACTTTTTAAGGGAACGCAATTATTGCTCTTTTCAAATAATTGCATTTCCAAAATTACCCTTCTTATATAAAACAATGATGACCTTAGACTCTCACGCATTTTTTTCCATCCACTATTGTGTATTGTGTTGAATTTGTATGGGAATGAAGGGAACATAAGGAAAGAGTTCAATTTTTTCTCATTGAATTGTCAAAATGGAAAAGAATTTTGGGTCATCCATAGAGGGAAGATGGACCAACATTTTGGGATGGAAGGGGTATATATATAACCAGATGTTTGTGCGCATCTCGATTAATTTTGGGGCCTTGAAAGTAACAATCAGGCATGACCCCTGGTAGCCCCAAGGTTTGGGGTGGTTGGCCTCCGTGGGATTCGAATATGCGACCTCATGAAGGAGTATTTGTTTCAAGGTTCTAAAACTCACTAGGCACTCCCACGGCGGTCGGGCACCTTTTTAGCTTCCAAGGCCGAGTACTTGGCCCTAGTCGGGCAATTAGTCGGTCTAGTTGGGCTAGTCGGTGAGGGGCCTTCTAGCGCCTAGGTGGGGAGTACTCGGCCTTCCAGACCTTTTAGAACACTATTTTATTTTCTTCCTGGTTCTTGTCATGTATGATATTGTCATGTTTTGTTCCTGGTCCTTGTCATATTAGTTCTCACAATTCATTGCCGTTGTCGCGTGTTGCAAGTTGATGGATATTCTCAACTCCAACTAATAACTTCAATGCTTGCTACCCATTAGGATCTGGCAACTTTTACATGTAAAGCGGAAATGCCCTTATTTATGTTTATTTGTTACACATGTAAATATATAGTTTTCTTATGGAGTCACCGTTAATTATTATCTTGGAGTAAATGGAAAATACTTGGAAGCACTTGTGTGCCTTACTAGTGTCCTTATTAGCTCACTTTACGCATTCTCTGTGGGAGAACTTGTTTGGTTGTTCAATGCCAGATTTGGACTTCTCATACTGGGTTGTTAATGCTTGACATTAACAATGCCAGATTTGGACTTCTCATACTGGGTTGTTTGGTTGTTCAATGCCAGATTTGAACTTGTTTGTTAATGCTTTAATTCAGTTAAACTTAAGCAGCAATATTCCTTCCATGATAGAAATCCAACGTCTGAGCCACATGTGTGTGTGAGGTGTGGGAAGTGTACCTGGGGTGTCCCTCTGAGAAATATCACAGGTGCTTCAAAGGCTCAAGACCACCAGAGGTGGAGGAGGAGAGAGAGAGAGACAGGAGGAGTGGGAGTATAGAGCAGCGAACCAGAGAGCAAGCATAGTAGATAGGTATTGAATTTGATGTCTTGAATGCTTCGTTAAGTCCTCTTTATATAGGAGCCTTGAAGCCTTGGAGGGCAAGGAAGCATATCTTTCCTCGTTAATGTGTATCATTTTACAAGTTTCTATATGAGTACTATGATTAGAACTAGAGTTCTTATCATCAGAGGCACAGTTAGGTGATATACGAATGCTTGTATCATGGCAGATGGTAGGCATGATACTCCTTGTATCAGCGTGTCAACCATGATGTTGTAGAGATCTTCTGTTAGATGTCGGTGATGTTGGTGAGCCCCCCTATCTTTCTCTCTCGGGCCAGTCAAGGTGGAGCTTACCTCGTGGAGGTGAGCCTTGACCATACCTCATGCTCTCTAGCCTCCAAACGCCATTACTCCGTAGGCCCTGAGCAAAGTACCTAGGCCCTGCTCCCGACCTAGTTGGTGAATTGGAGTTAGAGTCGCCACAAGTGATTGTGAGCTCATGGGCTATAGATGCTTAGGAGATAAGTGAGCTCTCACAGAGGGGTATGATGTTAAATGGCGGCGGCCATGGTGGACATCTTGGACGTGGGAATTCCTCCCATCGCAAGGACCTCCAAGTACCCACATTAATGTCCCCCCTGCGCCCATGTACTCATGTCTCAAGTTAGTGCATGGGGCCATGGGGGTATATAATCACATGTACTGCTAAAATCTCCTATGTAGTCTTGTGTTTCTCTGTGTTGAACTTCTTGCCATTTATGTGGAGATCTTCCATCACTTTTGCTATTTTGGAGAATTCTAGATCTTAGTTGCAGGTGATACAAATCAAGAGAGAGAGAGAGAGAGAGAGAGAGAGAGAGAGAGAGAGCCAAAACCATTCTTGCATACATGAAGTCCGTGTTTTACAATGAGAGAGAGCAATGCTTAAATAGAAAAACCTTGATATGCAAAAAGACTAAACATAAAAGATCAATAACGATAACATTAGCGAAACCCTAATAACACAAAAAGACTAAACTACCTGAACATAAAAGATAAATAGCAATAAACTAAAACCCTAAAATAAATGCTAAAATTGTACTTCACAGCAGGATCCTTCTAAAATGAGTGAGCTCCTGAGATGGGAGCTCGAATCTACGATCCCTAGACAGGAGTTTGATAGTAGCTTGGGGAGCCCGCTCCTAAATAAGATGGGGAGCTTCTACACCAATCTTAAGGACAAAATTATCACTTCTGTTTCCAAATGTATGCAAGGAAGAAGAAAAAGAAAAAAGATTGTATTCTACTACTTATCTACATGTTTAGTCCATATATTTGGCATAAAAAAATCTATTGTGATGTCATTTCTCACTCATGTTTGTATATAAAATGTATCCCTTTGCAACTATAAAACATATATACAATTCATATAAATATATATATGCCCCCGCTCCCTCGCACCCACCCTGCTCCTAGTCCATTCAACTGAGTTCTGGATATACCAATTTGGCTTAGGAGAGTCTTGTCTTGTCATGTCAAAGGTCAATCTCTTATACATTGATCAAGGTGTGGCTTCTTATAAATTACCCTTCATCCATTTTTTTTTGCATTCTAGTTTTTTTTGAAAGAATTGGGAATTTTCTTCCCTTTCTAGAGAGAAAGAGAATGAGAGGGACAGTGAGCTCTCAGGTTCGTCCATCTTCGTGGGAGAGGAGTGTTGAAGTATTTACACGGTGATATGGAGGTTGGAGGCAGCTGGCAGATTTCCTTTCCTTAGCGAGCCTTCTCTTTAAAACTTTATTGTTTCATAAGTGTGTAAGTATTTGCTGGTTGAGCCAATATTTTGAATGTTATTATGAATGTTTGGGTGGCCAACTATGGGTATTTCAATATTTTGATTCATGGGTAATTCTCAAAATATGATGGGGCAAGCCATCGTTGATTTAAAAAAAAAAAAACCGCTATGTGAGGTCTTGACATTCCCTTTTTTCAAATGCTTTTGGGGCGGGCCACCAATGCAAATTTAAAAAAATAAAAATGAAAAATTTAGGAGGTGAAATGCTGAAGGGCGAGCCAACCAAGTCGTTTTAACATCATTAAAATGAAGTTGTTTTGGACTTGTAACGTTCATCAACTGGGTTTGTCTTCAAATACGCCTTGATGGCTCACATATCTCTAGTAGAGTATAATGTGGGAGTGAGGTGTGGGAAGAGTACCTGAGGTGCCCCTTTGAGAGTATGGCAGGCCCTACAAATGCTCAAGACCAGTGGAGGTGGAGGAGAGAGAGAGAGAGAGAGAGAGAGAGAGAGAGAGAGAGAGAGAGAGAGAGAGAGAGAGAGAGAGAGAGAGAGAGAGAAATCCTCTTTTATATAGGAGCCTTGGAGGGCAAGGAAGCGTATCTTTCCTCATTAATGCGTCTTGGAGTACGAGTTTCTCTTTGAGTGCTATGATTAGAACTGTAATTCTTATCATCGGACTCTCAGAGGCATAGGTAGGTGATATATGGATGCCTGTATCATGAGCAGATGGTAGGTATGATACACGCTCCTCGTATCAGTGTGTCATCTGGGATGTTGCAAAGATCTTCTGTCAAACGTCGGTTACGTTGGCGAGCTCCTCTTTCTCTATGGCTGGTCAAGGTGGAGCTTACCTCGTGGATGTGAGCCTTGACAATCCCTTTATGCTCTAGCCTCCAAACCACGTTCCTCCTTAGGTCCTGAGCAAATACCTATGCTAGTGGAGCTATAGATGCTTAGGAGACAGGTTAGCCCTCATGGAGAGGTATGATGTTCAATGGTGGCGGCCATGGTGGCCAGGGATCCGGGGCCCGACCATCCTTCAATTTGTGGTCCTCGCATTGTGAGGACCTCCAAGTACCCACACCACAAAATCATTTTTGGATTTTCAGTAATCGACTGCAAGATATTGGATTGATTGTTTCCAATTCCTTTTTATCGTCCTTGGATCTTGGGTGAGGTCTTCGTGATATGGTTTGAATAAAGTTGCAACATTGTGCACTAATTTTTTGGTGGAAGGAATTTTGCTACTTAAGAATCCAATTTAAAGAACGGTGGAATTATAGAAATTTACGAATTTTTAAGCCAATAATTATATTAATAGTTGTGTCCACATCGAAAAACCAGCCAAAATATTGAATACGTTAAGTTGAATTGTTTTTGTTATAAAGAGACTTAATCAAAGAAAATTCATGAATGATTAAGTTGTTCAATTTTAGCAGCTTGTTATTAATTATAATTTTCGTTTACAGAATTGTTTGTTGCAGCTTAAGTTAAGCTGAATGTTGATCTCTTTTTTCTTGAGAAAATATGTTGGTATATCTGAGCGAAACTAAAAAATCATATCTAACACCCTTGTTCCGGAATAATTGTACTAAAAAAATGTTCCAAAATTAAAGTACGGAGAAAATTCGTAAATGATTGTTTTAATCATCATGAGTCTTCCAAACATATTTGATAATGCCTCAACTTTTTTTCTTTTCTTGGGGCAAATTTAGATGCCTTCTTCTTTTTCTCCGCTTTTATCTCTTGGATTTTAATTGACCTGCGGCTATTTCAATTGTCTTTTGCAAAGAAACAAAGTTGCACTTCCCACCTTCTTATTCCTCGTAACCTATTAAAACCCATGGCCTTAACATCAAAGCACGAGTAGCCACCGCCCATTCCTCCCTAGCTCCTTTTACTGTCCCAACTTCACTGAGCAACCAAAAAGATGTAAGGTAAGTGGGTAACTTGTGCTTATGCAACACCTGATGCCTTGACAAGGGTGAAGTCACTGTATGGCTAGTGGGGTCAAGTGACCTCATGGAGTTGTAAATTTCCTTATCATAGTTTCTCACATTTGACATCTCAGAAAATTTAGCCAAGGACCCTCTTTAAAATATGAGCTTCGCCCTTTGATCATTGTTAAACACGGCTCTCTCTTTAAAATATGAGCTTAGCCCTTTGATTATTGTTAAACATGGCTCTATGTTTATGCTCAAAAAGAACAAAATCAGTGAACTACTAGGTAAAAATTGAAAAGCAATTGTCTTGTAAATGTGAATTACATCTTATCAATTGAAATATGCCTTCTCGATTAGCATTTGAATTTTATTATTTCTTTTGACTATCAAATAAGAAAAACTATATGACTCAAGGTCTTTGAGTATGGATAAATAGACGTTTCCAGGTTTGCTTGCTTTGTTATGGCCAACATTTGGATTGTTTGTTAAATGGCACCTGGCTCCTTATTTTGAGACCTGGTTCATTTTGCATTAATTGTTCCAATTAGTTGGTTTGCAAATCTTGTCAGACATCATTGTTGTTTTTTCGCTAGTTTTGTTTTTTAAAAAGATTTGGACTGGGGTATTGATATTATAATTGGTTTTTTGACTAGTCTTCGGTCTTAGATTTGATTACTGTGTTTAACCGAGCCTGTACAGTAGTTTTTTGGGGGGAAATTGTACCTCTATCATAGTTGAGGAGCTTTTCTTTTTTTTTTTTAGTTAGTAGATTTCATTTTGAAAGACACGAACCTTAGAACCTAGACCAAGGGGATATCCTTGAGAATCCCACAACCTAAACCAAACTTGGAAACCTCCAAGGAACCAGAGCCAAAGCAAAAGACAGACTCCAAACCTACAGCAGCAAGCAACACAAACAACTGAGAGCACACAGCTAACCAAAACAACTAGACCAACATGGAACAGAACCCCTTTGCAAACTCAAGACAACACAACCTTGGACACATTCCAAACGAATGAAGGGTCTTCCTCCAAGAAGAAATGCAGGTTCTCACTAGGGCCCAAGGCATTCTGCCTCTGAAGCATTTTGTTTGGAAAATTCTCCTATTCCTCTCACACCAGATAGGACATACTGCACCTGAAAGGGATAGTTTGAAAATAGTATTTGTAGGAGAAGAACCTTTGTCCTGTTCATTTTCCCAAGGAACCAAGTCATCCATTAGTGCAGGCCACGCCACTCTATATGTAAGGCACTCAAAAAATACTTATGAGACTCCTATGATCCAGTGCATAACAGTTATAATGCTATAACTTGTATGGAAGCTTTGATCTCCAGAGTAACTTGATTAACTCAAAACATAAGTGCCATCCATTGTATGGAAGCTTTGATCTCCAGAATAACTGGATTCTGTCTTATGGGGCACCATCCCCCATTCCTAATTATGGAAGCTACCTTATCTTTAAAAGATCTTCTCATGTTGAACAATTTGATGAAGTCTTGAGCTTCCCTGTCATCAAAATTGCACATGAGCTCTTGAAGTTTCAATCTTTTTCATTCGCACCCCTTGAAGTTCTAATTTTTTTAAAAATTAACCCAAACGTACCCAGAAAAGTGCCCATCGGAGTACCCAGGCGTACCAAAGTCGTACCCAACAGTGCAAAAGTACCCGGTACGTCTTTGCCGTACCCAATATGTATTTTGTCGTACCCAGCCGTACCAATACCTGGTACTCGTACAACGACATTTTTGGAGTACCCGTGCTTCATAGAATATATCCTATACGTATGCACTCAATCATGATCTCCTAAGGACTCTATCACGGATCTCCTTCATGAGGACCACCCTTTTTTTGATTTTCCGGACCAAATTTCGACAATCCGAACCGCTCAATGTGTTTAAAACATGTTTTTCAAGGCTAGCACAAGGAATCTCCAAAAAAAAAAAAAACCTAGAAGGGCTTCATCGAAGCAGTTTTTCATAATAACTCTACATATACAGTTTATCGAAAAATGCTCAAATAAAGCCCTTCCGGGTTTTTTTTTTTTTTTAATGATTCCTCGCAGTAACCCTTAAAAACACATTTTAAACACATTGAGCGGTTCAGATCGTCGAGATTCGACCCCAATCCATGAGGTCGTCATGGAATTTCCGTGAGGAAGTCCTCGTTAGATCATGATTCTGTATGCACTAACAGTTTACATACATAGATATTTACCTTTTTTTTGTTGATATGTAAGATATCTACACTGTTATAAACTAGTATAAACTAGTACATACACCCATATATGTAAGATACGCACCCACAAAGCAACGGAAATATATATACCACTACATACATATATATATATATATACACGCACATACATATACACAGTGAGAGAGTGTATATGGGGGACACGCGTGTCCATGCTGTGTCCCCCTCCAAAAAATAATTTTATTTAAGAGACACGCCACGTGGTGTGTCCAATACTGTCCCCGTGTCCGATACATGGACACAGCGTCCTCTTCGGTGCTTCATAGCTTACAGGCTTTGCAAGGATAATTAGGATTTTGCTTTGGTGGCTTGGTTGTGTCATGTCTAAGGATGCCTGTTAACAGAAAATTGCTCATTTACCATATGGTAAATAGTAGTAAAAATCTGTGGAAGTTCTTGTGGGAAAGAGAAATCGGAGTTTTCCGGTTCAGTATTAGTGTAGGAGACTTAATATACTTTGCTGTTTGCAGTTTAGGGCACATAATGTTACTGCTTTTGCCCCAGGATTTTATAGTATTTGGTATTGGTAATAGGAAAATGGTACCTGGGTTAATGAGGCAAACAAACAAAATGATGTTTCATCAAAGTGTTAATTCAGTTTAGAGCATATCCAGTACAGTAGCCAAAAAGATTCAATGTGGAGGTCAAATTATTGCTTGCTACAGCACGTGAAATGCTAAATATTTGGCTACCTTTCTCCAATGAAAAAAATGTTATTTGGACTTGTTTCTTTAACATAAAATATCCAATCTGCATTTTTTGGGTCCAATCAAATTTTCAATTACGGGGTACAGTTTGGCTATTGTCATATTTTGACCACTTTTTGCCCTCCACTGGAGAGCTTCAGAAGTGGAAGGTGGCCATCGTTTGCATTTGACAAGTGGTTTAGCCATTGCATTGGAGTTGTTCCAACAGTTGATTAATTGCACGGTTTTCCTGGTATGATGATATTTTTTGTCATGGTTTTCCTTGTAAGTTGATATTTTTTGTCATGTTTTCATGCCAAATGTGAAATTATATTGTCTTGCTGACTAACATCCTAAATCTTTCTCTTCAAGTGTTGATTTTTTTTTTTTCCCTTCATTAATGCGGCATGCTATCTTCTGTGTATTCTCATCACTTGTGATAGGTATCGCGCCATCACTAGTGCCTACTATCGAGGTGCTGTGGGCGCTCTTCTTGTATACGACGTTACCCGCCACTCCACTTTTGAAAACGTTGAGAGGTGGCTTAGGGAGTTGAGGGACCACACGGATCCCAACATTGTAGTCATGCTCATCGGAAACAAATCCGATCTCCGACACCTTGTGGCAGTTTCAACCGAGGATGGAAAGTCATTTGCTGAGAGGGAGTCACTCTTCTTCATGGAAACCTCCGCTTTAGAAGCCACTAATGTGGAAAATGCATTTTCTGAAGTTCTGACTCAGATCTATCGCATTGTGAGCAAGAAGGCTATGGAGTCTGCCGATGATGGAGCTGCTTCTGCTGTCCCTTCCAAAGGAGAGAGAATCGATGTTGGTAAAGATGTGTCGGCGATGAAGAGGGTTGGGTGTTGTTCGTCTTAGGGCTTTAAATCATATTTGATTTGCTTCAATTCAGATGTGGCTGGTTTGCTCGTGGCATCTATTATGTAGACTCTGACTATCGTGTAAAATTCTCTCTCAAAGATGCTTACATTAGGAGAAAATGTGGGATTAGTAATTTTTGCAATGTTTTTTTGACAATGATTTATTATCATTTATGCGAAAGAGAAGCTTGATTAGGGATGTGATTTTATGTCTATTGATTCCATTTAGATGGTAGACTGTAGGATCAAATTAGGTTGATTGTATGCTGGAGTGTAATTATTTTAGTTTTTCTGTGACTTTTTTTTCCCCTGAAATTTTGAAGGGGACTCAAGCACTTTTTTGACCACCAGGAAAATTATTTGGTAGCTCGAAAGAATCATGTGGTACTGCCTTGTGGTATACAACGTACAATTCAGGAATTGCAGCTCGCATAATGATAATCCTTTTATTTCTATTCATTCTGGCATCACCAAAAGGATCGAAACCACATTCGACACAATTACCCAAATTAGCTCAAAAGGATTGGAGCTTTTGTATCTGGTATGGTACTGTTTATACCCAAATTCGACACAATTACTGAAAACATTATTTTCGGACAAAATTGGGTTGAACCAAGTAAAAGGCCCGTTTTAATTTCAATGTATCAATTGGGCTATTAGTATTTTTCCGATAAAATTAAGCCCAATTGGTTTGGACCCATTTGATGGTTATTATTTTTAAAGGCACCTTGGTCGATTGGCCCATCATTGCTCACGCGTGAAATAAAGAGTTAGAAATGGGTGTCCAGTATCTCCGTATCGCATGAAACAAGGAAGTGGATCTAATTTGATTCCCATGCAAAGGGGGAGTGGAAGAAAGACCCAACTTTCAATAACCGCCTTGATACAGAGCAAAAGAGGGTATCATGAGACACATGGCAGCCTATAGTGAAGGCGGGAAATGGCTAGACAACGTGGCAAATCGGCATGACAAGTAGTTGGCCCCAAGACCCAATGCTCACAACTTAGAATCTACTATAATAGAAGAAATCAAGACTAAGAAACGGTTGCAACACCAAACAAACCCAGCGCTTATCCAATTATCTTTCAACTCAATTACTTTCTAGCTAAGTACCCATTTTACTCAACCCGCTTGAGAAAATGTTTACTTTTTTCCTAGCCTAACTTAGATCTTTTACATTTTCAAATATTCTTTCCCTTCAATTGTGCTAATCTACTTAATAAAGTTGGATTTTATTTATTGTTGTTCTCTCATTTCTCACAACGATTGAGAAATTATTAAGTCTTTTCATCAAGGCAAACCCATCATTATTCAATCTCACCCTTAGGTCTAACACAATCACTTGAAGAAGTTAGATAAAGGTATGCAAGCCTTTATACAAAGTTGGACTGTCTCATAGTCTTGGCATGCCCTCTTAAACCGCTCATGTCTTGGCGGTAGATTTTATGGAGAAACACGTACATATTGGTAATTTGACATTATTCACTTACATAAGTCTAATCGATTGCATTGCATCACATGTCTATGTTCTACTATTTGGGACCAATGTTTGGACACATAATGCATTGCAATCGATTTGAAAAAAAACTTTTTGTTTCCAGCGGCAGTGGAGATAATTAGAATCTCTTCTCGAAAATCTAACACAATGTAAGAGTTAATTAATGTGGGTGGGTGTCACAACTCACAACTATTGGTTGTATCATTGGATGGTGAGAACAAAAAGAGGACATGCGAGGAATTTGAAAAGGATGAATAGTGAAATGGAGGTGATCCTTCATAATTTTTTGATTTTTCATATTTGGAGTGTGAAAAACTACTCTCTAAAATGGAGGAAGGATTGGGGAGAGGTTTTCCTTCCTTTATGGAAGCAAAAATGAATTAACGGAGGGTGGGTTGAAGATGCTCTTAGTGCCGCATAATATGACGTACGAGTTCAAAACAACATGTCCGCTTTTTCTTTTCTTTTCTTTTTTTCTTTTTTTGGGCCCATTCTTTAGATTATGCTTATAATGAGAAAATTCTCAACAACGGAAATATGAATTGAATGCAAATCTCATCAGTGATAATTACTAGTATTTGACGATATATTGGGTTTATGGTGGGAAAATTGACATTTATTCTTACAGTTTGTGGTGACTTTAAGTTAAAATTAAGAAAAAATTTCAAAATACCCTCCAAACTTTAACCTCAATATAAAATATAGTTCTACAACAAATATCCAATAAAGGCTCTCTTAAACTCTACAATGTGGGATTTTTTTGTTTGGGATCAAATTTTGATGATTTGAACCATTAGATGTGTTTAAAATGTATTTTAAAGGCCAATAGGAGGATTCGTAAAAAAAAAAAACAGAAGGGCTTGATCCAAGCCATTTTTCAATAAAACGTGTATATGTACATTTTTATTGAAATTGATCGGATCAAGACCTTTCGAGTTTTTTTTTTGACGAATCCTCACGTTGAACCTTAAAAACATGTTTTAAACACATCTAATGGTTCGGATTGTCGAAATTTGATATCAAATGAAAAATTCCGCACCGTAGCCTATATAAGGGAGCCCTTAATAGAAATGCCTCATATACTTCTAAACTATAAAAAGACAATTTTACTTTGATCTTTGCTTCCGTTAATCAAATCTACTCCTACCATCTCAATCCATCAACTTACTAATGGAATTTGATGAGTTGGACGTTAGGTTTCGTTAAATGTGCTTATGTGGCATCCAATTCAAGGATATAAATCCCGTACTGTACCGGCCAGTACGTACCAGATTTGGCTATGAACGGTACCACCCACCTATATTTCTATCCCGTCCCCACTTTCGGTTCTTACCAGTCATTCTGGGAAATACCGGCCGAGATACCAAAACCGTGAATCTCGTTCGAGATTTTGTATATCAGCTCCAACAACATCATAAATGGAAGAATGCTCGTAGCTTTGCAAATTCAGCTTTAGGGGGAGACTCGTTGTTCATTGCATGAGTCATCGTCGCAATCAGAGCCTCCATCATCGCCGGATCTACAATCGATGCTGGAGTTTTGGCTATCCGCATTCGTTTCAGATTTGGAGGTAGAATCGTAGATCTGCAACCAGGTTTCTCCCTTTGAAGTTTGAAACACAAATAAAAGTACAAAATAGGGGTGTACACTATTTAGATTGGACCAGTTCTCTATAAATCTAGTAACCAGACCATTTCGATAGATTCTAGAAAATTAAGAACCAATACACATGAAGAACCTGTCCGGATCCAAACTACAAGACCGGACCGGTTTTAGTTCGGTTCCGGTTCTACTTGATTAGAAGACTTTATCACAACACGAGTTCAAAAGATTATTTACAATTTAGAGCACCAAAATAACTCATAAAATAAATAAAATATCCATAATTTTGTACAAGTATAAATATATTTAATATATATGCGTATATATATATTAATATTATACGGTCCAGTTCAGTTCTAACCATGGTTCTTAAATTGAGAACCAGTAAGTCAGTAACCAAACTATAATTACCGGTTCTTAGATTTTTTAGAACCATAACTAGACCAATGAACAATAGAACCTAACCAAATAGACGCGTTCAGTCCAGATCGTATCGTACCGTACTAGTTGCAAAACCAGGTATATCTATATATGTATTTTATACTTATTACAACTTTGCCTTATAATTATTGCCAATTACAATTTAGCCTTATACAATATATAGTATATATGTATACAGTTTTATGTTGTTAACTTTACATATATTCAGATACTAACTTTTAAAAATTACATTATCCAACTGGTTGATTTATAAAATAACAAAGTGCGGAAAATTAGTCATTTATCCCATTTATTTGATAATAAATTGAGTGATATGGAAAAACTTTATATATATATATATATATATATATATATATATATATATATATATATATATATATATATATATATATATATATATAATTATAATAATAATAATTATCTAGTCTGGGACTCATAGTTTCGGATCAAATTTTTCATGATCCGAACCGTCCAATGTGTTTAAAACATGTTTTCAAGGGTTCCCGCAATGAAATCATCCAAAACAAATGCCGGGAAATGGATTGATCTAAGCAGTTTTTCACAAAATTGCATATTTATAGTTTTTGTGAAAAACTGCTCGGATCAAGCCCTTCCCGGTATTTTTTTATTACGATTTCTCACGGGTACCCTTAAAAACACTTTTTAAACACATTGGATGGTTTGGATCATACAAAAACATGTTTTAAAACCTTCAAAACCTAAAAAAAAAAACCTCCAGTTCGGGATCCCAGACTGGATAATTGGCGTATATATAAGCTTCTAGTCCGGACCTCCATGATCCAAAATTTTTTTTGACGATCCGAGCCATCCAATGTGTTCAGAAGGTGTTTTCAAAGGTCCCCGCGAGAAATCTTCCAAAAAAATACCGGGAAGGGCTTTATCCAAGCAGTTTTCGCAAAAATTTTATATTTACAGTTTTTGCGAAAACTGCTTGGATCAAGCCCTTCCCGGTATTTTTTTTGAAGATTTCTCGTGGGGATTCTTGAAAACACCTTCTGAACACATTGAACGGCTCGGATTTTCCAAAAGTAAATTGCAACACAAAAAAGCCATATTTTTCTTATTTACGGGAGGTGTGGACTAGAAAATTTGCCTATATATATACACACACACAACAACAACAACAACAACAACAACAACAAATATCCAATAAGGGCTGCCTTACTTTCTACGGTGCGGAATTTTTTGTTCGGGATCGAATTTGGATGATCCGAACTGTTTAGATGTGTTTAAACAAGTTTTTAAGGTCTAGCGCGAGGATTCGTCAAAAAAAAAAAAAAAACCCGGAAGGGCATGATCCGAGTCGTTTTCGATAAAATGTGCATATGTATATTTTTATCAAAAACTGTTTGGATCAAGCCCTTTCAGGTATTTTGTCGACAAATTCTCATGTTGAACCTTAAAAACACATCTAACGGTTTGGATTGTCGAAATTCGATCTCGAATAAAAAAATCTCGCACTATAGCTTATATAAGGGAGCCCTTACTGTACTGGGATAAATCCGCGTAACCCTGGATCACGTGCTTCCTTGAACCAACCCTAGATCTGCAAGACAGAAAAAAGGTTAAAGCACCTTTGCCTCTCGTTGGCAAAGGCCCTCCGATGCCTAAGTTAGTATCACGTACTTGAGAGCTCAAATCACAATGCGTATGAAAGTATGTTTCATAGCGTACCTTTTGTCATGGTTTTTGCCTTGTATTTATAGGTGTAGATGTCCTTCACATTAGGCATCTCGTGCCACCATTTCCTTTTCTCTTTTAGGAGTCCTTCTCTCAATAGGACTTTCTTATCAAGGGACAGCTTCCATATATTGCTAGATCTCTTCCAGCAGTAGTGTCTCTTTCCATGTAGGACTCATTCCTATGTGGGGTTTATTCTCATCCTCATTAGGAATGTTCATATTAATCCCCCTCACAACGGGATTGCTCCTTATCTCGTAAGGAACCGCTTGTAGAATATTCTGGAATGTCTCACCGCCCTTCTCGTGGCGGTGCCGAGCTACCACATAGCTCGGAATAACTCGTACATAACTCAGCTCATCACGCCGAGCTGATTTATGTATTCCAGAATGCCGTTTGAACTATATTCGTAGCCTCACTAGCTCGGTATGTCGGGGGCATCCCTTTATGCCTTACGCCGAGCTAGTGCATTCTGATGTATTTAATTTGATTTGATTTCTGACCCCATTCGTGGTCAATCCAGCTCGGTACAGGGACTGACGAACTCCCTATGTGATGACGAGCTAATCGTCCTCTCACGACGGTCATATTAGACACGTGCCATGCCTAATAGTAGGGTAATCGGATTTTACCCTCTCCACTACTAGAAATGTACAAGCCAATTAAGAACACATTTTAATTGGCCTGTATGCAAGTGGTGGCTAGCTCATGCAATAGAGCTCTTAAATGCCCCACACTGCATCCTGGGATCAAGTCCCACTCCCACCTACCCCCATGTAATTAGATTAGGATTGACGAATGATCGCAAAAAAAAAAAATGGCCTATATATATATATATGAGGGGGGCGGGCGCACAGACACAATAGAAGAGCATGAAGCAGACAGACAGACAGATGGATCAAAGGAAAGGAAATTTACGTAACGAAAGTCTTAAAGGAAAAGAACGAAAGCGATGTGAATAGTAATGAATAGTAGCGTGAATAGTGACATGAATAGTGTCGTGAATAGTAACGTGAATAATGCTAAATAGTACTCAAATAGTGCTAAATAGTACTCAAATAGTACATGAATAGTGCTGAAAATTGACAAGTAAATGGAAATTGGTTCTTACTGGAAATTCGGTGACTTCAAATGATGACTTTGATTCAGAACTTCAAATGGAGTACATGATTACAAGTGGTGGAAGGAAATTACTACGCTAAAAAGAGCTATCAATGGGAATGACTACGCTCAAAAGAGCTTTTACTGGTTGAGAGAAAAGAGAGAACGAAAACTCTCAAACTGACTCTCCAATTCACTCTCAAAATTACTCTGAAACTAACTCTGCCTATTACAAAACTAAAAGGATCCTTTTATAACCAAAGGTCCTGAGACTACAATTATTTTACAAGTGCGGGGTGACTCAGCCATGTGGGCTATAATTATTTTACTTTTGACTAAAGGGATAACTTTTCTCCAAATTTAGGTGCGTGCATGATCTTTGTCTCTCGCTTTTCGGTGGAGGAGAATCTTGCATGTCACTTGCTTTGCTGGAGGGTAATGACTAAAGCAGATGCTCTTTTACTGAAGGCCAAAATTGCTTTCTGCTTTCGGTGATTCCTCATGATTTTTTGACTTGGTCTTCTCTGACTTGCTGATGATAACATGGTGACTAGAAAATTCTCCTTTCGAATAATTTTCCTAACCTTGATGATGACTTTGCTTACTTTTGCTGACTTGATGACTTTGTTGTTACCAGAAATACTTCAAAACTCATTATGCAAATTTCTAAGCAAATGGGTCTTGAGCATCTTGGAACAATGAGCTGAATGGGTCTCTTCGGGAAGTTGCCGTGGCTGATTCTTCTGAAGACCCATCATCTTCTGTTTGACTTGCCTGAGCTAAAAGTTGCTGAGCCAATTTTAATAACTCAGAGTAAGTTTGAGAGCGAATTCAAGAACGAATTCAAGAGGAAGTTTTGGAGTGAGAGTTAGAGTAGTCTTCCCACTGATAGCTCTTTTGAGCGTAGTAATTTCCTTCCACCACTTGTAATCATGTACTCCATTTGAAGTTCTAAATCAAAGTCATCATTTGAAGTCACCGAATTTCCAGTAAGAACCAATTTCCATTTACTTGTCAATTTTCAGCACTATTCACGTACTATTTGAGTACTATTTAGCACTATTTGTCACTATTTAGCACTATTCACGTTACTATTCACGACACTATTCATGTCACTATTCACGCTACTATTCATTACTATTCACATCGCTTTCGTTCTTTTCCTTTAAGACTTTCGTTACGTAAATTTCCTTTCCTTTGATCCATCTGTCTGTCTGTCTGCTTCATGCTCTTCTACTGTGTCTGTGCTTCCGCCCCCCTCATGGTATCAGAGCCAAGTAGGTAATTGTTGAGTTAGAACCAATTTAATCTGTAAATTATTTTTGAAACTTAGAAAATTCAATTAGTATTTTGTCCTTATTTATCTGCGTTTGAGCATCCTGTCTCTGGCCACCCAAGTTTGAAACCCTGTTAGATGTGTAAGTCCTAAGAGTGAGGCAGTCGTGAGGATAGGGTCACCAATTGGGTATGAGTGTATACAGGCTAGGTCTCAAAAAAGATAACTCCGGGAAAAAATATTAAGAGAAATTTTTAGGTGAAAAAGATAATGAATAGATTATTTAGGTGCAGCTCTTCAACTAGCTCAATGGTTTCGATGTCGTCCATACCAGACATAGTAAACGAAGAAGAACATGAATATCAAGATTGTACTACAGACTTAGGAAATTGGAATATACCAAAATTCCCAGTAAAAGAAATTTATAAAACTAGTTTTTTAGAAGATACTTTTAAGACTGATCAAGTAGCAAAAACTGTAGAACAAGTTTATGCAATTACAAAACAACAAGAAAGATGTGCTCTCTTAAGTAAAGAATCAGTTAAAAAACATATAGAAAGAGGTTATAATTTTATTCATGTAGGATTAGTACAAGTTGTAGTTAAACCCCTAACACGAAGAGGACTTAATTCTTCAATCCTGTTAGCTTTAAGAGATAGTAGATTCACAGTATATAGTGATAGTTTGTTAGGCTTAATGGAATCTAGTCTACACAATGGTCCAGTATACTATAATTGTTTTCCTGATTTACCACTTAGTTTAAGAGATAAAAATATTTTAAAAACATTAACTCTAAATATTCAAACTGCTGGAGCAATTACCAATATGCTCGAAGGAAGTCACTCAATTGCTTTAGTTTATCGTATTTATTACAAGTGTATGAAAACTAATTTAAATATTCATGCCTTAGTCAAAAGTCCAAAAGACAAAAGCTCACTCATACAAAGTAGCAAGATGCTGATGCTAATGTCCAAGTACCAAAAAACAATCCAATGGATGATATCCAGGTTACCCGGCCCGGTTGGCTTAGTGAAAATGAAAGTTTCCCACAAAGAATACAAAATGATACAGTAGATTTAGATTATATCCAACAATACTTAGATGGCACAGTTAGAATTAGTTTTGATCAACAGCGAGTTAACACTCCCCTTAAAATTAGAGAACTTAGTAGGTCAGAAAGTTCAACCAGTGTACCTAGGCAAGATAGGAATTTGCTAGATCCAAAAGTTAGGCTAAAAGGAGTTGAAACAACTTCACAGGTTAGTAAACCATGTTACTCAACACCGTCAAAATTTGAGGATGAAGAAGCATCCCAAGGATCACCAACCCAAACTGATTTTGAGGAAATAGCCCCTCATCCTATAGATAAAAGTTTACTGACTATACATAGAGATTTTACTATAGATATAGAAAAATTGTTTCAAGAATTTAAATCAAAAAATAATGCAGTAAAAAGAAAAAAATATCGTAGTAAATATAATCCTAGTCAAACATCTGAAATAGTAAAAAATTGGAAACAATTCATGAAAGATTCAAAAAATTGGAAACAATTCATGAAAATTACTTGATAATAATTCTTGTGATAATACTTTGTAGGTATTAGACCTTCTTGGATACAATTTAAATCTGCTCCAGTGTCAATGAGAGCAGTGACTTTAATTTCATAATCATTTATTACTAGTTTTACTTTTTTCTGCCATGACGTGAATAGTGCTAAATAGTGACAAATAGTGCTAAATAGTACTCAAATAGTGCTAAATAGTACTCAAATAGTACGTGAATAGTGCTGAAAATTGACAAGTAAATGGAAATTGGTTCTTACTGGAAATTCGGTGACTTCAAATGATGACTTTGATTCAGAACTTCAAATGGAGTACATGATTACAAGTGGTGGAAGGAAATTACTACGCTCAAAAGAGCTATCAGTGGGAAGACTACTCTAACTCTCACTCTAAAACTTCCTCTTGAATTCGTTCTTGAATTCGCTCTCAAACTTACTCTGAAACTAACTCTGCCTATTACAAAACTAAAAGGATCCTTTTATAACCAAAGGTCCTGAGACTACAATTATTTTACAAGTGCGGGGTGACTCAACCATGTGGGCTATAATTATTTTACTTTTGACTAAAGGGATAACTTTTCTCCAGCTTTCGGTGCGTGCATGATGCTGTCTCTGCTTTCGGTGGAGGAGAATCTTGCATGTCACTTGCTTTGCTGGAGGGTAATGACTAAAGCAGATGCTCTTTTACTGAAGGCCAAAATTGCTTTCTGCTTTCGGTGATTCCTCATGATTTTTTGACTTGGTCTTCTCTGACTTGCTGATGATAACATGGTGACTAGAAAATTCTCCTTTCGAATAATTTTCCTAACCTTGATGATGACTTTGCTTACTTTTGCTGACTTGATGACTTTGTTGTTACCAGAAATACTTCAAAACTCATTATGCAAATTTCTAAGCAAATGGGTCTTGAGCATCTTGGAACAATGAGCTGAATGGGTCTCTTCGGGAAGTTGTCGTGGCTGATTCTTCTGAAGACCCATCATTTTCTGTTTGACTTGCCTGAGCTAAAAGTTGCTGAGCCAATTTTTATAACTCAGAGCAGCTTGGTTTTGATTTACCTTTTACTTTTGAAGGGCGGAGGAATCGGCGGTACCGGGCTTCCAAGCCCGATTGTAGAAATTTGTGGGAACAGAGGCTTGACTTTGTTGAACTTGACTTTGTTGAACTTGCTGAACTGGAATATTGACTGGAGTTGGAACTTTGACTGGAAATTCTATTTTGACTTGATCAATAATCCGTTGTTGGTTGAACTTATCCCACAATTTAACTAAGAACTGGCGGGTGACTGTGTTTTCAGAGATATTGTATCTCCACTTGAAAATCCAAGGTACTTTATATTTAGCCATGAATAAAAGAAGAGAGGGAAACTGGCTAAGATGACTGTCTTTTTTGTTTTGAGAGGAAAAATACATGACTTGGTCCATAAGATCATTGGGTATTATTTCTGGGATGGCACCATAATGGGACCACCATCGGAGGAACCAAGTTGGCAAAACTGACTTGAATTTTTGGTCAAATTGAAAGAACCAAGAATGATTATTGTTTTCATTTTCATGAAGGATAACTTTGGACCATGCTTCAATGTAATCATAATAATTGTATGGGATAGAATAACCAGGGAGATTCCTGAGGTTTGAAGGGTGTCCCCATTCTTCCATTGCCACAATATCATGGATGTAGAGAGAATGGTAAATAGTAACACTGGGATTATTCTGATCCTGAATTGATTTGATGACTATTGATTTAGTCTTTGTAGAAGGATATCTTTGTAAAAAGAAATTGACTTTTCCGGATGATGAAGGGTGAAATGCCATCCAGGAGGGAAAAAGGATGTTGCTAATTCTATGGGGTTTTGGATATGTTTAAAAGGTGGTTCAATATAGAAAGATTACCGACCGAGATTTAGGGATATAAATGGAAGAACTTCTGGGTTTACTAGCTTGAATTGGCTGGGCTGGACAAAATGGGTCAGATACCACATTTTGATTTACTGGGGTATAGTTTTGACTGATTTGAAGATATGCTAAAGCTGAGTTGTACACAGTTTTTGGGTGTTGCCCAAGAACTTGGTACCTGTTTACTAAATTGACTGGAGAGATAGCAAGCTGATTACTTGTAGGGACAAGTTGTTTACTCTGACTGCTCGTTGGGGCTGGCTGATTACTTGTAGTGCTAGCCTGTTTTCCTTGTTTCTTACTTTTTTCTGCCATGACTGAAATGCAGATAATTTAATTATTATTGTTTACCAAATAAAAATTCTCTAGTAAGAAAATCAGGAATAGAGTTTTGATCTCCTTTAATATATTCAATATCAAAATCAAAAATACTTAAAATTGATTGCAATCTAGCAAATATTTGTTTACTAGCAATATTTTTAACATCTTTTTCTAAAACATATTTAGCACTCTTACAATCGACTCTGACTAAAAATTTCTGATTAAGTATATCATCTTGAAATTTTGAAATGCATAAAACAATTGCTAAAATTTCTTTTTTAATAGTACTATAATTACTTTGTGCTTTATTCCAGAGACCAGAATGGAAACGAACAATTTGCTCTGGAGATGTGGAACTGACTCTTTGGAGGAGAATGCCACCGTATCCAACATCAGAGGCATCTGTTTGAATAATTTTGAAGGAGTTGACTGTAGGAATACCAAGACAAGGCAATGTCTTGACATATTTTTTGACTTCCCTAACAACAGAAGTATGTATAGGTGACCAAGGGGGAGGATTGTCTCTTAACCTTTCAAACAGGGGTTGACATGTCTTTCTAAGGTCTTTATAAAATTCTGCTATATAATTTAAAGATCCTAAAAATCTTTGTAACTGATTTTTATCTGTAATTTCATCAGGGAATTTATCTGCAAATTGGATTGCTCTACTAATTGGTACTATAGTTGCTTGGTAAATATCATATCCTAAGAATCTAATTTTAGTCTGAAATAATTTAATTTTTGGAGCAGAGATGACTAAGCCATTATGTTTAATAATATCAAAAAATGAATATAAATGTTTCCAATGCTCATCAATTGATTTTGAGAAGATGAGAACATCATCTATATAAACTATAATAAAATGACTAAATGGGTTGAATATTTCATTCATTATATTTTGAAATTCACTAGGAGCATTTTTTAATCCAAAGGGCATCACATTCCATTCATAATGTCCAAATGGTGTGGTAAAAGCAGTTTTATATCTATCATTGGGATGTAATTGGATTTGCCAAAATCCGCTTTTTAAATCAAATTTTGAAAATATTACTGCTTCACTTAGTCTATTAATTAAATCTTTTTTATTAGGAATTGGGTATCTTATCCATTCTAATACTGTATTTAATTGGCCTATATATATATATATATATATATATATATATATATCAGGCTAATTATCCAGTCCAAGATCCCAGAAAATTGGCTTATATATGTCAAAAAATTGAACGTTTTAAAACATGTTTTTGCATGATTCAAATTGTCCAATGTGTTTAGAAAGTGTTTTTAAGGGTCCCCGCAAAAAAAAAAAAAAAAACCGGGAAGGGCTTGATCCGAGCAGTTTTTCAAAAAAAACTGTACATATACAGTTTTATGAAAAACTGTTTAGATCAAGTCTTTCCTAGTATTTTTTTGGATGATTTATTGCGGGGACCCTTGAAAACACGTTTTAAACACATTGGATGGTTCAGATCATGAAAATTAGATCAGGAACTATGAGTCCCGAACTAGATAATTCCTCTCTCTCTCTCTCTCTCTCTCTCTCTCTCTCTCTCTCTCTCTCTATATATATATATATATATATATATATATATATATATATATATATAGTACTGCGAAATTCAAAACTGTACCAGTACCGACTCGTATCAGTATCGTACCATACTGGTAGCAAAACTGGTACCCAAACTGGTATGGGGTTCAGTACCTTGTTCCATTTCCTGTTAAATGTACATATGTATACCTGAGCTCTCTCTCTCTCTCTCTCTCTCTCTCTCTCTCCATCCCTAACATATGCCAAAAAAAGAAGTATGTTTCCAAACTTTATTCCCAAAAAATGTTGTTTTAAACAAATTTGAATGCTTTTTTTTAAATAACTTTTTAAACTATTTTCAAACTTTATTTTCAACGAATGTTTTTTTTTTTTCAAAAATCAATTTTTCCAAAAGTTTTTTCAATTTTTTTCACAAACAAAAAGATTTTGATCATTCAACATACTATCTTGATAAATCTTTTTTTATTATCTAAAACAGAACAGATTTTTTAATTACAAAAACAACTTTGGATAAAAGGTTGATTTTTTTTAGAAAAAATAGAGTTATCACAATAGGCTTTTGAAATAAAATACTTCTTCTTGAAAACATTTTCTTTTGAAATTTATAGTTTTGAAAACAATTTTTTTTTGGAAAATGAATTTCAGAATATATTAAAAAAAACATTTGTTGAAAATAAAGTTCGAAAACAATATTTCAATTTTTTTTTTTTTGAAAACTATTATCTTTCAGAATATTTTTTAGAATAGAGTTTGGAAACAAATTTTTTTGGAGGGCATTTCTTTGGGAGAGAGAGAGAGAGAGAGAGAGAGAGAGAGTGTTGAGGTAAATTTGTCACATTTTAAGTGGAATTGGATACCACTAAACATATTTAACGGAGCCTAACGTCCAACTCAATAAATTCTGTTAGTAAGATGAATGATTGAAAGGGTAGGAGTAGATTTGATTAACGGAAACAAAGTTTATTTTTTTGATCGGCAAAATTAAATTTATTAGGAAACTTGATAGGGAACATCAACTAAGGGGAAGGGATACCAACCAAGGTTGGCTCACCTAAGGGCCTAAAATGCCCGAATATTAAAATACAAAACATAAACCCCAAAAGGCCCAAAAGTCCAGGTAGAACAATGAAGCCCAAACAGAGAACACCCTAAACCAAACCCTAAACTGCTGAGGAGCTTCAACTGCCGCAACACCACCATTAGGAAACACCATCGGATAGGACCAAACCACCACCAAAGGACTATCTCCAACGGCAAACCACCACGTTGCCACCAGCCACACCACCCAGGAGAATGACTGAAACCCGAAAACACCAACCACCTGCCATAGATGCTTAACCCGAGCCATTAAGGGAAAACAAGGGTGCCCAATAGTACACCCCGGTGGGAGACCACGTCAGCCACCCAATACCCACGCCGTTAGGCTAAACAACAAAGAAACCCAGGAGAAAATCCGAACAGTGAAACACACCGGAGTAAAAGGCAAACTGAGTTGAGGCAACCAAACAACAGACGGTGAGGAGGAGAAGAATCAAAGCAAACCTAGGGTAGGGGGTCAGAAAAAGAGAGAAAGGAGAAATCAAAAGTCATATCGAATGCCAATCTTGTCACTGACTTAAGACCCCTACAACAATTGACAAGTACCGACAGATCGGCACTCATAAACGATCAAGAAGCTTGAAAAGTCAAGATCCATAACACTCGAAACCAAACCACCACCAGCCGTCGCCTCCATCTGCCTGAAACTTTGCCGATCAATTTTGAATAAAAGAAGTGTAGATGTCGAAGAAGAGGTAGAAGGGTGAAGGAAAGAGGGGAGAGAGAGAGAGAGAGAGAGAGAGAGGAACGACAACCTGTCTAGAAGTGTTAAGGAGATGGGAAGGGGAAACTATTTTAGAGAGAGAGAGAGAGAGAGAGAGAGAGAGAGAGTATACCTAACGGAAACAAAGTTAAGGTGTAAAATCGAGGGTTTTTTTTTTTACATTTAGGAGTATATTTTATATTGAAGTCAAAATTTGGGAGGTATTTTTAAATGTTCCCTAAAGTTAAAGTGGGACTCTAACATCGTTACTGATGAGTCCTAGTGGGCTTAGATATTCCTAATAATTGGAAGGAAAGAACAAAATTGATAGGGAATTGATATTGAGTCATTGACACTTCTATTTTTTCTATTGACACTATTTTTTTTTTTTTTGCCTTCAGATGTAAAATGTAAGAGACTAAGAGTAAATTTACCTAATAAAGACAAAAATGAGAGTATCAATAAAGAAAAGAGGAGTGTCAATAACACTTCCCAATCGATAAAGAATGATCAGGAATTGCTACTTTGACATTGCGTAAAGATGTAAATATCGGAGGATATACAAGTCTCAAGTAATCAAATGAGTTTTGGGTCCCAATAGGTATCCATGTCACATAGAGGAGTTTCAGCCTATTATGAGGACTAGGTATGAGGCTTCGTGCTCTGCACGAAGTTAATCCTTGTTATTGTATGCATGTTATTGAAGCAGTCGAAGTAGATTATGAATAGATTCGTTAAAACTGTAGTTGAGTATTAGTAGTAAAATTCTAACGTATAATTTTTTTAAAATTTCTTTTATCGAATTAAAGATCTCTATTGGTAGTATAATTTGGTACAAAAATAAATAAAAATATCTATGCGGAAGTATTTTATTTTCTGATGCGAAGGATATTGCAAAGTAACTCAATAAGCCAACAATGTAAAATTTTAAAGTATAAAATGTTTCAATTTTTTATCGAATTAAAGATCTCTATTAGTAGTTTAATTTGGTACAAAAATAAATAAAAAATTATATGCGGAAGTACTTTATTTCTGATCCGATGGATATTGCAAATCAACTCAACAAGCCAACAAATTAAAATTCTAAAGTGTAAAATTTTGGGAAAATTATCCAAATGGTCCCTATAGTTTCACCCGAGTCTTGATTTAGCCTCTCTAGTTTCAATTGCACTCCAACGAACTCTGTAATTTCAATTTTGGTCGATTTTGGTCCAATTGATAATGTCCGTTTGCAAAGTTGACGGAAAATTCAATTTGGGGCTTTTTTTACGGGTAAAAAAGACTTTTTGCCCACCCTCCCACACAAAACCAAAACTCTAACTTTTCCTACCCCTTTTACCGTAATTTTTCATCTTAGGAGTAAAAAAAAAAAAAAATCATTATTGTTGTTGTTGTTGTTGTTGTTGTTCTTCTTCTTCTTCTTCTTCTTCTTCTTCTTCTTCTCTCTCTCTCTCTCTCTCTCTCTCATAAAAGTGATAAAACCTCCACCACACGGAAGACGGCTACGAATCACCACTGCTCCCCCCTCCTGCCTCTTCCCTCTCATTACCAGAATTCTCGACCACAACTTCCACCGCACTCACTTCATCATCCCCACTCCCACCACCACCAACATCAACTTCCCCTTCCTGTGTCCCCCGTCGGCGCTGCCTGTAAGGACCCGTATTTTACATAATTTTTTTTCCAGAATAATATTGGGTAAATGTGAGGAATTAAATTTTGACTTTAGAGGTCAAAGAGAGAGCATTTGAATGCATTTGGGTCTTTTTAAAGTACATTTGGAAGTTTTGGGGTGAAAGTGTAATGGGGTGAAAGCATATTAGGCATTATGCTTGCATTTTTTTCAAAAAATCAGCCCCCCCCCCCTCTCTCTCTCTCTCTCTCTCTTCACTGCCGACTCCCTCTCTCTCTCCCTCCTCTCCTCCATTTTCTTGTTCCAAGCTCAAATCCACCAAAAACCTTCAAGTCTCCTTCATAAACCCCACCTAAAATCACCTCCTCTACGCATTTTGAAGCTTGGGTTGCACTTATTTCGCACCAAGAGACCCCATTTCGGGTTGGAGCACATTGGGAGCTAGGGTTTCCATTTACCCACTTGTTTCAAGCTCAAACATTGAGGTAGGAAGACAAATTATACTCCCTCTAGTTGTATCTATGTGATATAAAGCATATAACTTGCAATTGTTTCTCCAATCCTTGAATTTCATGCTTTGCTTCCATGATTGTATTGTTTGAGCAAAATTTTGTGATCTATGAATTGAGCTCTTGTTTGTTGCAATTGATGGTTGTTTGACACTCCCTTGAGGTCCATTAGTCACTCTACATTTTCAATTTTTGGCCTAGAACCTTACATTTATGTTTGGGTTGAAATTCCACACCAATAGGGTGAAAATCTGCTCACTGCCCCTGTTTTAGGGCTGCTGCCCCTGTTTTCCAGAGACTCTCCCCTGTTTTTGGGGTGGTTTTAGGCCACCCTTTGATGCCCGTTTGGTCCCCGATCGTCCATTTCATCGTATCTTTGAACTATACTACCATTTTAAACACCGAATCTACTTCGAATTCATAAAATTAACCCTTCGACACATAAATTAACAAATTTTATGTTTGACATATCGGACACGCGTCGGTTGACACATTTTGGCGAAAATGGTGAACTTTTGAAAGAAATGGGATTTTTGGGACTTTTTGAAAGACAATGATTTTAATATGAACTTATTGGATAAAATGAACTCTAGGGACCACCCGTCTGGTGTCTCTGGCCATGGGTGCACGGAGCCCGCGACGGCAGGAGTGTACAGAGCCCATGAAATCCGGCAGGGGTGTACGGAGCCCATGAAATCCGGCAAGGGTGTACGGAGCCCATGAAATCCGGCAGAGGGATACTTTCCTACTAAAATTGAAGATTGTTTTCTTATGAAATATCGGTTGTGGTGAATTTGGATTAATTTGGCGTCTTTGACAAAAAAATTGACTTTCGATATGCGAAATGAGAATTTTGGAACTACTTGGACTTGGTTGGATATTTGCAACGTTTTGGGACACTTGGATACGTTTTGGACACTTAGATACGTTTTTTGGGACACTTGGATACACTTTGGTTATTTTGTGGTCGAATTATAGCCTTCCGTCCATCCTAACCTTGTACTTTGGCCGTGTCCATCTTCATACTCATTCATTATGCATGTATCATGTTTATACACCTAGTGTTGGTAGAATAGTTTTCCTAATAGTCTAGTGAGCTCAACCTATCAATTTTCAGGTACACGGCATGGAGCATGAGGTTGGATGCTTGTCGAGTGACATGTACATGGAGCTTAAACATGCATGAAGTTATTTTCCCATCTTGTATTATGTTTTTGGAAAGATGGTTTTGTAACTTCAATTTATTAATCTTTTGACTATTTGGCAATGTGATAACTTTGAACTGTGTACTTATGCATTCGGGTTATGAACGCTAGTGAATAGAACTTGTGTATCCAAAATATTGGGATTATATTATGTTGTCTTTGACTATTCAAGAGAAATTTTGAGATCTTGACTTGTCCTATGTGGATTTTATTTACTTTTGAGTTATTAAAATTGAGGGCGTGACACTGCCTAAATCATTGTAACTGATTTTTCTGTAGCTGTAGGAAATTTCTGACACGGAGCTTCCATCGGGCACAACTTCGACGCCCATCGACGATGATGAAAATTGAAATTGAATCAATTTTAATCCCAAGAATTAAAGTTCAACTGGGTTAGTATTTTTTTTTTGTCAGTAATCTGGGACTGAGGTGAAAGAATCGAGTGCTTACACTGCTGTTGAAAGAATTGAACTTTGAATTCGTGAAATCATTCTCGATATAGTTATCCCGTGACAAATCCACCATTTGCTTCGCCGTTGGTTGAGCGCATTTCATGGGTTGAACAGAACAACGCTATCCGACCTAGAATTGTGTATCCCAAGACGCAGAGGAGAATACTTCTATTCTGATGATGATGGGCATTTTTGTAAGGACCCGTGTTTTTAAATAATTTTCCGGAAATGATGTTGGGAAAGTGTGAAGAAATGAAAATAGAATAATATAGGGTCAATGTGAGGTTACTATTGCATTTGGGTCTTTGTGAGATACACTATGAACATGAGGGGTGTAAGTGCATAAGAGGGGTGTATATATGTAATGTATGGCTGATTTTTGGTTTAAAAATGCACTTCTCTCTCTCTCTCAAAAATCAGTCCCTCCTCCTCTCCTCCATTAACACCACTCCAAGCTCACAAATCTCCCTCTCCATCAAACCCCTTCACAAATTGACCTTGGAATATTGTTCTACGCTTGATTTGAAGCCCGAAACTTACTCTTTTTGCACCTTGAAGCTCAAAACCGGGATTTTTCAACTTGGGGATCTAAGAATTCAATTTTCTCAAGTTTGAAGCTCAACCTTTGAGGTAGGGAACAATCTTCTTCCTCCTCTAAGTGTATATTGGTTGAATGATTGCATTATTTGTGTTCTTGTTCCCAAAATTCTTGTTAAACTTGATAATCTCCATGGAATTGACTTTGGATAATGAATGAGTTTGGGTTTTGTGTATTTAGTTGAGAAATCCATGAATTGGTTGTTGATATATTCCTCTTCTATGGTTATTTGTTGTTTGAAACCTCATTTTTGCCTTGGATTGAAGCCCCATTCATTTGGAACAAGCTGTCAAATTTTTGCTCGAAACCCGTTTGGATAAATCCAAACACTATTGGATCGATCCATAACAATCTGATGGTGTTTTGAACCTCTATGGATCGATCCAAAGTTGTTCGGATCAATCCAAAACCTTTTGTTCTGCACTTGGCACTTTTGGATCGATCCATACCTTTCTTGGATCGATCCAAACACTTTTGGATCAATCCAAACACCTCTTGTTCTGGCAAATTATTGACCCAACTTTGCAGGCATGCCTCGGCTTCGTCCGAACTCCGTTTGAGGCGATTCTTGAACCGTTGGAAAGCTCTAAGAGTCTACTTTCAAACACAATTAGTCTCATATTCATAGCCTTTGTATTTTGAGAGAAATGTGCTTTTTCCTATCAAGGTGTTGGGTTTTCTCGAGGTTCATAACTCCATTTTTATGTTCCTTTGCTCCGGGCCTTCATTGGTCTTTCCTAAGCTTCCCAAATTGACTTCTAAGTTTTGGTAGCCTATCATGGTATGAATGATGTTTTGTCATGACCTCTCACATTCTTGGACACATATGAACTTTGCCACAACCGACACACTACGAGCTTTCGAACTAAATGAACTACATAGATGTTTTTGGACACTTGATTGTCTAATAAACTTTTGAAAAGGATGATTTGCTTATCCTAGGGCCACCATTTGGTGCGTCCCTAGCCATGGGTGTTCGGAGCCCACGAAATTCGGCAGGGGTGTTCAAATCTCACGAAATCCGGTAGAGGGATTCATTCCCTATTTAAATAAATGGTTATTTGTGAAGAGGTGAAAAATGAAATGTTTTATGAAAATGACTTTGTTTTGAAAGAATTGGACCTACCACCTGAAATGTAACGTTTTTGAGAAAATCTATGGACACTTGGCTTTGATTCGATCTTTGGGGCATACATTGGATATTCTTTCATCAATTTGATCTATGTTGGTCTGTTTTAGCGTATTCGTTCATGTGTATCCCATCTCCATGTGCATGTTTCATCTTTTATACCCTTAGCGCTAGTAGAAAAGTTTCCTACTGGGCTAGTGAGCTCAACCTAGCATTTTCAGGTACTCGACAAGGCACGTGATTGGAATGCTTGATGTGTGGACGCATATCATGAAGCTCAATTGACATGAAGTTATTTTATCCTCTCTATCGTTAATATATTTTGGGAGATGATCTTGTAACTTTAATTCCTTCAATCTTTTGACAAAACTTGGTTATGTAATAACTCTTAACTATTCATTACTTAGGCATGGGTACGGGTATGTCTTGTAGAAACCCAGTGTACTTGACTCTGACCTTTCAATGGTGAAATGTAAGGTTTTTTATTTATCCTACGTCGATCTTATTGGTATTTGGTTTATTAAATTTCAGGGCGTTACAATTTTTTAATTGACAGAGTTGTTTTTGGTTAATTTTGAGGGGAAGATGATGGGAAAATCTAGTGAAGGGAATGAACCCATAAATGGGATTCCTTTGGATTGTTGGGATTTCATGGGAACAGGAATGTAAAAGTCGTTGAAGCCAACAAGATTCAACCGATTTTAGGGTTTTATGAGAGAGAGAGAGAGAGAGAGAGAGAGAGAGAGAGAGAAGAAGAAGAAGAAGAAGAACAATGATTTTTAATTTTTTTTTATCCTGAGATGAAAAATTACAGTAAAAGGGGTAGGAAGAGTTAGGGTTTTGGTTTTGTGTGGGAGGGTGGGCAAAAAGTCTTTTTTACCCCCAAAAAAATCCCCAAATTGAATTTTCCGTCAACTTTGCAAACAGACGTTATCAATTGGACCAAAATCAACCAAAATTGAAACTACAGGCTTCGTTGGAGTGCAATTGAAACTAGAGGGACTAAATCGAGACTCGGATGAAACTACAAGGACCATTTGGATAATTTTCCCTAAAATTTTTCAATTTTTTGTATCGAATTAAAGATCTCTATTAGTAGTATAATTTGGTGCGAACAAAAATTTAAAATTATGCTTTGAAGTACTTTATTTTTTATCCGAAAGGATTTCTCGACATGTGCAGTAAATAAAATTCTAAAGTATAAATTTTTCATTTTTTTATCGAATTAAAGATCTCTATTAGTAGTTTAATTTGGTAGAAAAAAATTATATGCAGAAGTACTTTATTTTCTTATTCGAAGGACAGTGCAAAGTAACTCAACAAGTCAACACTGTAAAATTCTAAAGTATTAAATTTTTAAATTTTTTTTGTACCGAATTAAAGATCTCTATTAGTAGTATAATTTGGTGTGAACAAAAATTTAAAATTATGCACGAAATTACTTTATTTTTTGGTCCAAAGGAATTTCTTGACATGTGCAGTAAAGACAATTGGGGACTAAAGAGAAAAAAAAATAAAGCCTAGGAGATAAATATGGAAAATGGGAAAAATCGCTTTTAAAAACAGGAACAATGACAAAAAAATACTCCATCCGTCCCTTTTTAAGTGAGTACTTTGGGAAACGTGTATTTTTGTGGACATTAAAAAATGTACTTTGGTATAATATTTTTAAATTTTTTGCACCAAATTAAAGTACTCAATGAGCACTTTAATTTGGTATAAAGAAAATTTAAAAATTATATAGGGAAATATGTTTTTTAGGGATTTAAAATTGCACGTATTCCCAATGTACGCACTTAAAAAGGGATGGAGGGAGTACTTTTTAAAAGTAAATATCCCAATTTGATGGTAAGATTTTCGGAAATTACCAATAACATGATGAGGAAAAAAATAATTTCACATAAATGACACTAACAAATTACAAGTCGAAAATACCCTTCTCTTTTTTGAAACCCTGACGCACACACCCCTTCCCCAAAAGCTGAGATCCCCGAGCAGGGGCTAGGGGAAATGGGTCAGCCGGTCGGGCCACCAAATCTCCACCTCCTAACCACCACCACCACCCTCCTCCTCTTAATTATTCTACATTCTCTTGTGGCAGCCACCACCACCACCAAATCCCTCCCACATTTCCGCGAAGCCCCAACCTTCCAGAATGGCCTAAAACAAAAGGCATGTGGTTATACACACACACACACACACAGAGTGTGGCGACAATCTGTTCGTCCCCCAAGTCCTCAATCCAATCTGAAGGCTTTTGTTCTCTAGCCGAGGGCGAAGCCATGGAGTTCGTCGTCGAGTAGGACCGCACCAAGGATGTCGACGTCAGTGGCCTTTCCCCCGTCCACAGCAGATGTGGCGGTGGCGGGTTTAGCAGTGGAGTCACCTCCATCTTGTTCTTTTTCAGTGTAATTTTTATTCAAAAAAAGAAAAAGAAAACAATCTGCTTATTCTTATTTTGTGTTGTTTGATTTCCAAAAAAATCGAGAAGAATCTCATAGCCAGAAATTCTCATCCCATCACTCTATTTGCATTTCTAAAAAATCAAGAAGAATCTTAGATCCAAACTGCTTTGACGAAATCACAAGGTTTTTTCACAATACATAATTGGGAATGCGTCCTCATATTTATCTATTTGGAATGCATCTCTACATAGACATGTACATATATGACCATAGAAGAGTGTAGCGGTGGCGGCGGACATGGCGGAGGAGGTGGTGGGTATGGGTTTAGCAGTGGAGGTGGTGTTGGTGGAAGGTATGGTGGTGACGGCGGAGGAGGTTGCAGTGGCTTGGGTGGTTTGGGTGAGTATGCGACGGATTCGGATTGGATCTCGTGACCCCTGTAGATCAACTCCAACCCCATATTCTTCTTCTCTCTCTCTAGAACAAAAATATGTATGGAGGAGTGTATGGGCCAGTTCCAGGAGTGTACGGATCACAGTTGTTGAGGAAGAAGGGTACTCGATCAATTTGGGGAGAAAAGAAAGGTTAGGCTTGATTTATGGAAAAATAAATACAGTTGGGGCATTTTAGGTAGTACACTGAAAAATTACCATGTATGTGTAATAATTACTTTCCTTGCCATGTTTTGGTCATTAGGCAAACCATGACCATGTTTTGGTAATTTGTTGTCTCTACTACCATATCTTGGTCATTTACCCTAAAAAACAGGACTGCCCATGGTAAAACTCAAAATAAGAATAAGGACAATTGCCAATGTCTCTAATTGTAGGATAAAATCGAAAAAATTTGCAAAAAAGTGGGAAGCCATTGAATTGGCTATTCTTTCTATACTGGCCTTTGGTCATGATATGGAACTAATTATTTTCTACGACAAATCTTAAAATATTAAGACATTTTTTTTCCTAAAAGATATTTCAAAAAGTTGGTGAACATTAAGAAACAATTGCAAAGTGAAATGTATGCTTGTTGTGGGACTTTTACAATTTACTCAGTGTTCTCCTATTTCGAATAGTTTCAAATTATTGTCTCATTCACGTTTAAGAGAGAGAGAGAGAGAGAGAGAGAGAGAGAGAGAGTCGGATGGGATGGGATGGGAAATGGGATACAGAAGCAAAACCATAAAAGTCTGGGAAGGTAAAAATGTAATTTTAAGAGAGTGTAAAAAGACATAAAAGGATAGACAACCAACATGGTGGATCTCAAATTAAGGGAGAAAATTGAAAAAAGTGGCAAAAAGTAAGGGTGAAAAAAAACTGGCGGGATCCGAACCGAACCGAAATCCGAAATTTCGGTCAGGTTTTCGGTCGGTCCATGCTAAATAAAACCGAAAAAACCGAAATATATTATTGGTTCGGTCTCGGTTTAGGAGAATCACGGACAAACCGAACCGAACCAAACCGAAGTGGGACCAAACCGATGATGGACCGAACTGACCTGTCCCCGAACCGAACCGATTTATAAACTAATCAACACCGTCCATTTACTTTGATCTACACCGTCCATCTATGAAGTATAAAACCAAAACCCTAATCTATACTTCTCTCCCATCACTCCACTACTTTAGTTTTGTACGCCCCACTCCCAGTCACCATGAATCTCTGATCTCCTCTCTTCTTCTCTTCTCCCTCTCCCACCAGGCCACCATGAATCTCTAACATCTACTCTATTCGACATCTAATCTACTCCCACCATAGATCTCAGCACCACCTACTCCTGAGTTGGAGTTTGGCAACACGACCGTGTCGAGATCATTGCCAACGACTAGGTTAACCGAACGATCGGTGATGCTGCCAAGTGCCATGAAGCTGATGTTGATATTGTGCATCAGAGCATGGTTGATTGATGCTTCTTATCTCTAAGAGCAATAGAGCATTTTCCTTCCCTTGAAATGCTCGATTAAATGCTCGGTTCGGTAAACAAGTATTACATTTCGAATGGGTATCGTCATTCATGAATTTTGATTAATAGCAGATCAGTTGATGGTTAAGAAATGACCATTCCATGGCTTTCTGGATTCATTCTAGCAATTCATTTTGTTTGTACCATAATTTTTAATTTTTAATACGTGGCAATAATTTTGGCCAAAAAATATTTTATTTTAATTCGGATTTAATTTAAGCCGAATTCCCTACAATTTAGGAGATAATGCATCTTTTTGAAAATGATAAGGTGGTTACCTAAATTGTAGGAAACAAAGTTTATCCTATGATTTTTCAAGAGGCCAAAATTAATATGTGATAATTAGATAAATTCACAAATAGTTAATTTCGGCCATATGGGACATTTGTAAACACAATATCTCCTAGGAGATCCATCCAAAATGCTAGGAGATATCATGGATATCTTCTGCCAAATCTGATGATATCTTCTGGAACGGACATCTTCTACCATGTCAGCACTATATCTTCTGGTACGAATATCTTCTGTCACATGGCGAATTGTGAGTACATCAGACATTCTTTCAAATGCATGAAACTTAAATCAAGGAAAGTGGGTAGTTATTGCCATGTGGAATAAAAGCCTCCAAGAAGTTAGTTACCACTTTTTGTGGAAAGTGGTCACTAAACTAATTCCTATTTCTAAGGAGATAATGGCTGTGGAAAGTGGTCCTATTCATTTGCACATGTGGTGGTAGTTATGGAATTAGTGGGACACTTGGCGGCCTAAGATTTAATTTCAAGAGCTACTAAAAAGGGATGACTGAGTCAAAGGGACACTTGGCGACTTTAGAGAAGATTTATGAAGAAAGTGGGCAGAAGATGTGCTTAGTGGATCCGAATTCTTCTGAATCTCACATAGGCAAATGATGCCTATAAATACAAACCTTTGTGCAACATTGCAGAGGTCCACGCACCAACAACGCTCACAGCAGCAAAGTAATTTAGTATTATCTCCTAACTCTCGTAGTTAGTCAATCGATCCCCTCTTCTGCCATCTCCTATCTATGTCTATCTTCTACCTTTCCCCAATTCTTTCTTCTCTTTTCTCCCTCTCTTCTTCTTCGATGTAATTTTCTTCAATTGTAGAAGTCCTTGTTCAAGGCCCACGAACCATTGTAACTTTAGCTCGAGTTTCGCAATTGCTTGAAAGAAGTTAGTTAGTATTTTCAGGCGCTTTTCTTTATTTCTCTTGGAGATCCATGTCTCCTAGCACGCCCTCGCATCTTCTACACCACCAGGTGTTGACCATCCCCATTTCTCCTGTCCCTGGAGGAATTGGTGGCAACACATTTGTGTGGTTTTGGATGTTTTCAAGTGAAGATTCTCAAGAACGCAACCATATCTGGAGCATTAGACTTAACCATAATGTTTTTCTTGCTTCTTTGTGTTCATCTTTTGGTATGTGTAATGTTTTGAACAATGGAGATTTGGAAACCGTAAGTGACCAACTGTGTAACTGTGTATGAATTTGTGATGGTGGTTGAAACTGGAAATTAGGATATGCATTGATGCTGGAAATTTGATGGAATTTTTCGCCCATATATGAGGCAGTAGCTAGGCTTGGTTTTTTTTGTGTTGACTGTGAATTAATAGATTTTCGGTTAATGTTTTCATTTTCATTTCTGCTGCAAGTTTTGTTTGTTTGAAAGAGCATGTGATATGGGTGAAAAAAACAAGTGGAAATTGGGTGGAAAAAACAATGGGTTTGAAAAACAAGTGAAAAAAACAGTGGGTTTCGGCCATTTGGCCCCAAAGTAACATTTTTATTAGGCCCAAGACCCATTTTCAGTTTCATACGGTGGGTTTGGCCCAAAAGTAAATATTGGGTTAGACCTAAGTTGGCCCAAAAGTAATTTTTTACTAGGCCCAAGTTGGCTGTTGACCCATTTCGGTTAAAAACTGATTTCCCCAAAAACCCCGACCGAACCGAATCGGTCCTTTTGTATAATCGGTCGGGATCGGTTCCGACAAACCTTACCCCAAAACGAATTGGTCCAACAAACTTGCACCCCGAACCAACCGAAACCGAACCGATTTCACCCTTAGTAAAAAGTGGTAAGCCATGGGTTTGGCTATTCTCTTTATGGATATGGATAAGGGTGATTCTATTAACAACCCTTTATTTTCTCCATGTAACCCATTTTATGCATTTAACCTACACCTAAAATTTTCCCTAACCAATTTACTCCATACAACCCACAAAATATACCTAAACTACCCAAAATACCCTTACCCATAAAAAAGCCCTAAATCTAACTTCCCTCCCATACACCGATCGTCTCCCTCTCTCTACGCTATTCTGTCGTCTCTCTCTCTCTACCTTCTGCCGTAGCCACCGTTGATCCTCCCTCGTCGATCCTCCACTCCAGTAAGTTTCCCCTCTCTTCTCTCTCTCCTTCGTCCGCTACTCTCTCTCTCTCTCTCTGTGTGATGTATGTGTATATATGCCTATATATACACTTACAAGTGTATATAAGTGTATATTTTTTGTTTAAAATCCGAGGACTCTCTCTCTCTTTATGTGTATAGTTTGACTAATCTAAGGATGTTCATGATCTTCATGAACAATGTGAGTTGTCTGTTAATTTGGGTTGTGGTTTTTACTAAAATCACATTGTCTGTCAATTTTCGACTAAATTGTTCATGTTTTCGTACTTTGAATGTGGAAATACACACCAAATTTCGACAACATGTCGATTTACATTGAAGGTCGAATTTGCTTGGTTTGGTAATCAGATATTTTTGACATCCCCATGTCGAAATATATTCCTCTATTCAGGCTATTAATATCGAACCGAATACTTGTGAAATTTTTGGGGAAATTGGACATCGTCTATGTTCGACATTATCTTGTCGGAGTTTATGTTTATTTTTGACATCCCCATGTAGAAATTTATTCCTCTATTCAGCTCATTAATGTTGAACCAAATACTTGAGAAATTTGGGAGGAAATTGGACATTGTCTATGTTCGACATCATCTTGTCGAAATTTATGTCTATATTCAACTTTGGAATGTCGAAGTAAACTTGTGGTCACATAATTGTTGTTTTCGACATTCTCAGAAACATCACATCAACTCAAAGGGAAGACTCCAATTAGGGGACTGCACAATAAGCGGAGTCTCACGACTCTGCTTCAACTGTAAGAGTGCCCCCTCACATGCCTCGGACCACACAAAGGGTGCGTCCTTCGCCAACAATTGACACAAGAGACGGGAGATAGCACTAAAATCTTTAATGAACCGCCGGTAAAAACCAGCGTGTCCAAGAAATGAACGCACATCTTTGACAGACTTAGGTGTAGGAAGATTACGGATCAAGTCTATCTTAGCTTTGGCCACCTCAATACCCTTGGAAGACACAATGTGCCCTAAAACAATCCCTTGGGTCACCATGAAGTGACACTTTTTCCAATTTAACACTAAGTGCTTCTCCTCGCATCTCTGTAAGACCTTGCCTAAATTCTCGAGGCACCCATCAAATGAGTCCCCGAAGACTGAAAAGTCATCCATAAAGACCTCTACAATCCTTTCAACCATGTTACTAAAAATCCCCATCATACACTTGGAAAAAGTACCAGGCGCATTGCACAACCCAAAGGGGATGCGACGGTAGGCATATGTACCATACAGACACGTGAAAGTGGTCTTTTCCTGGTCCTCTAACGCGACCTCTATCTGGTTGTACCCCGAATACCCATCCAAGAAACAATAAAAGGCTCGACCAGCTACCCTCTCCAAAATTTGATCAATGAAAGGTAGCGGGAAGTGGTCTTTTCGGGTGCTCGCATTTAGCTTCCGGTAATCGATTTAAACTCTCCAACCTGTGGGAATCCTAGTCGGCACTAACTCACCTTGCTCATTGGTCACCACAGTGACCCCAGCCTTCTTAGGCACAACCTACACAGGACTTACCCAATCACTATGGGCAATTGGGTATATAATACCCGCATCTAAAAGTTTAAGGACTTCCGCTCGAACCACCTCTTTCATGTTGGGGTTCAAGCATCTCTGGGGTTGCCTAGAGGGCTTAACACTATCATCAAGAATGATTCGGTGTGTACACACCGTGGGGCTTACACCATGCAAATCTGCTATGGTCCAGCCTAGTGGGCCTATGTGCTCTCTCAGTACATCAAGAAACTTCCTCTCTTGATCCTCCTCGAGGGTTGAGGAGATCACTACCGGATAAGTATCATTGCCTTTTACAAAGGCATACTTGAGTGTGTCCGGGAGAGGCTTTAACTCTGGCTTAGGCGGCTGGACTAAAGATGGAACGACTTTGGGTGGAGGGTTGCCCAAAGGCTCGAACATTGGGTCATGAGTGACCCCACATAACTCCTCGCACTCATCCTCAACCTCTAACATATCATGGAGGGTGCCTACCTCTGCTGACTCTAAGAATGATACCTCCTTAGTGGTAAGAGCCACCTCTAGAGGGTCCTTATGCAGGACTGTATCAATGTGCTCCTGAATGAGTGTGTCAATCAAACATAGCTCCTTTGTCTCCTCATCATCCCCACCCAAGGTACTAACACTGTACACATCCACCTCCATCTTATCCTCGCCAACAGATAACTGGACTTTGCCAGTTTTACAGTTCATGACGGCATTGAAGGTGGCTAAGAAAGGGCGACCTAGAATGATGGGCATTTTTTCTAGAACCTCGGAACCTGGGCTTATATCCAAGTCAATGAAATCTGCGGAAAATTGGAACTCGCCCACACGAATCAACACATCCTCCACCACCCCCTTCGGTACCCTGACACTCCGGTCTGCCAACTGGAGTGTGACGGGAGTCTCTCTAAGGTCTCTAAGGCCCAATTTCAAGAATGCTGAATAAGGGAGCAAATTGACACTCGCTCCCAAATCTAACAATGCCTTATTGAAAGTCTGACCTGCAATTGCTATGGGTATGGTGGGGCACCCTGGATCCTTGCACTTAGCAGGAATCTCTGTCTGAAGGATAGAGTTCACTTGCTCTGTTAGAACCACGTTGTTTTGATTCTTGCGCTTAGTTGTGCAAAGGTCCTTCAGAACCTTCGCACACTGTGGGAAAGACTCAATTGCTTCTATCAAGGTAATAGGGAATTGCACCCTATTAAAAAGTTCTAACATCTTATGGTTCATGTTCTGCTTAGGCTTCACCGCCAGCCTTTGGGGAAATAGAGCTAATGGTATCGCTGGCAGCGTTTGAGTCTTGGGGGCCGCATTAGCAGGCACCACAGCCTTAGGTAACCTTTCAACACTCTCAGGAGTTGCGCTTGGTGTATCCACTGGCTCTTGGGGTGGAACCTATTTTTGCTTTGGCGGGATGGCCTTATCGATCTCCTTCCCATTTCTAAGAATGGTGACCGACTTGGCTTCCTCCTGATTCTGACTCTGAACATTTGGACCTGAAGAATTTCCCAAGTAATGAGCTCCCGCTGTACTACCCTGGGCTAGAAACCTACCCTTCTCGTGTTGCATTTGGCTAATGATCGCAGTGAGTAGCAACATCTGTGTGGTAAGGGCTCTTATTTGCTGCCTTGTTTCAGTCTGGAATGTCATCTGTGATTGCATCATAGAGTTGACATTCTCCTCTAACTTATGATCGTGCAACTACCTGCGAATAACTTGGGGGAGGACCATGAGTGGATGGACCTGCCCCCTACCAGGCTGTTGCTGGTAGTGGTATGGAATGACTTGGCCCTGTGGGGGCCTGAACGATTAGGACTGTGGGAATTGCTGTGGCGGAGGTAGTGCAAGGGGTTGAGCTTGACCTCCACCTGCAGGTCTGGAGTCTGACCACCCAAAGTTAGGGTGATCCCTCAACCCTAGATTGTACGTGTTCGAAAAAGGGTCCCAAGTCCTCACTGCATTGACCTCTTCCTGGTTGTACTAACTTGCCCCTTTGGCCGCTAGAAACCCAGGGCAAGCGGTCACGGTGTGCCCTTTGCATTCACACCAAACACAAACTTCCTCTACGCCACCTCCCTGGACTGGAAGAGTTTGTCTCACTTCTAATTCCTCCAACCTCTGAGCCATTTTCTCTACCTAAGCCTGAAGTCGCTGGTCACAAATGGTGACAGGGACAATATTGGACCTAGAAGGTCCAACTCGCTCAAAATCAGATGGTTCTAAAGCCCTCTGCCTATCAGCTGGGTTATCTAAGAAGTCCCACCCCTCATCAGCTATTTTGGACAATAAATCGTCCCTTTTGCAAGAATATTCTAAGTGTTGGACGGTCTCAACGTTGAGACCCAGGTGGAAAAACTCGACTAGTTAAATCCTCTCAAAGCCATGGTGTGGCAATCTGAGGATTAATTCCTTAAAGCGCTCCCAAGCTTTGAGAAATGACTCGCCTCTCTCCTGTCTAAAACCCTGAATCTGACGCCTAAAACTTGTGGTCTTAGCCTCAGAGAAGTACTTCCTATAAAAAGAGTCGCGCACTTGCGCCCAGGTGGTGAGAAATTGGGGCTTCTGCATCCTAAACCACATTAGTGCGCCATCCTTTAATGTTGCCTCAAACAGCTTAAGACAGGCATTCTCGTATTGGGTATTAGACGCAAGGTTGCGCACCAATCCCTCGAATGTACACACATGTTCGTAAGGGTCATCGCACTCCCTCCCATAGAAAGTAGGGAGGCTGCTTAGGATGCCGGGTTTAACAATGAAAGCATTACATGCTTCTTGTGTCTCACGAGGAAACACAATGGGTCCTTCAGGAGTGGACCTCTCTGGGTAAAGGTGTTGCATCAAAGATGGTTGTTGCGCTAATCGCTGATCAGCCATTTCACCTACCTCAGACCCTGACTGGTAAAGTGGATTACTAACACTAACTGACTCAAAAGGTAATTCGATGTAAAGATCACTAATGGAAATAGACTCTGCCTGAGCTAGGTCTAACTCCAAACTAGAAGATGAAACACTAGGCGACACAGGCTGACCTGACCCCAATTCTCGTCGAACTAAACAGTGTGTAGGGTCACGAAAATAAAAAGGGTTGTAGACACCCCAATCCGGACCCTCAAGATTCCGGAACTCCCCCGATGATGAAAATGCTTAGTGAAGACACATAAGGTTTGATCAAAAACTTGAAAAACCTCATCAACAACCTCCCACCAAATCACCAAAACATCCCTTGGAGCTCCGGAATGTCCCAAAACCTTGAAATACATGCACCTGGATTGGTCTTTTAGGCACCTAGATTGATCAAGTCTAGGTGCCTGGAAGACGTTCAGGCGCCTGGAATACATGGTTCAGGCGCCTGGATTCAAGCGCCTGGAAATGCATAATCCAGGCGCCTGGATATCAGTCCAGGTTGAGTGTGTTTTAAGTTTGTTAGTGGGCGGGAACGAGATTTTGGGGGATTTTGCTGCAGAGATCAGTTAGAGAGAACATGAGGGAGATCATTGCACCTATTCCTTGCCCCCCTAGGTGAACCCTTACCCTTTTGAAAGGTTCAAGTGGCCCTCTTTGGACCCTTATTTGCCTATAAATGAAGCTCTTCACTCTCATTTCCAGGGGCTGAAAAACCACTCTCATATATACTGTTACTCTGCCAAAACTTCTCCAGAAACTCCATTCCTCTCTTCATCTCATCTCAAAACCCACTTCCAATCTCAAAAATCATCTCTTTGCCTCAACAATCCACCATCTACTTACCCCAATTAACTGAACTCCATCAAAGCTTCTACAAACTCACTCCTTAGTTCAGCAAGCTTAAACATCAGAAGCCATATCCTCACAAAACCCATTCCAAAAATCCATTTCAAGTCTTTGATCAAACTAAAGAAGGTAGTTATTATACCAATTTGTCCAAGTAGGCCCTGATGGGGGACTCACTCAGGCTCTTTCTGGTCGTCCATACCAGTAGAGAGTTTGAGAGTGATCTGAAAATCATCAAAACATGAAAACATTTTGGTTATCAGAATCTAGTCCAGGCGCCTGGATCACAACCTTCCAGGTGCCTGCATCAGGTCCAGGCGCCTAGATTCCCTCCATGCAGGCGCCTAAACCTCATTTTCCTTTGTCATGTTTTCTGCTTTCTCTTACATTCTGATCATTTTTGCTATATCACTTGCACGCATGGATTCATAGTTCTTTGCATCCTATGTTTGGATCACCATCTATATGTTCATTTTAAGCATTTTAAGCTTGCAATCATACTTTAAATGAGGGATTTCATAAGAAAGAGTCATTTAAGTGAGTTTGAGTACTACTCATGAGTTCTGTTCATTTAGCTTTAAAGTTACAACCTGAAATCTCATGTGATATTCAAGCATATCCTCTCATAAGTGTTCAAAATAGGTATTGTCATATGATCATTGTTGCATTTTAAACTTATTTCATTGTATGATGAGTTACATTTGGGTTTTAATCCTGCTGTTATGTTACTACAACTTTTTCAGAATGTCCAAGATTTGATTAGAACATTGCATTTGTTGGTTTCTGCAAGAAATTTGGTTTCAAAGTTTCTGTCTGGATAGCGATCCAGGCGCTTGGATTAACCCCTTCCAGGCGCCTGGATTCACCATCTCCGGGTGCCTGGACCTTATTCTAGTGCTCATTTTCTGATCAATTTCTGGGTCATTTTAAGATATATTGGTGACATTTTAATGTAAATTTAGCATTTTCAGTATAAAAATCTCTCATTCATGACATTTTGTATAAGCATGTATCTACATTCCATCATTCTTCTTGATATATTCATTATGTGTCCACATGAATTTGAGTTAAAAGTCCATCTAAACAACATTTTCAAGATTTTCTGAACATTTAGTAGAGACCGGTAAAAATGCCGGGCGTGTGGGGTGCTTTGAGTTCCTTCCTCTCGCGTAACCTAGCTTCCGGACCTGAAAAATCTCATTTTAAAAGACTGGTAAAGTATTTACCATTTCAAGGGCAAAAGAGTCATTTTGCAAATGGTTTCTTGGGTAAGGTCCTCAAATCCGGGTGGCGACTCTATTCAATCAATCAAACTGTTTCATCAAAACCATTTTTTTAAAAAAATCAAACTTCAATTTTCGTGGACATTTCGCGCCTCCGCGTGGTGTTCACAAGGGTCCTGCTTAGGAGAACCCTTCTTACCTCTACCTATGATGACTAAACTAAAAGACAAAAATAAACTATGACTCTACACCTTTGAACACTTGTTGTCGTCCCCGGCAAAGACGCCAAAAATGTTTGACCGACCGGTGACTAAAAATAAGAACGAATAAAGACGCGTCCCAAGCGTAGGACTCTCGACCAGTGTAGCACAATAAATCCGGAAGTACCGGAGTCGAACCACAGTGACGACTGAAGTGCTTGACTCAAAAGTGTGAAAGTACAGTTTTACCTGGCTCTTAGGTAGCCACCCCTTGATTTGATGAGATTTATGAACTAATTTACTAAGCTAATTTAGTTGAAGGCGAATTAAGTAAGAAAGCACAGCTGAGGGAACCCAGTGTCCACGCCTAACCTAACTGATATTTACTCGGGCCACAATTACTCCTTTTACTGATTTTAGAATACAAGAAAGGCTTCCTAACAAATGCGCACCACCTGCCACCAGATTCCTTGCGCATTCGAATTCTGGTAATGCCTGGGTTTGTTTGTTAGAAAAGTTTCTAGTTCCCAAAATTGCTTGGAAATTGAATTAATTCGGCACCGAGGTGAAACATTGATTAGTCTAGACGTAGGCGCCTTCGCCCCGCAACCGCACTCAAGGCGACTACTCACTCATGATTATAATAACTACAGAAATCAAATTAAACCTAGATCTAAGCATGCTTAAAGAATAAAATAGGAAACCAATAGAAAACGATACCGCAAGATTGCAAGGGAAAGATTAAACTTGGTTGTCGATACGCACAAACCAATCCACAAGTGGAAATTTTGAAAATAAACTTGAATGCAAAATGCTGAATGTTGAAAGCTTGAAATCTCTCTAGCCGAAAACTTCGAAACAAAACAAGAAAACCTAAGGAAAATTCATGGAACCCTAATCTCAGTTAAAACAAAAGTATTTATACTCAAAAATACGTAACCCCCAATGAAAAAAGAACAAAATTTCTGAAATACTTCGCGCGAAGCCAAACGACGACGTTCAATGGGTCTTATAGCCTCTCGGTAGCGCTACCTAGCTTTAGGGGTAGCGCTACCGCTTTGTTAAGTGACATGTTGACCGGCTGCCTCCCCTTTTGACCGTTGACCTCTTTAATAGACGTGTAGCGCTACACCACTTTTGGTGTAGCGCTCAAGAACTTTCTGTTCATTTTTTGAGCTTTTTGTGCCAAACTTGAGCGCTCCAGAGAATTGGGGTAGCGCTCCCGACGAGTTTCAATCACTTCCATGCAAACTCCGTTCCATTCTAACTCTTGATCTACGTGCATGTACTTCCAATGTCACGAAATTGCACCCTCTACCCTAATTACCTAAAAAATATGCTCAATACACAAAAACACACCGTGCATACATAAAGTGGAAAATAAAGCTTAAACCACACGTCTAACATGCTAAACCACCCTACTTAGGCGCTCAATAGCAAGCTTCTCATGCGCCCATCATTTAGGCACTTTCTTAAAGTACCTTAGGGTTTTAGGCACTTTCATTAGCTAGTGAGGGCTTTTTTGAATGTGTAGGTGATTTGTCCTCTTGGCATTAAGGAAACAATTGATGTCCTTATTGAAGTAATGACTCATTTACTATGTCCTCCTAAAAAACGGACCTAATTGCTTGTGCAACTAATTGGCCACCAACTAAGTTAACCAATTCACGAAACTGAAATGTTGTTGCAGCTATTAACTATTGAGCCACGCAGCAGGAGGACATCCCCTCCCAAAGGAATATCAAAACACTCCTAGGGACAGCCCCCAAAGATAGGCCTAAAGTATTCAAGAGGACAAACCCCTTAAAAAGCAACAAACAATAAAACAGCTAGGCAAAATAAGCGTCACAGCCCTCTTAAATGGAATGCCCCCAACTCAGAGGGGCATATTCCAACCAATGAACTCCTTTAAAATAGACAGAAGTGGGGCAAATTCCCCTCTAAAAACAAGCTGCTAACCATCACAAGAAACAGACAGCAGAACCAAATGAATCATTGAGGACAGCCCCTTGGATGATTTTCACCCAACACAGTGGGGGACACTCAAAACATCAAGAATTTCTGTAAATTTGGGCAACACCCAACCAATGCAAGAAAATGTTATGAATCATATTGCTAAAAAGTTACAAATTCTAAGTATAAAAGTTATGAAACTCACGAAAATTTGTTATGAATGACCGGTTCACTTGGTCATTTATTATGAGGTGGCGCAATATGGACTACATAATGAGTGTCTATCGTACACACCTTTTTTTATTGGCAATAGAAAAATTTATTAGGGGGAGAGGGATTCCAACCAAAAGTTGGAAAAAAAACCCGAGGGCAAAGCCCAATACACCTGAGGGCCTAATGTGCCCAGATAAAACAAGCGAGAGCATACACCAAAGGCCAACAAAGCCCAGATATAACAATAAAAGCACATTCAAGGCCTAGCCTAACAGGCCAAGCCCAGCCCAAGAAAACCCTAAACCTAAACCACCGCAATCTTAAAGCAAAGCTCCATCAAAAAACCCAGTCGCCACGCTTCAGACAGCCGCCGCCGCCACCACCACTGTCTGCGAACACCACCAAAACCACCACGCCACCATTGGCAAACCAAAGAAGGCGAAGCCAAACAGAACCAACAAAATGGGCTACCACGAAAGCTCACCATTGCTGTTAAGCGAAAGCCATGAAACACCCAGCAATGACCATGGAGGGAGACCACGCCGAAACACCACACCACCAAAGCAAACAACCATGCCGTTAGGCTAAAACTAGAACACCCAACAGCGAACCAGCCGGAAGAAGCAAGGTATGGGATGAAAGAGAAGCAGGAGATGAAGCCACGGAGCAGAACACAAAAAAGGGCGGGCTAGGAGGTCGAAAAAAGAGACTTGAGAAAGGGAGAGAGACAGAAAGAAGAAATCAATACCGTGAGTTGACCTCGTCGCCATCCAAGAATCCCACGCAGGGCCGCTTATCAATTGGCAAAGCGGTCCAAGAAAACCCAGATGTCGAGATCCATAACTACAACACATGACCATGAACCACTGCCGCCAGCCAACTGCCCAAACTAATGCCAATCGATATTTTGAAAAGCAGAAAAGGCAAGATCAGAAGCGAGGGGGGAGGGAGGAAAGGAATGGAGAGAGAGAGAGAGGCTGCCTGGGGGGAGGAGGCGGCACCTCCCCCCTAAGCGACAGAAACCCTAGGGGAAAGAAGAATGGGGCGGCTGAAAATTTTCTAGAGTATGCGGTGAGTTAGGGTGCTATAAAATCAAAGATGTGAATCGTTCCCTATCGTACACACCTTTAAGGGGTGCATGTGCATTGTAGAATTTTCCAGAAGTGTTACATCTAGCTAATTTAGACAAGATAAGTTTACAAAGAAACATGAAATTGCATTTCGAAATTCCCAAGACGTAAAATGTTCTCGGATTTTAGAGGTTTTTTTTTTTTTTTTGGATACATTTCTTCCACTGCTTGGTAATTTAATCATTGCCAATTGAAAGGTAATGAATGAAATAGACCACTTACACAGATGGGAGAATTTTTGTGACCTCTGAGGAGAAGAAATATACATATGTTCTTCTTGTCAATATTCTTCAATGGCGATGAGAACAAGAAGCAGACAAAACCTTATTAATTTATGTCCTTTACCCATGCATTCACGTTCGAAGACAATGCCGACTATTGGGTACAAATAGTGTGATGATAGGTTTCTAAGCAGAGCCGGCACATGACATAAGCCGCTGAAGTCACTATTTCGGGCTATCCCAAAAATGTAAAAAATAGAGGCCCCAAACATGTAGACCTCCTAGTTATTTAATTTTGGATGACTATATGTGAAATGATAAATATTTGTAATGTTTTTTTATGAAGATCTGTGTTGAAAATTTTTATTAAGCAACATGCATGGAGGGTCTCAGCTAATGAATCCATTTCAGGCCTCCAAAACTAATGAACCGGCACTTGTTTCTAGACACACCCCAGAGTCTATGACAATTGATGTAACACCCCCAAAATTTGGGCACGTTAATTATTATTACGAACCATAAATAAGTTAAACTCCTTAAACTTCAATACAAATTACAATATCCTCAAACACTATATAAATAATAACCGGGGTGGTTCTAGGTCGTCGTCTATCCCTACGCCGGGTCATTCCCCACTCTGGCAGCACTGCCTACTCCATAGGACCGGTCTCCACAATATTGGTCCTGTCCATCTAAATAATCTTACATAATACGTCAGAGTCGCCCAAGCAACATTGTGGTATTATGTCAAGGTTACGCAAGTGCAACACCATGAGCAAAGCCCAGTAGTTCACTATGCTAAACTTCTAAGTAGCAATTCTAGAACAATAAGTTCAAAAACAGCATATGAAACTTGTGAACTGTAAAACATGCAATACACCATGCATGTCTATGCGGATCAGAGTAAACATGCGTAGAAAACAATATCGCAATTCAGTATCTCAAAACTGTGCCACGTGTCATTTTTCTCAAAACTGTTCTCATTCAGTTATTCAATCTTAGCTCATTTATCAACAGTTTTGCCAAAATCGATTTTTCTCAAATCAGTGCCTCTTTCAGCATTCTTCTTCAAATTTCATTTATCTCCCACCACTCAAAAGTTATTGGTTTATTTAAGCCTCCTTTCAGCTAACGGTACCAACCTTTCCGCTCGAGGCCTCGACCGTCGTGCATCACCGCACTTAACAACCTGTTTTCACGATCCGTCCACCCTGCTACTCACACGACATAGTCCCGGCCGTCTCATATCACTGAACTTAACCAGTCTGTTTATGAGGTCCGTTCATCGTGTGTTGTGCACTTTTAGCCCAAACATCCAAGTTCTCTTCGCGAACTGGAAGTGGCGCTCTCGTTGCACTACTGCATCAAAACCATTCCTCCAAGTTCTCTCCGCGAACTTGAGGTGGCAACAAATTCATCTCATCACATTTCATTCCATTTCCCGTTTCCAAAACTCATTTTCATTCTCATCTTTATTTCTCATCAACAGTTATTCAATTTTTCGAGTCCAATGTCGTAACGTGTTGTGTACGTGCTCAATGTCACATGCTCAAAATCATGCCCATGCAATATTCCATAATTTCTTTCTAGAATTCATATTTCTCAAAAAAAAAAACATTTCTCACATAAAATCATACATTTAAATAAACCAACTCTCTAAAATATAATATTTCCTCCAGAAACTTTCCCACATAAAATCATACATCTATAACAACAACTTTGTCCAAAATAATATTTCCAATTCTCTCAAATTTATTTCCCATCAAAAACCTCATTTCTTCCTTGTCCTCTTTCAAAACTACTTTACTTCTTTCAAAAGAAATAAAACTAGTCAACTTGCTTTCTCTAAAAGAATTTAGACATAAACTCCTTTTCTAGAAATTTCTTGCCAAAAATCTAACTCAACTAGTTATGAACCTTCTAAAAATATTTAATCTCTCCCAAAATATACTCTTTATATTTCTAGAAAACTTTCTTTCTAATAAACTTAAATAAAACATCTTTTCTACATGTAGTAAAATTACAACTTTATTTCTAAAACAAAATTTGTCAACTCTAGTTATTCTTCTTCTTTTTCATCATAACCATAAAATATGCTTACTAATTTAATTAGTAAAAACATTTCTAGAAAATATTTATTAAAACTCTCCCTCATATTTATTTAGTAAGAACTCCTTATTTCTTCACAAAAATTTCACAAAACAACAAATCCCTCACTAAATAAAAAAAAAATTATCTCAATCAACAACCAATGATTTAATCAATTAATTAACTAGCTCTTCCAAGAAATATCAACTAAGCAATGCTAGAACCTTGTCTAGAAAAATACATATCTTCTAATCAACTTCTAATCTTACTAATCGCACTTCTAATTTCATGAACAACCACTCTAATTAGAACATCATTAACATTCTCGTTAATCTTTCAACATGAAATCCTCTTACTTAAACACTAAGTAACATGCTTCCAATCAAACTTAGAAAATTAATTAGAACAACTTAATGAAGCTAGAAATAACTAAATAGAAGGTTAGTTTAGTAAACTACCTTAGTTTTCGGGTGTAAACCGGAAGCCAAAAAGCTATCCTTTGATGTAGAACTCTTAAATCCCCCTCACTTATTTACTAATTAACTTAGTAAGTAGCTAATTAGTACCCTAATAAGTTGACTAAGTGGTGGTGGAAGTTGGTTGGGAATATAGAGACAACAATTGTGGAAGCTAAAAAATGAGGTTTCTCCCTCTTCTCATTAAAAATTTTGGCACTCCCTCTCTATGTTGGCCGAACTACACAAGTGGGGGGAAGGTAAATGGTGCATTGAATAGGCACATGGGCAAGTACAAGTGTTAGTTCTCTAGGTTTTTAGGTTAGGTCCTAGGTTTCTATACTTGTAAGCAAAGGAATTGTGGGAATCAATGGGTAACCAACGTGGGAATTGAAGTAGCAGTGGGGGAAAAATATGCCTCTTGTTGTGTAGATTTTTGCATGGTCATCTTTGTTATGAGGTGTTTTTAGGAGCAAATACACACAATGTGCATGTGAATGCAATAAATGGCTAAGGGGTAGCCTTAATGGGCTAATAGTAGGGGGAATATTCTTTCCTAAAACGTGGAAGCATGTTTCATGGAAACTTGGAGTCCAAGGTCTAGACTAGATAGGTCTAGGTTGTGTAGATTGTACTCTAATGCATGTATTGTGTGGGTATGCAATGGTTACTCCTAAAATAGCTAGGCTTATTCTAACTAGTTTCGGGTATAAAACCTTAGATTTAGGAAGCTTCCTGTGGACGGCCCACAGAGATCATGCGGCGTCACGCATATAAAAGATTGTGATTTGTTAGAGTCGCCACCCAGATTTGAGGTTCGAATCCGAGAAACCGATAAAAATATGACTCGTTTACCCATTGAAAAGGATTTTACTGATCACAGCAGAACCAGAAATTTCTCGAATTCGGGGGTTTGGTTACGAGAAGGGAAGGGTTTTACGGCACCCCACTCGCCCGGTCCATGAACCGGTCTCTACTCAACATTTTATGGGATTTTGGAAATATTTAAAATTTCATTCTAAGCACAAAAACAAAGATTGGGGATGGGAATCACGTAAACAATAAGGAAATACAAAAATGCAAATTTAATGTGGATACTTGAGCACATGAATTACATGAAAATGACAATAACCAATTATTATAATGAATATCTACAGAAGTGAACAAGAATAAAAATTAACAAATAACTCAAGAAATCAGCGATTTGAAGCTTAACAAACTGACTCATAACCTGGATTCCAAAGTAGGAGTTGAGCGCTCAAAGATCAGGGATTGAGCGCTCAAACCCTCCAAACCAGTTTGAGCGCTCAAGTCTTATGGATTGAGCGGTCAAACCAGTTCCTGGCTTCTAAGATTTCGAACCTCTACATCACTTTTTCGTTTATTCTTTGAAAGATCAACTACTCATAACCCCTTTTAAGGAAGAAACAAATTAAGAAAATAAGGCTTTGATCCTCCAAAGAATGATACAAAAGAGAAAACCATCACAATTCAACAAAAATGAACTCCATCAGTGTAGATATAACAACATACTCACACCAGAAATCGAATAAATAATGATCCATCATGATCGATCATCGAAACAACCAAGAATTGACAAACTGCTCAAGAACAGCTTGAGCGCTCAAAGGTATGTTCTTGAGCGCTCAAGCCATCATATGGCCTTCTGATTTTTTACTTGTAAACAGATTCTGGATGACTCTCAGGATCAAAATAAAAGCATATAAAACCATTCAACTACTGTTTTGTACTTGAATACAACATTTTCAAAGGTTTTGAGACTTGATTACCATGGGCTCATGCAAGTGATTTTAAAGCAAAAACAGAAGCTCTTTGAGAGTGGAATGAGCCTAGTTAACTATTAAAAAGCAATCAAACCAAGAAAATGCTCAAAATTCAGCAAAATAGAAAACTATCCAGAATTGAGTTTGAGCGCTCAAGTCTAGAGGCTTGAGCGCTCAACCCCTATTACAACTGCAGATTTTTACAGTGATTTTAAGCAACTTTCAGACCTTTGTGAGTTCAATGCAAGTATGAAGTACTTGATTAAACTCACTGGTCACCCTCAGATGAACCAAAACAGTTGGATTCACATATCAAACTACCTTTTTCACTTGATTAGAAGCTTGAACTGGATTGTGGGTTTGAGGGTGAACGATTGTTGAGGTTTTGTTCAGTTTCTGGACTGAATCATGTAGAGTACGAGGTTAATCGTTGAACAAGGACTGAATTTGGTGTTTTACAGGTGGTCTTACAGGTGATTTTTATGGAAGGAGAGTGGGTTTATAGAGAGAGAGAGAGAGAGAGGACGATTACTGAGAGAATTGTGAACTGTAGAATAGAATTGATGAACCCCCCTCACCAGGGGAGGGGTGAGTGGTTTAAATAGACAGTGAGTGGAGGGAAGGGAGGAGAGAGAGGTAGTGGGTTTGTATTCTAGGTGTAGTTTAGGGGTAGTTTAGGACAATGTAGGGGGTATTATACATGTACAATACGTATAGAAGTGGTTAGACGCTCCCCCCTGCATGAGATCTCATGATGAGATACTCTACAAATTCCTGACTGGTTCAGAGTTGAGCGCTCAAAGCCGTGGGCTTGAGTGCTCAAGGTGCTCCTCACGGATTAAGCGCTCAAGGCTCTTGGTGACAAATTGCTGGTTTGACTTGGTTCAACAATGCTTGGTTTAGTTTGGGTTATTTGGTGATGTTTGGTTGATTTTGATCAGATTCAAGCCATCTTCACATGCTTTGGGTAGTCATGATTGGTTCGTTCTCATCATTGGGAATGCTCGAGCGCATCCCGGGTTCAAAATCGGGGTGTCTACACTTCCTCTACCCCTCCACTTGCTTGTGCAAGTGAACTTGCATTTATACTAGCATGTGCAATGTACTTGCACGCACACACACCCTCACTCCCTCCCTCTCTCTCTCTCTCTAACTTGGTCAACGGATCAAGTTCCTAGGTAAAGTGGGGAATCCAAGGTATACCGAATGTAGTTGGATGATTAAATGATGGTGGTTAGGGTAGTTCCGGGTATTAAAAACGGTCTATGGGTGTTATGGTAGTGTAACGGGTGTGTTACCCGATCTCGTACGATTGCACGCACGGCTAGAATTCTAGTTATATAAAAATATTCCAATAAATTGGAAATTAAAAATAATTAATTAAATTATTTAACAAAATTTTTATTTACAAAAATTTGGGTCGTTACAATTGATCTGAGTTGCTAATTAATTTTAAAATAATATTCAGATTATATTACAAAAATTAGTTTGAACGGATAATCATAAATACTCGATTCAATCTTTATTCTTTTCATTGAAAATTTAAATTTAAGAATCTAAATTTGAAACTCCACTTAACATCTTGAAAAGTTAGTTTAAAACTAATGAACAGTTCTGATAGTTTGAATGGAACACCAAAATAGACCCCACACACCAATGGGTATACAATCGGTACCTATAGTATTTTCGCCAAACCAATCAGTAGCCAAGCAGCCAAAGGCAAAATCAACGTTTCCTCCAAATCGATTACATTGCGCCATGTGTCCATGTTCTACCTTTTGGGGCCATTGTTTAGACACATGGTGCAATGTAATAGATTTGGAGGAAACTTTGATTTATACTGCCGGTGTAAATAATATTCTCCCATAACAGAAGTGTATATGTCGCTATTTTGCCTAGTATCCTTTGGGTCAACAGCATTAGAGTACACACTTAGGTGTCAGAAGAAAGGAGAATCAGGAGTTCATTTTATCTTCTAAAATTTATTTTAAAGATAATGGCTTTTGCCAATTAAAAAAAAAAAAAATCATCGCTGATTATGTGAAAGGATTTGATCCTTTCGCGCCCGGTTCTCAATATTCCTGTATCGTTTTGCAAATGATACATGAGTAATTAGTGCAATCAACCTAGCTAGAATACAGATTTACCTATTTCAAAAAAAATTCTTAGGACTCTTTCTTTTGGTTCACATTGCTAATTGTAGAGGGAAAAATCCGTATAAGGGCACTGGCCGACGTGGTGAGGCAGCATCACCCTTACATGTCTAAGTGACTCATTTGGGGCTATGGGCCTAGTGGATTAAGGGGTGATGTCATCACACGTGTGTGAGCATGCTTCGCTTGGAGAGCAAGTACATTAGAGGCTATAAATACAAGGGTTAGACCTAAGAGGTAAATACACACTCTTTTAGATCTGCCTTGTTCTCCAATAGATTTTAAGTAGATTTTATGAAAATCTCATAAAATGAACATTTTATGGAGAGGTGATAAAATGAAGTTGTTTTTCCAATTGATAAAATGAAGTAGTTTTCCTATAGATTTTAGGAGGATTTTATGAAAATCTCATAAAATGACTTTTACATTTTATGTGTTGAGATTGGAGTCATCAAATATGAGATTTTATATACCTAAAATCTATTAGAGAACAAGGCCTAAACTGTCGATATTTGCTCTCTCTCTCTCTCTAGTTGCTAACTGGATCGTTGGAGTGCCCGCCGACAAGAGGCCGATAGGGCTCTAACGGGTTGCTATGTGTGCAGGGCGGGCTAGGTGGGAGGCAGCTCATCTGAGGAGGATCCACTGGTGAATTCACCCCACACTAATTAATTTCTTCTTACAAAATATTCCTAAAAAGGAAGTTAGCAAAACCGTTTGGCATCTATCTGACTACTAATTTTCTCATTTCAAATACATTGAAGAGACAAAATGCCACAGGATTATTAAATGAGAAAATAAGCAAATTTATCGTAACTAAACAAGCTCAATAAGCAAAAAGCAAACGGGCCCTTGATCTAATTAAAATCATCCTAATATATTCAGCTTAGCAAAAGATGAGACAAAAACCTATCCATTAAACACTTGTCCATATATCTCTCCTGAGACATTATTTGTTTGACAATTCCTCTCGGCGGTGTCTTCAATCCTTAATTGTTTTCGTCACACATTGCACTGAGCCATGAATATTTTGTACCACATGTGGTGAAAAAGAGGCTTGAGACACTGAATTGTTTATTCATCTCACCGGTGCTAAATTGCACTGCCGTGGCAGCCGCTCCTCCTCCTCCCTCTCCGCCTTAACTCGCCGGAACACCACCGAACACTCCGGCAACTCCCCGAGATCGCCGAATAGCGACTCATCCTCCTCTCTCATCGACAATATCATGGCTCCGTCGGTGCCAACTCCACCACCCCCCTCCACAATTGGCATCTCTATAATGGTACACGGTGTCGTTTCCAGCTCCGAAAACCACTTGAATTCGCGCGGGTTTATTAGAGATTCCTCCCCAAAACTATCATATATTTCGTCCTGATCGATTTGTTTTGGATTTTCTGACACTGCTGGCTTTTGATCATCATCGGAATTCGATACTTCAGTTGCGATGGATGTAGTTTCACTGGGAGTGGCGGCGGCGGTGGATTTTTTGGACGGCGGCGTATGGTGGTTGTGCTCGGAAGAGTACGTGATCAGTAGCATGGTGGGGTCCACATGGCTTCTCTCTACTTGTTTTCTGGCTGGGCAACCCTTGGAGCTACTGCACCTATAATATCCTCTGCCAAAATCATACGTACGGTTTAATTAAACTTCGATTTGCAATCAAATTGTGAGCCGTATTACTATAAGAAATCGAGTTGTTGGCGCACAGCTCGAGACTTAGCTCCATACATATCGGTTCGTTCATTTAATTAACGAGCTTGGGCCTGAACTTAAAATTCGTTTCAAAATGTAGCCGAGCGAGTTAACCGATGCTCACCAAAGGTCGATTCCGAATGACTCGCGAACACAAAAGTGTGTGTATATACATATATTTATATTACAAAATTTCTAATAATAATTTTTATCGAAAACTGATCAGATCAAGTCATTTCATTTATTATTATTTTTTTGGAGATTCCTTGCATGGTAACTGACAGCCAACACATAAAAAGATCCGTCAAAACCTTATGACATAAATCTTAATCATACAACGAGATTCCTCGCGTGGTCCTTTAAAAACACATGTTAAAAACATTGAGCGGCTCAGATCGTTAAAATTTGGTTCAGAAAGTCGAAAATACCCCTAGGTTTGAATGAAAACTTAAATAAGGGTCCCTTATTGGAAGGGACCTTATACGTAGAATATATATATATATATATATATATTTATATCTATATAGTTTTTATGAAAAAAAATGCTCAAATCAAGCCCTTCCCGATCTTTTTTTTTGGCTGATTTCTCGCGCAATCCCTTAAAAACACATTTTAAACACATTGGATGGTTTAGATCATGAAAATTTGATCGGAAAATGAAGGTTTGGATGTAAGGTGTGTACATATGGGTGTGGACATCTGCGTTTGAGCATCTTATCTCTGGCCACCCAAGCTTTAAGCTCTGTTAGATGTGTAAGTCCTAGTGTAAGGCAGTTGTGAGGATAGGATCCAAAGTTGGATACAAGTGTATACATGCTAGGTTTCAAAAAACACGCGCATATATGATTCAAATCTAATGAGGGATCCTTCATTTTATTAAAATGTGGACCCCATAATTCATGGTCGTATTGTGATGATCTGAACCGTAAAATGTGTTTAAAACATGTTTTTTAAGTGTTGCAACGAGAATATACAGTTCTATAAAAAAATTGCTTGGATCAAGTCATTCTTGGTCTTTTTTTTGTGATTTTTCACGGGGATTCTTAAAAATATTTTTTAGACACATTGAACGGTTCATATCATCAAAATTCAATTGAGAAATGGTAGGTCGACATTTTACCAAAAGGAGGGATCCATCATTAGATCCAGATGTATATTTTATGTAATTTATGTTTGTAATATATGTTTTATAACATACAAAATTCCATTAAAATTTTCTTGGAAGCTCGAGTTTGAAATACTAGTAGTTGTTTCAATTGATCTCGTGCTCATGACCTAAGTAATACTCCTATTTTTAACAACTTGGCTTAGGTCTGTCTTACTTTCTAATGGGGCGCAGGGGTTACCTCGGGTAAGGTGAGCCTTTGATAGGCTTCTGCCCGTACTTCCTCCAAGACCAAGAATCAGACGGCGGAGAACTGTCGGGCTTGGACCGCGACCCTTCAACGTCTCTGATTGGCACTGAGACCACTCTTTTCTGTACACCACGTCTACTAAACAAAATTGTACAATGTAGGTTTTAGTAACCGTTAAATGTTAATAAACCTCAAGACAGTCCAATTTAAACGAAAAGACCTCGTGATAATAAACTACAAAATGAATTTCTAATCATTATTGAACTGAAGGAGTAAAATTTATAGAATACTAATTTGGACACTTAGGCTCCATTAGATTTTCACATCTTGTCAGCAGCAAATGCAATTTTTTTCCTATTTATTCAGAGGGGATCAATAATAATTGGAATAGAATCTTTTTAAATGAAGCTCGAGCAATATGAGATAATGATAAGCCATTGGGACACTTGGAATACTTTGGACACTTGGGCTCCATAAGATTTGCACATCTCGTCAATTTTGTTTTCTATTTCTTTAGAGGGGATCAATATATAATAGCAATAGAATCCTTTTAAATGACGCTCAAGTAATATGAGATATTGATAAGTCATTGGGAATTGGCTATGATGGTGATGAAAGAGAAGTCATCAGTAAGATTGCTCATGTGATGGCGGCATACGATTGGCGTGGACCGTGGGTGCCTTTTGTTGGGATACTAACTCTTGTTGTGATGCCATGCATCTTGTCTCAAATCCTTTTAATTTTTGAATTTTTTCTGAGATTAATAAAAAATATATATTTATTTATTTTTTGCTGTTCATAAAACAGATTTGCACGTCTTGTTGACTCATTTGTTTATTTTGAGTTTGAATCTGGACACAATGATACAAATCCATAATATGAAGATAATTAAGATGAAACGTGTCCATAATTTTGAGACATGTTTATTACTTGTAATTTGGCTCTAAATTAGATCTGCTCCAGTTTGGTAGGGCACAAAATAATGAAGAACAAAAAGTTAGGCTCGATCATCATATCATACAGTTTTAGGCAAAATAAACTAGTAAACAAATTGAATTGTAAAAATCGCTGTATCCCTCATATATATATATATATATGACAAAAGAATTTGTTGGTAATTAACGATATTAGATCTAGGAAGATTACACAACAAATGCCTAGCTATATACTGTATTAGTTAAAACCATATATAGTCTTTCTTGATAATTACATAAATTAAGTACTAACAAATTTCAGTATAATCGCTCGCTTGTGCCTAGCCATATATACAAATAAATCACATGCGCGCGCGCGCCATAAAGAGACTAGAAGATGAATTTAAATCAGTAATACTGTAAGAGAAGATGATATAAGTGTCTGAATTAGCATGTCAAACTGCACGTTAGCCCATAATCACACATGCAGTAAGATCGATCAGCTGATATACTAACAGGAAATAAGACCGACCAACAAATAATTAGGAACTCACATGCACCCAGGGGAAGGAAAGGCGATAAAATATTTGCAAAGGCAGTTAGCATATATATTTAGTGTTTACCCATTTCGTGTGCCGATAAAACCACAAAAACAAATGGCCTAACCAATTTGTCTGCTACTGATTTTTTAGGTTTACACACACAATATTCATATATGTTTTTGACTAACCTTCGTTTAGGGAAGGAGGTAGAAGTCATCTTGCCGTCGGTAAAGAAGCCGGAAAGGGGTGAACCACCACCGCTGTTTTCTGGCGAATTTTCAGCGTCTTCTTGATGATCGTATACGAATGGGCTGTTGATAAATCTGCCGTCCATAAATTTAGAGTTCTCAGGAAGGAGCAATCTCATGAATTGTGGATAGCTAGATATGATGATGATGATAGTGATTTTATGGAAACTTAATTAATACTCCGTAAAAGGTTGCAGGCGAGAGAGAGAGAGAGAGAGAGAGAGATTGGTTGGCTTGGGGATTAGAAAACGGGTCCTAATGTTGACAGATGGGCAATAGTTAGTTTATAGAGAACGTGTAAGAAACTGTGAGCATAATCCAATCATCCAATGTGAAGGCCCCTTTAATTAATGTTGATTTTGTTATCATTAGCCAAAAATTATTTAATCAATAATTTGTCAATGCTGATGGCCAATGGGGTGTTCTTCCTTGTCATGATCCAATTTTGCCCTCGTCATGTCACGTCTTCATCCATGTTCGCCAGAATATTAATTTGGCATGAGTTTTGAATTAAGTTAACTAGTTTCTTAGAGTGATTTTTTTTCGTCGTTGGTGAATTTTTTTTGAATTTTTCATCGAAATCTTAGACTTTTCTGATTAGTCTCGACGAGTAAAATTAAAAAATTAAAGAACTCAAGACCGAACTCGTGAAGAATTCCAAAAAAATAAATGTAAACGTAACCAAACAATCTATCTATTTTGGTTTATTCTTTGTCTTAGTGAAAATTCTCTAAGCTTTTGATAAGAAAATAATTATTCTTTACATTTCAATCATCTAGTCGATTTAGAAAAGTAAAAGAAAATCCATCCAACACTAACAAAATTTTAGAACAAATAAAATCAACTAAATATCAATAATTCCAATCTCGATCTTGTCAGATTTTTTATTTATTTTTTTGCCTTTATACCATCAACGGGAAATAAATGAATTGTATTCCAGTGACAAGAATATTTCAATCTCACGAATCATACTTGATACAAAATTACTATATTCAATAGGGCATCTCCTTATTTCAAAGGTAGAATCAGGATCTTGACTTGAGGGGGCCAAATTAGAGAAACTAATTTTTCGTCGTCATACTAAAGAAAAAAATTTCAAGGAACAAGAAAATTTCAAGGAACAAGATAAGATAGCTTAATTTTTCTAGAACACCAAACCTTAATTGTATTCTTTAAGATTAAGGTGGTAGGTTTGTCTTATACAAAGACTAGCAGATGTAATTAGCTTTTGTAGTCGTAGAGGATTAGGTTGCACACTAAAGAAAAGGACACGAAGTGTCAGACGTTGGAGAAAAAATAAGTGAAGTCAATCAAAGTAATATTGAAAGTAAACTTAATTATGAATTATTTATTTACTGCCGGTTGTTGATCACTCATATATATATATACAAGAAGTTTCATATGAGGGCTCCCTCACAAAAAACAGTAAGGAAAAATAGTTGTGAGTTGTTGGATCGCGTGAAAGTCTTAGGATCCAACGGCCTACAACTGTTTTCCCGCAATTTTTTTGTGAGGGAGTCCTCACATGATATGTTTTGTGTGTGTGTATATATATATATATATATATATATATATATATAGAGAGAGAGAGAGAGAGAGAGAGAGAGATTCCACTTCCCCTCCAAACTCCCTTAACTTGGTAAGTTACGGACCTCATTGATTCCGATCGAATTTCTATGATCCGAACCATCCAATGTGTTTAAAAGTTGTTTTTTAGGGTATAGTTTTTGTGAAAAACGGCTCGGATCAAACCCTTCCCGGAATTATTTTTTTATGATTTCTTGCAAGGACCCTGAAAAATACCTTTTAAACACATTGGACGGTTCGGATCATCGAAATTCGATCGGGATCAATGAGGTCCGTAACTTAATAAAATTCGGGAGTTTGGAGGGGAAGTGTGGTGTATATATATATATATATATATATATATATATATATATATATATATATATATATACACCGGTGATCCAGTCAAGGATCCCGGATTGAAGGTTTTTGGGTATTTTGAAGGTTTTAAAAGATGTTTTTGCATGATATGAGCCGTTCAATGTGTTCAAAAGATATTTTCCAAGATTCTCGTGGGAAATCTGAAAAAAAAAATACTGGGAAGGGCTTGATCCAAACAATTTTTCGCCAAAATTGTATATTTACAGTTTTGCAAAAAACTGTTTGGATCAAGCCATTCCCGGTATTTTTTTTAATGATTTCCCACGCAAACCCTTGAAAACACATTTTGAACACAATAGACGGTTCAGATCATGAAAATTTGATCCGGAATTATGAGTTTCGGAATTAGGGATCCTAGACTAGATTGGGATATATGTATACACACACACACAGTGAGCTTCCTATCCAAACCACTAAATCCTAATCTACCGTCCAGACCTCACTTTCCAGACCAAAGTTCCGACAATCCAACCGTTAGATGTGTTTAAAATGTGTTTTTAAGGTTCAATGCGGAGATTTGAGACACAAAAAAAATGGCTTGATCGGAGAAGTTTTTCATAAGTCAAAATTTGGTCCAAAAAGTGGAGGTCCGGACGTTAACAAGCTGCGGGAGTTTGGACCGGAAGTTTATTGTGTGTAATCCACACGGCATGGAAATGGAGCGCCTTCTGGTAGACGGTGTGATTGGTCTCTTAAGATCAATAAATGAAAAATGCATAAACTGGTTTGAAGACCTGTATTATCAAAAAACACCGTAAGAAAAAGTCAAATGCACGATCTAGTCATGAATATTTTGGGACCCAAGTGAATTTTTTATGATGGGTCCTTGTATATTTTTTAGCCAAGTTTAGGAACGAAAACAAAGAGTTTTAATTCAGTGTCAAATAAAAACCAGTTTGCAAAAAGAATTTTACAAGAATGTAGGAGTACTACAACCAGTACAAAAGTAGAATTATTTTTTGAACACAACTCCTCACGTGCACGTAGATTCCACGTAATAAGTGTGTGTAGAACCTAAATATATGTGAGCTTCCTATTCAAACCACTAAATCTAGACCTACCATCCGAACCTCACTTTCCAGACCAAAGTTTGACGATCCGAACCGTTAGATGTGTTTAAAACGAGTTTTTAAGGTCCCAACAACGGGATTTGGCAAAAAAAAATACCCTAAAGGGCTTGATCGGAGCAGTTTTTCATAAGTCGAAATTTGGTCCAAAAAGTGAAGGTCCGGACGTTAACAAGTTGCGGGAGTTTGGACCGGATGTTTACCATGGCATGGAAATGGCGCGCCTTTTGGTAGACGATGTGATTGATCTCTTAAGATCAGTAAATGAAAAACGCGTAAACTGGTTTGAAGACCTGTATTATCAAAAAAACACCGTAAGAAAAAGTCAAATGCACGATCTAGTCATGAATATTTTGGGACCCAAGTGAATTTTTTATGATGGGTCCTTCCATATTTTTTAGCCAAGTTTTCCAAATAAAGTTCGAACAATTTAGAAACGAAAACATAGAGTTTTAATTCAGTGTCAAATAAAAACCAGTTTGCAAAAAGAATTTTACAAGAATGTAGGAGTACTAACGCCAAACTATGACCAAAGAAAAAACATAGAGTATTTAGTTCGTACTTGATAAATATATCCGAGAAGCCCTATTTCTGGATCAAAAAATTGGATGCCCTAAACAGCGTCTGTGTGAGAACATATACATAAAGCCGGATCTGCTCCAAACTACATGATATGACTCAGCAAACGCCTAGCTCGGTGGTACGTGTAGTATAGTTTATAACCTAACTCGGAATTTAATTTTACGGCGAATTCATTTGGTTTGTGTTAAAAGAATACCATAACGAAAATCGTGTAGTTAAACTAAACGAGTAATACCAAACTATTAAATGTTCCCATTCAAACCCAAACCAATATTTGGGTGCCCATTCCTGTGCATAGCGTAGAGTAGAATGAAATACTCAACTACGTACCATAAAAACAAAAGCACTGTTGTCCAATTGAAAAAACCTTCTGAATTTGAAGGCAATAAATTTGATATGATGCAATTTGACATGATCTTTTGCTTCAACAAAGGATAAAGAGATATAGTACTAAACTGGGGATGAATGAGACTCGTCAAATTCTGCCTCAGTTCCACCCTTCATTCAGGGGTACCCATCCTTCACCACCTTACCCTGATCAATTCAAACCCCAATAGTTTATACTGAAGAAAGTCAGAGGAATCCTACCATTAATTTATTTTTATTTTTTTTATTAGTAGAATACTTATGTATTGGTTATGATCATGTTGCTTGTTACGGCGAATCAGGAATGACGAAAGAATAAAATAAAAAAAATATTAGACAGATCACAAATATATGCAATAATTAATTATGCGATCCGGCATAGAGCTTGCTGTCTAGGCATGAGTATCAACCACAAAAATTCACTATGAAAGAGGATAACACAAAATACCAAGTCCAACTAAAGATTGAGGCCTGACTAGTAGGGTTGGTCATTTCCTCCGACCCAATCTCCAATTCGAACAGATTGGCAATATGAAGATCTGTTTAGAGATTGGATAGGATATGAGGATTTTTTTCGAAAATATTTGGGGATCGGGTAGGGGTGGAGATAGGCATGTCCCCGCCCCGAATCCGTTCCCCGATCCATCCCCGCCCCACTCCGCCCTATCGCCGAATCCGCGAATATAGGGGTTTATTCATGAAAAGGGTCCCACTAAGTGTTTGGAAGGGTCACACTAAATTTTATCCAAACATTTTATTATAATTGAATTTTGTAATACAATAAATGTGATTAAATAAGAAATGGATCAATATAATTTGAATACATCATAACTAGGTTGACATCTACTCAACTATCGATCATATGCATTCCTTAAAATAAACACAAAAAAATGAAAAATAAAAACAATATTTTTCCAATCGAGCCGTTGATTTTGTTGTTCCTATTGATGAAATCAATTGTGTAAACTTTCTTCTCAATCGAATTTAGAAAGCTCGTCAATTGGGACCCAATTTGTGTTTTTTTAATGTTAGTTTTCATCCAATTAAATGGTTACTAATATGCGATCCACATAATTTTTTCTATGACTAATGGATACCATAATATGCTATCTTGCTTGTGGTTCCTTTAGTTTTCAAATTAGAAATCTAGTTAATACTTTATACACCTTGAATTGAAACTAGCAAACACTTACTCTTATACATGGATACCGTGTCGTACCGTGCCAACGATAGACGTACCGTGCCGGCCTGGCCCATTTGACACCTCTACTTGTAACTTGATTTTAGTATTTAATCTGTAACTGGGATTCTAAATTTTTAGTAACCTTCTTTTTTTTAAATGATTGGATCCCCGAATTCCCGTTCCCCATTTGGAGTGGGGATAGATGATAAAAATAAAGTTCCGTTGGGGATCAAGTAGGGGATGGATATGAAGAAAGGGTCTGAGGATTGGGGGTGAAAATAGTACTCTCCGGCTCTGATTTGTCCCCATGCCTATCCCTACTAGCTTGCTTAGGAGTTTCTTTTCAGAGTGGCCAGGCTTGTTAGTTAATAGATAACCCCTCGGCGCTGTAAATTTCCCTTTCTAGTCCTTGTGTAATGATGTCATTCTATTCGTACCAAATTTCTTATCTGTTGTTTGGAATGCTTGTTATTTTTTTTAATTATTTATATCTTTTGATCTATAATATTTTTTTAGGACTCTGAAAATTTATTTAATAAGTTTAATAAAGAGCTATCAAATAAGATTCATATCATGTATTTAAAATCTTACACATTTGAAAATATAAACAAATTTTTGTGGTATCCGATAGTAAAAGTGGGTAAAAAATTTGGGATGAATGGAGTAGTTTGGTGAGAGGATGGCCGGCCATGAGCTCAATGAAACAACTTACATCAATTAGAGCCGTAACTTGTTTTATTCCCTTTCGATCCGAAAATATTTTACCTTATTATTATTTTCGCACACCGGAAGTACAAATAATATTTTCCCCATAAAATTTTTACATCCGTAACGGTTACGGGGTAACCAATCCCTAATGGCCCTAATTTTTCCATACATATAATCTTTTCCCCTGATCACTTGCCATGATTTAATGAACTTTTTCAGATCAAGAGGTTACTATATATATTCTAATAAAACTAGAATAGAACTATCTTGCTGTAGTGGGGCCCGATCCATTTAAGTTATTTTACATTCAGTTGGACCACAAAAACAATTAATGTACATCATCATCACATGGTATATAATCAACCAAAAAGAATCAGCATTGAATAAATACATAGCATGATGGAACCACTTGGATCTTTTTTGGGGGTTTATTTTTTGTCCATCCTTATCCTAATTGTCGGTACCTGTGTAATACTTCTCTTGCCAACCATTTTTTGGATATTAGAATATGGTGGGGATGAGAGAATGCAATATTGTACACTAGGTTATGAGACTTAATAAATTCAACCCTTGATTTTATTAAATGAGGATGAGGTTTGAATGAAAAAAAAAAAAAAAAACTACTGAGATTTTATGAAACCTCTTTCTAAATTGATTTCTCATTTAATCAAAGATAAAATCGTTTGGGAAACTCATTACGTATATTAACTGGAGCTTTCAATGAGCCGAGTAGATTATTTTATTTATTTACATATATTGAGTGGTTAAAGAGTTTGAGTTGGAGCTCAATGAAATTTTATTGAGTGAAACTAATCAAGTCACATTGGCTCAGGTTTGAGTCAAGCTTGAGCTAGTCAACAAGTTGTAAGAAAATGAATTTTATATTCCAAACCACTAAGGGTCGAAGGTAAAAGAAATTTCTAATATTCTAGCAAAATTCAAAATATTTACTATCATTTTGGAGCATCGTGCATTACAAGGCTGGCCCTAGGGTAAGGCCCAGGAGACCTAGTCCTTGAATTTTGGGGTTGAAAAGGGGCCCCTGTTATGAAGAGTTTAAGACTGAGTTTTTACTATGGTATTTTTCATATTTTTTGTATTGTCGATAATTTTTGGTATGTTCAATACATTTTCACACATTCTAATGCAAGTCATTCTCATCACACGCATCACAAAAATACCATTTAGGGGAAAAGGTACCCCACTTTTAACTAAAACTAAATACCGAAAATACCAAAAACACCATAGTGGAAACCCTTAAGCCGAGTGTTGTCTGTTCTTTGCCTCTGAGTTTGAATTTTATTCCTAACACTTTTTGACTTGTTTGTCAAAAAATAATTTCATTGTAGGAATTTATTTAGAGCTACCACGCATTGAACCAATGTCAAAGATAACCCAATGAGACATCTATTTCACTAGATCAAATGCATATTCATTAATTATTTAGTATGCACAAAAATAATTATGCATACAAATTATTCTATTATTCTTGTCTAATTATTCCATTACTATTATTGTAACGCCCCCAAGATTTGGGCACGTTGATAATGTTATTACAATCATCGTTAAGTTAAATCTCTAACTTAAATCCAAATTATAAAATCCAAAATCATAATATAAATAGTAACTGGGGTGGTCCTAGGGCGACGTCTATCCATGCGCCAGGTCGTTCCCCATGCCAGCAGTAATCCCCGCTCCAACGAACCAGTCTCCACAATAGTATTCTTGTTCATCTAGATAATCTGTCATAATACGTCCGAGTCACACAGGTAACATCATGGTATTATGTCAGGGTCACACGAATGCAACACCATGAGCAAAGCCCAGAAGTTCACTACACTAAACTTCTAAGTAACAATTCTAGAACAATATGTTATGAAAACAATGCATATAACTTATGTACGGTAAACCATGCAATGTCTCATGCTATCAATGCGGATCAGAGTAAATGTGCGCAGAAAACAGTATCTCGTCTCAATATCTCAAAGTTAGCCACGTGTTGTTTCTCGCAACAGTCTTAATCGTTTTTTCTCGTTTCGTCTCATTTATCGTTAATTTCTCAAAAATTTGTTTTCTCAAATCAATGCCTCTTTCAGCATTCTTCTTCAAATTTCATATATCTCACATCACTTTAAAGTTATTGGTCCGTTTACGCCTCCTCTCAGCTGACGACACCAACCTTTCCGCTCAAGGTCCCGGCTGTCGTGCATCACCGATCTTAACAACCTATTTGCACGGTCCGTCCACCTAGCGACTCACACGACACAGTCTCGGCCGTCTCATATCACTGAACTTAACCAGTCTGTTTATGAGGTCCGTTCACCGTGTGTTATGCACGCTTAGCCCGAACATCCAAGTTCTCTCCGTGAACTGGAAGTGGTGCTCTCGCTGCACTACCACATCACGACCATTCCTCCAAGTTCTCTCCGCGAACTTGAGGTGGTAACAATTCATCTCATCACATATCATTTCATTTTATTTCATTTCCCGAAAATCTCAATTTCCCATTTAAACATCCATTTTCATTCTCATCTCTAATTTCCCACAAAACGTTATTTGATATTTTCAAGTTCGGTGTTGTAATCGTATCGCGTACGCTCTCAACGCCACATGCAAAATCATGCTCATGCAATATTTCGTAATTTCTTCCAAATTTCATATCTTTCACTTAGACATTTTACCACATAAAATCGTACAACTAATTTCACCCATTTCTCTAAAATGCTATATTTCCTCCTAAAATCACACATTTATTTCACCAACTTTCTTTAAAATAATATTTCTAAATCTCTCAATTTCTTTTCTTATCAACCTCATTTTCCATCTTTCTTTTTATCTTTTCTAAGGAAATAAGGCTAGTCAATTTAAAATCAATTAATCTCATACTTCTTTTCCAAAAATTCCTTATCAAAATTTAACTCCATTAATTATGAGTTTTCAAGAATATTCCATTTCTTACAAAATTTTATTCTTTAATTTCTAGAAAACTTTTCTTCCAATAATCTCATTTCAAATCATCTCTTTCTTTATTTAGTAAAAAATTTCTTTCTAGAAACTTTCACCAACTCTCTCTCTATTTATTTATTTTCTCTTATCAAGTCCATTATGTTCACAATAATCTAGTAGTAACATTTCTAGTAACTTTTTATAAAACTCTCTCTCTTCACATTTATTCTTTTAAGTTATCATACTTCTCACAAAATAATCTCCTAATCACTTCTAATAATCTCCTAATCACTTTAATCTTACTAATTTCATTTTTAATTTCATGAAGAACTACTCTAATTAGAATCTCCTTATCATTCTTGTTGATTTTTCAACATGAAATCCTCTTTCTTAAACACCAAGTAACATGCTTATTCACTTATTGTGTGTGTAAATTAACTCAATCAAACTCTAAAATCATGCTTAGAAAACTAATTAGAACATCATAATTATTCTAGAATTAACTTAATAGAAGGTTAGGTTAGTAAACTACCTTAGTTTCCGGGTGTAAACCGGAAGCCGAAAAGCTAATCCTTGGTTGAGAGACTCCTAACTTGCTTAATTAATTAGCTCAACAAGAAGCTAATTAGGACTCAAAGAGGTTGGCTAGAGAGTAATAGTAGTTGGTGGTTTGTTGGGAGATAGAAAGACAACACAAAAGAAGAAAGTGCAAAGGTGATACAAGGCACAATAGGTGGGCTATTTATAGGCAAAACTTGGACCTCCCTCTCTCCCTCTCACTCACGGCACACACACACACACATAGTGCCAAAAATTTTGACGTGTGGGGGAGAAAAATGATGCTTGCCACGTACATGGCAAGTACCCTAGGAGATTCTCTAGGTTTAGGGCTAGTTTAGGTGGTTTCTTGCAAGTAAAGGAAGAATCTTGGGTGAGTACATTGATGTGAGGGTGGGAAAGTATAGTGGGGGAATATATGCTTCTAGTTGTGTAGGTTTTGCATGGTAACCTTAGTTATAGGATGTTTGTAGTGTTAGATATACACAAAATGCTTGTATGGTGAAGTTATATATAGGCTATTACCAAAACAACAAGGCTTATTCTAACTAGTTGGGTACAAAATGTAGGCTAGGTGGGAATCGTCCAAATCCCCTAACTTGCTTGTGCAAGTAACCCAATCAAAGAATCTTGCATATGCAAGTGTACTTATCCACACTTACACACTCCACCTCTCTCTCTCTCTCTCTCTCTCTCTCTCTCTCTCTAACTCTCCCTCTAACCCTAACTAATTCTAACTCGATTAGTATAAAGATCCTAAGGTTGAGAGATAAAGGAACTGGATGGTACCAAGGCGGTTGGTTAGGGTAGGAACGGCAATTGGGTAGGTTTCGGGTATTAAACTTGGTCCCTGGGTGTGACGGTAGTGTATCGGATGTGTTACCCGGCCTCGCACGTGCGTGTACATGGCTAGGGTATTATTTATTCAAATCAAAAGCATTATTTAATAGAAAAATATTCCAATTAATCCAAATTTAAATTAATTAATTACATTTTAAACGAAATTTTTATTTACGAAAATTAGGGTCGTTACAATTATGCCCTTGACGATTGGGTAGAGCCTCCAAATATATTGCACCGGCCCTGGTACATTATGACAAATCTTGATTTTTTAAAAGTTCGTCAATTTTCTCAAACATCTATTTTGTTTGCAGCTATAATACCCACACAAAAAATACAATAGATAATGCCAAAATTATCTATTTTGTTTGCAGCCTCCAAATAAAATTTATTGGTTCGTTAATAGTCCGAAAATTATTATTATTATTTGTAGTGGGTCCTGAATAAGTGATGCACTGTTATTTTTGACAAGAATGGAGCCAGAAAGAGACAAATGATGGGTCCTGAATAAGTGATGCACTATTATTTTTGACAAGAATGGAGCCAGAAAGAGACAAATGATGGTGACTGTCACCACAAGATTTTCAAAAAAGGCAACTATTATATAGAAAATAAATTTTTATCCCAGAATTGTATAGATTCGCCACCATTACATTTTTTTTTATCTTTCATCCTCATAATACAATTTGTCTTTTTATTTTTTAAATAGTACATACATTTGCCACCATAAAGGTAAAATCCTGAATTTTTTTACAATAGATAACTAGAGATGAGTCCGAAAATAATTCTTTAACTCCTTTCGTTCACTTCTTTCTTTCTGATTTTCACTTGCTTGATAGGGTTAGGGCCTTTCTCGTTGGGTGAGCGCATACGATTCCAAAGTTCTTTCCTAAACCCCTTCCCGTTCAATTTGCTGAAAGCTAGAGAGAAACCATTAAATAAATAGTACAATTCTTAGTGCCCTAAATTCCAGCAACCATCGACTCTAATAACATAAAGAGTAGGGGAGGATGCCACTTGATGCCAGGAGTCAAATAAAAAGCCTCTTCAACAAGTGACCCGGTCTGACTTAATTAGGTAGCCACTAGCTGGTATGAATGGCAAGTTGGGATAGAGTTGGGCCTTTCATACTCATTTGGCGCCGAATGAAATTCAGCTAAAGGTCTGACGATATTGGGTTGATGCTTCTTCGCTGCTCTTCCTTCTTACAGAAAAAACTGAAAAAATTGAACAGGCCAAAAAATTTAGTTTTGCTTTGATTTTCTCGGAGTATTGGTACAGTTCGTTTTAAAAAGATAAAAAGAAAATTAGATTCAACTCGATTGATTTCTTTTTTGGTTCAAGTAAAACCCTATTAAATCGAACTGAATCTATTCCTTTTAAGCACTATTTTATCAAACTGAAAACTGAAAGTGAAGTATTGAAAACTGAATGCTGAATTTGTTAAGCTGTTTGATAAGCACAAAATTTTAAGCACTAAATAAATAACCTGTTTAATGTGTACAAGGAGATGAAATATTAAATTTACTGATTTTCCTAATTTGCCTTTTTTATATATACATTCATCCTGGAATGCAAAAATCAAATCAATAAATGAAAAAACGTATCTAAATAAAAATATATATACACAATATTGACAAGATGATTCGAGGATGGAGTTGTTATTAACGGTCATCATGTATTTGCGACAATGGTGATTATGGTGGCTCGAGGATGGAGTTGTAGAGTGGTGGTTGGGGGAAGGTGGTGATGGTGGAATACTGATGAGTTTTGTGACAATTGCAGTAGTAGTAAAGTGATAGTGGGAGTGTTTGTGGTGTAATGGTGGCAGTGGTAGTGGTTGGGGAGTGGTAGCATCTGGTGGAATGGTTGTGGAGGTGGATGAGGGAGGTGGTGGTGGAATGATGGTAGGAGTATTTGTGGTGGAGAAATGATGGTGATGGTAGTGTAGTGGTGGCAATGATAGTTGTGGTGGAAGTAGGGTGGTGGTGGTAGCTGTGGCAGAAGTGGCGTAGTGGTGGTGTGAGTGGTGGTGGGAGTGGCAGAGTGGTGGCAGGATGGTGGTGGTGGGGTGGTGGTAATGTAAGCGGCAGAAGAGTGTAATACTCCAGGTTTAGGGTAGATGGTGTTTAGTCCCACATTGGTTGTTTACATGAGTGATCTTGGGCATATAACAAACCATGTAAGAGACTACTAGTAACTTAGGCTTAAGCATTTTGGGCCATGTGATGTGGCTTGTGGATCAAATCAAAGTACTGGACTTGTGGTCTACATGGGGCGTTACAAATGGCATCAGAGCCCCGCCTTGGTCCAAGTGGTGGGTAGGATGTGCTCTGCCACCACAGACACCAAGGGAAGTTGTTAGGATTATGCAACAAGGACATTGTATCCCTAGGAGAGAAGATGGTAATATCCCGAGTTTGGGGATAGATGGTGTTTAGCCCCACATTAGTTGTTTACATGAGTGATCTTGGGCATATAACAAACCATGTAAAAGACTACTTGATAGGCGCGCGGGAAGCTTGCTTACGAGCGCCTAAGTAGGGGGATTTAGTATGTTAGACGTGCGTTTTGAGCCTTATTTCCCGATTAATATGTGCACGTGGTATTTTTGGTGTGTTGGAAGTAATTTGCAGGTGTTTGAGGGGCGTAAGTGTGATTTTGATGTATTGGAAGGACATGCACGTCGTTCAGGAGTTGGAAGCAAGTGGATTGTGCATGGGAATGGTCGAAACACGTCGGGAGCACTACCCCAATTCTTTGGAGCGCTCAAAGTGGGCACAAAAAGGTGCAAAAGATGAATAGAATGTTCTTGAGCGCTACACCAAAATAGGTGTAGCGCTACCGGCGCGTTAAAGTTGATGGTCAACGGTCAAACAAGCAGTCAGCCGGTAAACGCGTGCGATAAGGCAGGCGGTAGCGCTACCAAGGAAAGCCTGTAGCGCTACCGAATGGTTTACGTGGCATACTAAACGCTGTCGTTTCGATCGTCCGCGAGGAATAGTTTCGAATTTTTGTTGGATTTTTATGAGGATTTCGAAAGGAGTATAAATGTTTATGTTTTTACCCAGTTTAGGGTTCCACAATTTTTACTTAGGGTTTACGCTTTGAAGTTTTCGGCTACGAATTCCAGTTCTACATTCATCGTTGTGCTTTCAGTTTAATTTTGAGAATCTCAGTGTTGGATTGGAGTATTGCGGATCGTTAATCAAGTTCAATTTTTCCTTTGCAATTACGGTACTGTTTCCTATTGTTTTCCTATTCTATACTTCAAGCATGCATAGATCTAGGGTTATTTCGATTTCTGAAATCTTCATAAGCATGAGTGAGTAGTCACTTGAGTGCGGCTGCGGGGCGAAGGCGCCAACATCTAGGCTAAGCGATATTTCACCTCGGGGCCGAATTAAGTCAATTTTCAAGCAATTTTGAGAACTTGAAACTTATCTAACAAACAAACTCAGGCATTATCGGAATTCGAATAAGCACGGAATCTGGTGACAGGCGGTGCGCATTTGTTAGGAAGCCTTTCTCGTGTTTTAAAATCAGCAAAAGGATTAATTGTGGCCCGAGTAGATATTGGTTAAGCTAGGTGTGAGCGCTGGGTTCCCACAGCTGCGCTCTTTTTATTAATTGGCAATTAATCAGTTAAATTAGCTTAGTAATTAATTAATTAAATCTCATAAAATCTAAGGGGTGGCTACCTAAGAGCCGTTGAAACTGCATTTTTACACCTTTGAGTCAAACACTCCAGTCGTCTCTGTGGTTCAACTCCGATACTTCCGGAATTATTGTGCTACACTAGTCGAGAGTCCTACGCTTGGGATGTATTCTTAGTCTAATTTATTAACACCCGATCGGTCAAACACTACTAGTAACTTGGGCTTAAGCATTTTAGGTAATGTGGTGTGGCTTATGGACAAAATTAAGGTACTAGATTTGTGGTTTACATGGGGCACTACAAAGAGTGCATGTGGTAGTGGTGGATTGGTGATGGAAATGGCAGAGTAGTGGTAATATCTACATTATTGGTGGTAATGGTGGTGGTGGAGGAGATGGTGGTGGTGGAGTGGTGGCATCGTGGCAGTGCAGTTGGCGGGCTGGTGGTGTAGTGTTGGTGGTAGTTCTAGTGTGAGTGGTAGAGTGGTTGTGGTGTGATTGGTGGTGGTAATAGTGGTGGAGTAGCAAAGTGGTTAGGGGTGGAGGTGGGGGTAAAGTGGTGGCGGTGGCAACAACAATTGTAGTAGCGGTTGTATAAAGCGTAGTGGCGGAGGAGAAAATAATTGAATGAAAACACACACAAATTCAGCCAAAATTAAGTAGCTCGAAACTACTTAATTCTACGTAATTTTTATCAACTTTTAGGCTTACATTTTAAGAGACATTTAATTTTTTAGTCACTTATTACTTAATTCATTCAATTTTAAGTGTTGAAATTGTATTATCAAAAAAAGCCAATGTCAACTCAAGCCCCACTATATTCTTTTCATTTCTTTTTTTATCGGCCACCGGCTATATTCTGACATGCATTTCTCCCTTTTTTTTAACTTATTTTGTTCGAAGTTGTTATTCAAAGGAGATGATTGTCTCTAGTTCTTAAAAGGGACTTCATCATCCAAGTTGGAAGGTATTTGTGGGTTTTTCCCGAGCACACTTCTATCATCAGAATTGTTTAATTTTTTAGAACTCATCGAGAATATCAACCATATTAATATATCATTGTAACACACTTATCATGAGCTAAATTGGTTTTGGTTCAATATGCCAATCTTTTTTTCTTACCCTATTTACATTTTTGTGATCCAAAATCTTATTTTAATCTGTGGTGGCATGATCTATGGATTCACCCTTCCTTGGCCCTCTAACCAGCCCAAGCACCTCAGGCCCAGCGCGTCTGCTTGATCTTTCCCCTTGCGCACAGAGCAACCTTGTTAGTGTCAAACTGGACCATGGAAGTCCAAAAAGAAACTCTGACAGTCAAGTTTGAATAGGAAGATGAAGGATAGTACAAGTAGTAATTTTGGGGGGTTTTGGGTTACGAGAGACAAATCATTTAGGGTTGTATCGTGTACCTTTCATAGTGAATGCTTGATTTGTCCTCTAAGTACCGTTGTGCCTCACACGCCCAGTAATTGCTCGGCTAATGTCACGTATGACATTAGAAATTGAGACAATTATCCGCACATGCTACTAGTTGTCCTTTGACAAGTGTTACAACCGTTGAACAGACATCCTTCGGGTACACGGGTATAAATTCGGATTGGTCCTTCAGGCTTGGGTTATTATGTCCCAGCCTGGTCCATGGTTGGGCCAATAAACATCGATCACCCGATTCACCCAGGGCCATGTGGCCCTTTGCTGGACCTTTTTAGTGGTCCAAACTATTCGGCCCACTACACAATTCTATACCTTAGTTTTGTTTACCTGTTTGAAGTTCTTTACTTTTTCCAGACATCAAAAACCATATTTTTGTTTACTTATTTGAAATTGGATCAGGGATGGGGCTTTGGAATATTCTCCAGATGTTTTTTCAGTTTTTATCCATATAACTTATTTTCTTTACATGAGTACTCCTTCCTCTTGTAATATTTGTTATTGTTAATGAAATATTACTTTCTTTGCTATTTAAAAAAAAAAACAAAATAAAACAAAAGCTTTTGAGATCTTCTTCCTTTTCTCTTTTTTTTTATATTTTATTTTATTGAGTATTCTACCAGATCATGTATGCGTCATAGATTTAACAATTAACCCAGCCCTACCAGGTCCCAAAGATTGAGCATTATAATAGCCGTGGACATATTATGTTGCATTTCTATGAATCCTTTATTATGAGATACAAACTATGAAAAGATATGTATAAACCATAATAAGGGAACATAAATGAAAATTAATTCTATCAAAGGATGATAGTAATGTAAAAAGATGTGGCTCTTAGCCCATTTAGTTGTACTCTTTTGTTTCCAAGGAAGAGGTCTCTGGTTTGAAAGGAAAGACTTCAAACTCCCTTGGACTATTAATACACCAACATTCCAGCTAACCTCCAACTGGGGGAATTTCTTTTTTTTGTAAAGGTACAATAAACCCCCATCAACTATGACCGTTTCCACTCAACCTCCTTGCGTCTAAAAATCAAAACTTAGACTCTATTTGTTTGGACATAAAATATTTTACCTGATTTCCTATGTTTGGTTGTAAAAATTATGGGAAAAATATTTTACGTGTAAAATCTTTTCCTCGATTCAGAGGAAAATGACTTTTTGAAAAAATATCCGTAAGTCATTTTCCAAGGTTGCCCGCCCCCGGCAACCCCCCACATATACACCCACTGAGATCTGAATTCTATACATGAAAGACATCTCCTATTCTGTTTATATACTAGTTCTCTCTCTGCACATTATTTAGGTATCGATGTACATATAGCTATATACATATGTTACCGAATTTATGTACACAAATTCCTCAATTTTTTTTCTCTCTCGCGAACACACACTCACATGGAGAACCTATCTTTAGTTCTTTTCTTTTTTTTTTTTGTTGAAATGAAGCCAGAATTTTGATTGCTACTGTTGTACTGGGAATTTTGTTTTTGGAAAATTTTCCTTACCCACCAACCAAACATAGGAAAATGAAAACGAAATTTGTCTTTTCGGTAAATTCATTTTATATGAAAAATGTTTTTCATTGAAAAATATTTTACGTTCAAACAAATGGAGCATTAACCCCCTTAAATTATATGAACCGTAAATGTCAAAAACTGTGCGAGCTGAAAATCACAATTTGCCCTCATTCTAATAGGCTTCTTCTTGGCCGGCCCTCTTTTGGGAGGGTGTTTCCATCTAGGTCTCACCTCACACACTTCTATTTGGGTCCTTTTCACACGCGTGTCAGTGGCATACCACAACTAACTATTACGCTTTTTCCCATTCTTTTCTCCCTCTCTCCTCCATGCACCCACTCTGATATGTTCTCTCTCTCCTGTACTCAACGACAGTACAACTCCAGTGAGACCTCTCTCTCTCCTCCATAAAGAAGAATTCACAGGATTAATTTAAACAAATACACAATTCACACCACAAAAATGAAAGAATTCACACACCTCAAAATTCACCCTCCAAAATTTAAAAAAAAAAAAAAATCCACCCACATCAAATGCAGAATTCACACATTCTCTACACAATTTACACCGTAAAAAAATACACAATTAACACCCCAAAATGAAACAATTTACACCCTCAAATGTAGAATTCACACCCTCCAAAATGAAAGAATTCACACCAGTCACAATTTACACATCCTTTAAATTCACAATTCTCACATCATTTACACAATTCAAACTTTAAAAAATTATTTTTATACACTTAACTTCATATTAAATATTGGTCTTATTTGGTAGATGCCGTCGAGTGGGTTCTAAAAGTAAAATTTTATTAAAAATAGATATGCAAAATAAAAAGTATAAACCTTTAAAGTTTTAAAAGATATAAAAGGGAGAGAGAGAGAGAGAGAGAGAGAGTCTGGAGAGAGAAAACACAAAGAACATTAAAGTGTACAGGCTTTTATTGAAGGATGGGGACGCGCGTGTGAGTTTGAGGGTTTTATGGAAAGGAAAGACATTAAAGTGCTTGGATAGGACAAAAAAAAAAAAAAAGGGACCGGCCTAGAATTTCCCGCTTTCCAATCAATCAACCCATTATGAACTTTTAACCCTAACCTTCACTTATAACCTCCTCAAAATCACCCCATCTAAAGCCAAATCTAGTGAGCAGCGTCCAACAAAAGCTATTCCAAGCACATCATCACCCACGATTCCCTAGAAATTGACCCCAACCCAAGGTTCTGAATCTCGTACCGGACAGGGTACCGATTTTCTTACTGGTACGGTACGGTACTGGTACTGGTACGGTACGGTACCGGTACCGGGCTAGTACCCGTACCGTTTCAGATTTAGCACTATTTTCATTATATATAATTATAAATATATTTGTATAGCATATTTTATACACAAACTATATTTTTTATAGCATATTTCATACAAAACATACTTTTTTATATTTTTGTAGCATATTTTATGAAAAACATATTTTGTATAGCATGGTCGAAAGCATATAATTGGTTTTTTTGAAATTAGTAGGTAACTAGAGACAATTAATTGTCAACAATTAAGTATGTCAATTAATTGTCAACAATTAAGTATGTCAATTAATTGTTTTTATTCTTCTTGGACTCATGCACACCTTTTAAATGCTTTCCACTCTATTGCATTGTACATAACAAAAAGGGCAAAAAGAAAAAAACAGAACCACTGGCTCAAAATGCCCTTATTCTTCTTGAAAGAAAAAATTGCAGCGGCGTGAATAGTGAACCGATCAGGTCTCCCTCTCCGACCGGCAAGTTTTCATCAGAAAACTACCACAGCAGAGCAGTATTCACTGGCTCTTGATCAGGTTTCTCTCTCTACCTCTCTAGATCTGGCTCTCCCTCCCTCCCTCTCTCCCTCCCTCTCTAAAAAATCTGCAGATTTGTGCTCTGCAAAATCTCGGCCAGTACCTCCGGTATCTTCATACCGTCCGGTATTGCCCGGAACGGCCGAAACCCACTGCTATTGACCAGAATTGACGACGGGACGGTATTAGGGGGTGACGTTATCGGTTTTAGGCAAATCCGGTACGTACCGGCTGATACGATACGAGATTCACAACCTTGCCCCAACCTCTAGGTTGTTTTATTCCCTCCTCAGCCTTTTCTAATTTTGGAAAATCACCCTTAGAGGAAAAGGAAATGGTAATTTCATCATAAAACTCTTTACATCATGCCATATTATGTAGTACATGATAATTTTCACCAAAATTCTAATGTTTTGCTGGCCAAAGAAATTTATTGTCATCAGTTGAATACCTTAATAGGTTAAGGGTTGAGTTTTGAACATTAGGGAGGCTAGTAAAATTATATTTTAGTTTGGGGGGTTTAATATAATTACCCTAATAGAAATCCTAATTCTTTTACAGGTGGTAGACGTGTATACAGCAATAAGGGAATGTAAATGAAAAACAATTCTATCAGAGGGTGAACTGCTGTAAATCTTAATTTGTTTTCTTCTCTAAGAAGTAAGCAAAGTATTAAAAAATATATATACAGGTAGAGATGGGCATAGGGAGGGTAGGGGTGGATACCACTTCCTCCATTCTCAATCCCCAAACCCATATCACCCATCACCTCCCCAATCTGCATCGGGGATTTTTTTACCCTTCATTCCTGCTCCAATGCGGGGAACAGGGATCCCCATTGCGAATCGGGGATCCAAAAATTTGCTCAAATTATTCATGTGAATACCAAATAGTTGTATTAAAATCCAAAACTAATGACAAAAGTGGTTACTAAAGATAATTAAAACGTACCAAATCATTCAAAAGTGCTACGTACTGCTATTCTTGTTCTTTTTCTTCTTTTTTTTTTAAGTTGAAGTTTTAGCTAATTAACACAAACCATCTTCTCCACCACTTCACCCTCTCCAGTCTCCACCAAAGTCTCTACCTCCAGCCACACCCCACGACCATCACCTTCTACCTCTATCCATCAGAAAAACTAAATCCCTAAGCCAACAGTAAACGTGAATTTCCAAGAGTTAGAATAAACTCTAAATACTTAAATAAATTGCATGTTAAAAAGAATGTTTAACACCTAAAGAATAGCTTACCTCCAACATTTATGGAAAGAAAGTTTAGTACCAAACCTTGGTCCTTAGAGAGTTGAGAGACGAGATGGGGGCGGCTATGGTGGACCAGAAGAGTGGAGATAAGGGCTGTGTTCGGTTGAGTAGTTTAGTTTTTTTTTTTTTTTTTGATGATGTAAGCAGGTGTAATAAGTGGAGAGAGATAGAGAGAAAAAGTGAAAAAAATGATAATGTAATCAAAACTGAAATAGTGTCAAACTGGGGGAAAACCCCAAACGAACAGGGTAACCCTAACTTTTACAAGTTATAATTTGTAACTTATAAACTTATTCAGAAAAAAAAAAAAGAAGAAAGAAAACAAAAACCTTATGAACTTATAATATACTATACATATATCTGTGAATGGAGATGCGGGGAGGGGAGGAGAGGGGAACAGGGAGGGGCAGGTATTGGGGAGGGGACTAACTATACCATCCCCTAACCGATCCCCAAAAAAATCTCTGAATCCCTTACTCATTCGGGGAGGAGACAAATTGGATCGGGAAGGGTCAGCCGAGATGACCATCCCTAAGTACATTTGTATTTACACCACAAACGCTATTAAATATAAAAATTGAATCTATAATATCCAGAAACATTACATAGATATGTCAAACGTAAAGCGAATATCTTTATTGAATGATACGTTTCTGAAAAGGATGCACAATAGCGATATGGCTTCTTCCTAGAAAAATTCGTTGTGATTGATACTTGGTACCAAATGACCAAACTAATAAATACCCCTCCCTCCGTCTCTTTTAAGTGTATTGCTTCATAAATGTCGCTTATTAAAATAATATCATCAATATATCTATCACATCAATTTTTGCCTTTACTTTACACTTTCACATCAATTTTTATTTTCACTTCCCAAAATTATCCTCTACTTTTACTTTCTAACTCTTTACCCACTAACTTTTTAAAATGGCAAAATAATAATTGTACAAACTTTTACACATTAACTTTTCAAAACACATTTATTTAGGAACAGCCCAAAATGAAAATGTCTATACTAAAAAAGGGACAGAGGGAGTATGTACTAATAAAAGTGTAGAAGGACAATCACTAAATAAAAAATAATAATAATAATTGCGAAAATGAGAGATTAACGACTAAATAAAAAATATTCAATAACGAAACTGAGAGATTAACGACATAAATAATGAAATTTGACCAAAATCTAGCATACAGTGATCCTGATTTTCCCTGCGAACACAACATTTCAAGTGATTAAATACTTGTACCACTCACTCGAATTGGGGAATAGTGTTGTCCCTAAAGGGATAGCATCCATGTTATCACCAATTTGGACCATCTGTGCTTGGCAATGGACGGTTCGGATTTGTTTAGTAGCAGACGGCTCGGATGTGTTTGGACAAATGTGATCCGAGCCGTCCATCACCGAGCACGGATGGCCCAGATCAGACATCATGCATGCTCTCCCCAAAGGGACAACCTGCACCCCGAATCTAAGATAAATACTTAAGGACTTTATAATTGCGTTGGTGAATCGCGGGGCAGATCTCTTTTGGCTGTGGGCTTACTTTTCTGACCATATATAACTGCTAAAAGTGGCCTCCCACCAAAGGAAAAATCTGCCCAGTAATGCATATTTACCCACTTATATCTTGCTTACTGTATTTAGTTGCTGCTACTGCAATATATGAAACAAGTCCACGTTTCAAACACAATTTATAATTGTCGAGCCTAGTCGGTTTTTCTTTTACTTTTTCCTTCTCTCTCATGAAAAAAGAGGGATATTCGATGGACAATCCACTTCTTCGTAGGACAAGAACTGGAAAATGGTCCTGTGATTAACTTTTCATGTACGAGGTTCCCCCTTTAAATGTACTTTAGTTTTGCCCTTTTGCATTTTCCCAATCTTCTTAATTGTGAACAAAAGACAAGTCTTTTGTGAAGCCAAAGTTTGGCGTAATTAACCTCCAATTTTGTGCGCTCAAATGATTTAACTACGAAAAATAGTCAATTTTGTTCACTCAAATGAATTACTGCTAACAAGAGTAGATTTTGCACTCAAATGGTGGTACATTGGTTCATGGTTTTAGCAATGATATACAGGAACACACCAGACACAATTGCATCAGAACCATTCGATGCATGTTGTAGTATATATATATCTAACGGTTCTGACATACTGTGTCCCGAGTTGTGCAACTTGTGTTTGAAGGTGTGTTCATAGACTTTTTCATTAAGATATGAATAATGGTATGAACTGTAACGACCCGAATTTTCGTAAATAAAAATTTCGTTTAAAAATTTAATTAATTATTTTAAATTTCGGTTTATTGGAATATTTTTCTATTAAAAATATTATTTAATTCTTTTAATTCGAATAAATAAAATTTTAGCCTTGTATATGCGCGAACGAGACCGAATAACACATCCGTTACACTACCGTAGCACCCAGGAAGAGAGAGAGAGAGAGAGAGAGAGAGAGAGAGAGAGAGAGAGAGAGAGAGAGAGAGAGAGGTGGAGTGTGAGTGTGTGCATGAAGTACACTTGCATATGCAAGATTCTTTATTTGCTCACTTGCACAAGCAAGTTAGGGATTTTGAGGGATTCCCACCTAGCCTACATTTTGAATCCAACTAGTTAGAATAAGCCTTGCTATTTTAGTAGTAACCTATGCATACCCACGCAATACATGTATTAGAACATAATCTACACAACCTAGACCTATTATGCTTAACCTTGCACTCCAAATCTCCATGAAACATGCTTCCTTGTTTTAAGGAAGAATATTCCCCTACTTTTTAGCCCACTAAGTCTACCATTAGCTACTAAATGCTTTCACATGCATTTTGTGTATATCTAACCCTAGAAACACCCCATAACTAAGGTGATCGTGCAAAAACCTACATAACTAAGAGCATATTTTTCTCCCACTACTACATCCCACCTCACATCAATGTACCTTCCCCAAGATTCTCCCTTTGCTTGCAAGAAACAATCTAAGTCTAGCCTTAAACCTAGGGAATCTACTAGGGAACTTGCCATGTGCATGACAAGCATCATTTCTTCTCCTCCACACCAAAACTTTCGCCCAGTAAGGGGTGTGTGTGTGCTGAAAATTTTTAGAGCGAGAGAGAAACTCTCTTTTGGCTATAAATAGCCAACCCTTTTCTCATTTGAACCACTTTATACCCTACTATACTTGTATATCTCCCATATTCTCAACCAACAACCACTTTAACCACCACTTAACCAACTTATTTTAGTTATAATTAGCCACTTACTAAGTTAATTAGTGAGCAAGCTAAATAGATTAAAGAGCTCTACATCAAAGGATAGCTTTTCGGCTTCCGGTTAACACCCGAAAATTAAGGTAGATTACTAAACCAACCTTCTAATTAGTTATTTCTAGTTCAATTAGTTAATTCTAATTAGTTTTCTATGTTGGGATTTGAAGCTTGTTTAAGTTAAGTTATGCATGTATTATGGTACTAAGCATGCTTACTTAGTTTCTAATAAAGTTTAAAAGAGAGAATTTCATGTTGAAAAGAGTTAGAGGTTCTAATTGATTTCTAATTAGAATGTTTTTTATGAAATTAGAAGATGGTTTAAAGAGATTAAGTTGATTGGAAGTTTATTAGAAGATGAGATTTCTAGAAAGTTTTCTTGGAAGAACTAGTTAATGGAAGTAGAATAAATTATTCAGTTACCAATTTGATAATTCTTCCTAAAATTAGTAGCTTGTTTATGCTTATAAAAGAGTTTACTTTTTACTAATAAAGTTTGCATTGAAGTTCATTAAATTGTTGTAATAAAATTAGAGGTTTTAAATTAATAAATATGTAGAGAAAGAATTAGTAGTTATTCTTCTACAAAATTTTCTACTAAGTAATTATTAGCTATATTTATAAATATGTTGTTGTGATGAAAAAGAAAATGTTAAGAGTTACTTGGAAATTTTCTAGAAAGAAAGATGTTGAGGAGTATCTTTTTAAAAGGAAGACTTTTTCTAAAGTTTATTTGAAGAGAGAAAGTTCTATAAAAGTTTACTAGAAATGTTTTTACTAGATTATTGCGAACATAATTTGTGGACTTGATAAAAAGCAAAGAAATAAATAGAGAGAGAGTTAATGAAATTTTCTAGAAAGAAAATTTTTACTAAATAAAGAAAGAGATGACTTGAAATGAAATTATTGGAAGAAAAGTTTGCTAGAAATTAAAGAGTACATTTTTGGAAGAAATGGAATATTTTGAAAACTCATAATTAATGGAACTAAATTTTGATAAAGGATTTCTAGAAAAAAAAAATAGAAGTATATGTTTAGATGATTTTAGAGAAAGAAAATTGACTAGCTTTATTTCCTTGGAAAGGATAAAAAGAAAAGATGAAAAATGAGGTTGATGAGAAAAGAGATTGAGAGATTAGAAATATTGTTATGAAGGAAGTTAGTGAAATAAATGTGTGATTTTATGTGAGAAAATATGAAATTAGTTGTGTGATTTTATGTGGAAAAATGTCTAAGTGGAAAGATATGAAATTTAGAAGAAATTACCAAATACTGCACGAGCATGATTTCGCATGTGGCGTTGAGCACGTACGCGATACGATTACGACACTGAACTTGAAAATTTCAAATAACGTTTTGCAAGAAAATAGAGATGAGAATGAGAATGAAAATGAAATTTTGAAAGGATAAATGAGATTTTCGGGAAATGAAAATTGAAAATGAAATGTGATGAGATAAATTGTTACCACCTCAAGTTTGCGGAGAGAACTTGGAGGAATGATCGTGATGCGGTAGTACAACGAGAGCGCCACTTTCAGTTCGCGAAGAGAACTTGGATGTTTGGCGCGTTCACAACACACAGTGAACGATGGCTGGACCATGTGAGACGAGCGGGACTGTGTCGTGTGAGTCGCGGGCCGGACGGACCGTGCAAAGAGACTGGTTAGGTTTAGTGATGCGCGACGGCCGGGGCCTCGAGTGGAAAGGTTGGTACCATCAGCTGAAAGGAGGCGTAAACGGACCAATAACTTTCGAGTGGTGTGAGATATATGAAATTTGAAGAAGAATGCTAAAAGAGGCACCGATTTGAGAAAAAGAGATTTTTGAGAAATTATCGATAAATGCGAGAAAACCAATTAAGAACGTTACGAGAAATGACACGTAGCAAAATTTTGAGATACTGAAACGAGATATTGTTTTCTGCGCATGTTTACTCTGATCCGCATAGACACGCATGATGCATTGCATGGTTTTACCCTTCAAAAAACCGTTCAAAAATATTATATATTGTTTTTGAATTTATTGTTCTAGAATTGCTAGTTAGAGATTTGGGTAGTGTAGTCTACTGGGCATTATCGCTCACGGTGTTACCCTTGTGTAACCCTGGCATAATACCACGATGTTGCTCTGCGACTCTGACATATTATGCCAGACTATGGAGATGGACAGGAGGAGAGAACTATGGCTTGAAGGCTTATGGAGCAGAGCAGGACACCGCCGAGATTGACGGCTGAGCGATGAAGTAGAGAAACCTAGTCAACCCTGTAGAGAATGATCGTATTTGGCAGGAGGATTTATGTAATTTCGTATGGGTAACTATTGTAAAACCCTAGTTATTGTATATGTATTATTTATTAACAAACCCAAATTTTAGGGGCGTTACATGAACAAAACTTTAAAATACAACATTGCACACATGCAATTGCATCTAAAATGAGTAGATGCATGTGGTGTCATATACATCCAACCGTTTCTCACTGAATTTGTTGTGTAGGGAGTCTAACTCTGCACTCTTTCCAATCTTCTTCCTAATTATAGTACACTTTGGAATTTTTATTTTTATTTTTATTTTTTGTAAAATTCGTAATCTTGTGTCGACCACTGAGTCTAACTCTCACTCATTTAAAACTTTGGTACATAGTAAGTTGAGCAAACAAGGATCACAAATGCATAGATATCACACACTAAGAATTTTACAAAGTTACGAAACCTCACCGTCTCTCTTATCTCTCAACTCTCTCCCACAAAATCTATGCTTGATTATTTTGATGGGACACATTCCTTCATTTTTTTTGAAGCAACAACATTAGCCCATGACATCAGTTTGGAGCACGATAGCTTCCACCTTCTAAGGATTTGCATGTTCTTCCACTTTCTTATAGGCATTCTTCTTTGAACTGTCATTGCTAAGGTGCTCATATATACTTAACACCATTTGAGCATTGCACTCTTGGCTGTTGGGAAATGAATCCCAGAACCCAATAATTATGCGTACAGATTAAACAACAAAAATAAACACAAACCCTACAAGGCGAAATTAGGGTTTACCTCTCATCCGTAGACACGAACGCTGGTTGACTTGTTTATTTTAGAACTTGACACATCTAATTAATGTATGCAACAAGCTTTGCTCGACAATACCTCATGATCTTCTGTCATATTCTCTCATCCACCCTCTATTCCAATTTTCTGAATGACTGTCTTCTTTTTTTTGACCTAGAGAACATAACGATATATTTATAGGGCTAGAGTAAGGACCTGAGGAAAAATAAATTTGGGCTCCTTGTATAAATAAGAAAACCTAATCCCACTCGAATTCTATTCTTATTTCACAAATTATAATTCACACCACTAAAAAATTATAATTGCACTCCCATCTTTATCTCAATTATATTTTAGCTCCACGTTATTAAATACTTATTAATCTCCCCACGTTAAGATTACAGATACCTGTTGATTAAATGTTGATTACTAGCAATCTCCCACTAATCAACATCTTATAAAACACCTTGAGACTAACCACTTAACTCATTCGATATGTCGGATACAAATATCCACTTGCAGGGTTTGACATAACCGAAACTTATAAGTTTACTCGATAGGGTATCATCAATCTCTAACAAGACGTGGATTCTATCAATAATTAATCTCCATATATATTTCTTGCATATAATGTTGTGACCCAACTCACCAAGACTATTGACCATGAAAAGAGATCTCACCTTATAATGAATCAAAGTCAACAACATTAAATGTATATATGTATTAATTATATACGGATTAATAGCATAAGCATTCTTAATAATTATAAGGTTCTAATTGTCTTAAAATGTCGGTACTAAGACAATTACCTTAAAGGGGTCCTATTCAATACACACAAAATATACTAGCACAATGAGTCGGAACTAGAATCGTTCCCTGTAGTCAAGACAAACCTACTAAAACATTGTACTACAATCCTACTGATGGTGTATCAAATTCCATCTAAGATTGTGAACCAAAACTTATATTCCACAAGAACCGATGATCCAATCTTTTGTGTGTAAGTCGTACTCTAAACACTGGATCATCTACTATGTAGAATAAAAGACACATGCACAACATACAATTATATCATGCAAAACATAAAATTATATCATGCAAACATTGCCCATAATAGATTCTCATAAAAAAGGGATAAGATTGATTAATAATTAAATATTAATCCATTACATAAAAGCATGGCTTTTAGTATAAGTTTCAAACAATCTCCCACTTAGACTCAAAACCATGCTGCCACGCATCTCACTTTCATGCCCTTTACGTGACTATCAAAAGTCTTGGCATGTAAGTCTTTCGTAAAAGGATCTGCTAGGTTGTTTGCTGATGCAATCTTAGTCACATCTACACCACCTTTCTGTACAATCTCTCGAATTAGGTGATACTTACGCTCGATGTGTTTTCCCTTCTTATGAATATTTGGTTCCTTTGAGTTAGCAAATGCACCACTATTTCCACAATAGATTGACATTGCTAACTGCACCAAAGGTACTACTTCTAGATCCATCAAGAGTTCTTGAGCCAAACAGCTTCTTGGCTACTTCAAAAACTGCCATATACTTGGCCTCCATGGTGGAATCAACAAAACTTGATTGCTTGATACTCTACCAACTCATGGCTCCACTTCCTAGGGTAAACACATATCTCAATGTTGACTTTCTGGAACTCTTATCTAATATAAAGTCTGACACTGTGTACCTACATAGCACCAGATTGTCTGACTGATACACCAACATATAATCCTTAGTTCTTTTCAGTTACTTGAGTATACATTTTATACCAGCCCAATCTTCTTGTCCAGGGTTAGATTGAAATCTGCTAACCTTGCCGACAATAAAGCAAATATCAAGTCTAGTTCATAGTATAGCATACATGAGGCTGAAGCATTAGGAACTCCCTTCATTTTCTCCATCTCCTCAGATGTCTTAAGACACTGATCCTTGGATAGATTGACTCCGTGTCTGAAAGGAAGCAATCCTTTCTTGGAATCCAGCATGCTAAAACGAGCAAGGATCGCATCAACATAGGAAACTTGAGAAGCCCAACATCCTTTGCTTGATCTCACAAACGTTTAACCCCAAGGATGTGACCGACTACTCCTAAATCCTTCATATCGAACTGGCTGGATAACCACAACTATACCAAAGATAACACTCTGACATCATTTTCGATGAACAAAATATCATCCACATATAGCAATACAAACACCACCACATTTTCATTGCGCTTCTTGTACACGCACGACTTATCCAAACATTGATCAAAATCAAAAGATTTGATTACTTGATCAAAACGGATGTTCCAAGACCTAGATGTCTGCTTAAGTCCACAAATAGACTTTTTAAGCTTGCAGAATATGTGCTCTTGATCTTTTGCCAAAGTTCTACATCTTTATCTTGTAGTGCCTCTTTGTAGTTTCAGGGTTTGGCATGTTGTTCTTCAGGGATCATATTAGAAGACTCTCCCAACAACGTATACCGATTGGGTAAAACAATAACCCTCCCACTACGACAAGGTACTGGTGTGTTAACAACAAATTCATGTGATGTAACCTCTTGTACTATAGGTATTGAAGAAGTTTGTTCCGGTCTATTTTCTCTCAATTCTTTTAGAACAATCTTACTACTGGGCTTGTGATCTATGACATAGCCTTCCTCTAAGTATCAAGCATTGGTGCTAACAATGACCTTATGATCCTTAGGAATATAAAATAGAGCAACTTTCGTTCCTCTAGGGTACCCCACCAAAACAAACAAACATTTGTCCTTGATTCCAATTTATCTGCTTTCCCTTTCAACACATGTGCTGGACTACCCCAATTCTGAACATGCCATAGACTTGTTTTGCTCCCAGTCCATAGTTCTGTGGGTGTAGTTGGTACTAACTTAAATGGTACCAGGTTAAGAATGTACGCTATTGTTTCTAGTGCATGTCGCCCAAGTGAATTTAGTAAATTTGAATAAGTCATCACTGATCTCACCATATCCATAAGAGTCATTTCCTTCTTTATTCTACACCATTATATTGTGGCATACCCAGTGCAGACAATTAGAATGTAATCCCTTTTCTTGCCACTAGTTCCTAAATTCTTCCAAGAGGTATTCGCCACCACAATGAGATCACAATGTCTTAATACATTTATCTAGACGCTTTCCCATTTCCGGTCTATGCTCCGTAAATGTCTCAAAGCATTCGGACTTACGGTGTATCAAATAAGTGTAACCATGTCTTGAGTAATCATCAATAAAAATATTGAAATACTCAAAATCACTTCTACCCCGAATGTTCATAGGTATACACAGATCAAAGTAAACCAATTTCAATGTTTCATTGGCTCTCTTTTTTTCCTGAAAAAGGGCATCTTGGTCATTTTACGTTCCAAACAGGATTCACAGACCGGAAGTGCCTCCACTTCTAATGAACCCAAAGATCCATTTTTAACTAGTCTAGAAATTCTATTTAGATTAATATGACCTAGGTGTAAGTGTCAAAGATACATTTGGTTCAACTTATAAGGCTCATTTCTCTTATATGACAATCTATTAGTGTTATTCAATTCATTTAGTTGCATGGTAGGAACGATATCATTAATAACATAGAGATTGTCATCTAATGAACCATAACAGATAAAATGTTTATTTAACTTAATAAGCACAAAGTTATTAAAAATAAACCAAATATCCATTTACAACTAAATTAGAAACTGAAACTAAGTTTCTTCTAATTCAATGATCATAAAGATAATCTCTTAAAATTAAACGTGTACTGCAACTGCTGCTACTTTTGTAGCACTTCCCATATGTAGATAAATCTCTTCATCACTAAGTCTCCTGGTTTCCTGAAACCTTTGCAATGAAATGCAAACATGATTAGTGACACTCGTATCTACACACCAGGTACTTGTAGATAACACCGCTAAACATGATTCAACTACTAGTGAAAAAAATTCATTGATTATTCAATTTATTGAGATAAATCGGATAATCTTCTTCTAGTGTCCTTTCTGCTTACAGTAAAAACACTTGCTGTAAGGCTTTTTTCACTCTACCTTAAAGGTCATGAACTTTCTGACGAACCGTGACTTGTTGTTGAACCTTTTTCCCATTTCTTGTTACCTTTCGGATCAGAAATAGAAACCTCTTCAACTACAAGCACAATTTTCTATTTATTAACCAAAAGACCCTTAGCTAATTTAACGCTCTTTCAACAGTTTCACCAAACAATAATGCATTTTGTTCATATTGTAATTCAGGTGGAACTGTTGAAAAGGCTTAGTCAGAAACTGGAGCACAATATCAACTTGGGTTTCCCTATCGATTTCAGCTCCTAGGATCTCTAGTTCATTCAGAAGACCTGTTGTCTTCAAAACAAGATCCCCTTGCTAAGATTCCTTCACCAATGGTTATATTCCTCAAATCCCACATTCAACTTTCCTAGCCGCACCCTAAATATTTATTTTAGATTATGCATCATGTCATAGGCTGTTTATAAAAATTGATGTTGATGTTGCAATACATTCGACATAGAAGCTAAAATGTAACATCGCGCCATTTCATCAATTGTAACTCAATCCTTATATACCAGATTTTAGGTTCTGTTGCAATTTCAGTGGGTTTGATAGAGTACACCTCAGAGAAGACAAATTTGGTCCCCTAAGCAGTCAACACAATATCCCATATCTTTTTCTAGTCAATATAATTAAGACCAGTAAATTTGTTTGACAATGTCATCAAGTGGATTGAAAGAGACCATTTTTTGAATCTGAGAATCACAAAACAACAATTATGAAGGGCAATTAAAACTTTTTGTATTTTTGTTAAATTGGTTCCCTCAACCAGTCTATTAAAAGAAAAACAATAGCAACCTTACACACGTGAAAAGTATGCATCGATGGGTAGGTCCACTACTCTTCATCATTCATGTAGATAGGCACAACCTTTTAATTTTACTATCAAGACACTAAACCGTGCCTAATAAAATTAAATAGCTAATTTGCTTCGGTCCTATGAATAAAAGCAGTGACTCAGATAGAGAGGATACTTGTTATTTATAGCTAAGTGTATACCATTATCTAACTTCAAGATCCATTGTTTCGTAATGAACTACCTCAGATGGAGGAGTAGTCTACACAATAATTATCTTGGAGCTATCCTCTAAGGAAGTAAGTACCGATGATGCCATAACTAATTTTGTCCGATGGGGAGGAAGGTACTAAAACCAACACATATAACTTAATTATATCATCTACATACTAGTAATGGAGACCATGTGATTTATACAAAATAAACTCCCTCTCCCACTTAGTTATTTAAAAAAAATTGTGAGGATTATCAAAATTAACATGTTTGCAAAAACCGTGGTCTAGGTCAAAAGCCAAATATTACCATGTTGTCCAAATATGGTAAACTATCACACATGCAAACAAGATGAATATACAAATATTCATAAAAAGAAAATATAAATAATATGTATCCCAACTATTATGGTCAAAGATGCAATCCTTGAGCAATAAGGAATCCTTCCAGTTTTAAAATCCTTAAGCAGTCAGGAATCTTTCGAGTCTTGAAATCCTTAAGCAGTAAGGAATTCTTTCCAAACTTGAAATCCTTGAGCAATACATATATTGAAGACTTAGATACTTTGAATCAATCAAGGAAACCAAAATCCAACCATACTTTAGGCAAGAAAAATCGGATCTGAAATTTTTCCCGATTAAACTGAACAACCTACAAAATTTTAGACTTTTCTCCCTCATCCGAACTCCGATTGAACTGATTCCAATTGGGTTGGATTTGAAATTCAATTATCTACAACTTTTGTGAAGAACAGAATTTCTAATTCCAATATTTGCTGGGTCAAAACAACCTTGCAATCTGACCATAAAAAATCTGGAAAAATTCTGCTGCAAGCCAAACATTTTTTTTCTCGACAAAACTTATCTTCTTGTCAAAAAAGATTAAAATCCTTGAGCAATACATATGTTGAGGACTTAGATACTTTGAATCAATCAAGGAAATCAAAATCCAACCATACTTTAGGCAAGAAAAATCAGATCTGAAATTTTTCCCAATTAAACTGCACAACCTTCAGTAGTTTGGACTTTTCTCCCTCATCTGAACTCCGATTGAACTGATTTCAATTGAGTTGGATTTGAAATTCAATTATCTACAACTTCTGTGAAGAACAGAATTTCCAATTCCGATATTTACTAGGTCAAAACAGCCTTGCAATCTGATCCTAAAAAATTTGGAAAAATTCCTTTACGAGCCAAACATTCTTTTTTCTTGACAAAACTTATCTTCTTGTCAAAAAAATTTATTTTCTCCGTATCATATGCCCATTACAAAATCTGTAATCTTACAACAAATCTATATATCTAAAATGATACAACTGAAGAAACAAAGATTACATCAAAAACTTATGTCTCGCACATACTACTATTACAGATTACAAAACTAAATTTGTAATAAAAAACAGTAATAGTAACCATAATAATTACAAAGCGTGGGATCGAATCACACAATAAAAAGCATGCGTGACCATAATAGTGGGATAATCGATACGTTAGAACAAACTAGAACTCTGCAAAACAACGGTTAGCACAATTCTATATCTATGTTCTATGGACAACATGGCTTGTTTAATCCATACGCATGATTACAGCTCGCTCTAATACCACTGTTGGAAAACGAATCCCAGAACCCAGTAATTATGTGTACAAATTAAACAACAAAAATAAACACAAACCCTACAAGACGAAATTAGAGTTTACCTCTCATCCGTAGATATGAACGTTGGTTGACTTGTTTATTTTAGAACTTGACACATCTAATTATTGTATGCAACAAGCTTTGCTCGATAGTACCTTATGATCTTTTGCCATATTCCCTTATATCTCGATCATGTAGCCAAGTGTGGACTTCTACATAATCTCTTTGTTCTCTCTCATCCACCCTCTATTCCAATTTTCTGAATGACTGTCTCTTTTTTTGACCTAGAGAACATAACGATATATTTATAGGGCTAGAGCAGGGACTTGAGGAGAAATAAATTTGGGCTCCTTGTGTAAATAAGAAAACCTAACCCCACCCAGATTCTATTCTTATTTCACAAATTATAATTCACACCATTAAAAAATTATAATTGCACTCCCATCTTTATCTCGATTATATTTCGAGCTCCACGTTATTAAATACTTATTAATCTCCCCAAGTTAAGATTACAGATACCCGTTGATTAAATGTCAATTACTAACACTGCAGTAGTGATCAATCGTAATCGTCGCATCAGAAACACTACACTTGACTATTGCCTCTGTTTCTGCCTCTCGGAACAATCTCTTCCTTGTCCTCTACTCCTTGTGTCAGCACCTCGACCAAATATGCCTTTGGGTCCACCACATCCATGGCCTTTTCCTCTATCTATTTGCATCATCCCGGCTTGCTCTTTTCCGTTCCTCCCGATGTTGACAATCTCATGCTTTATGGAGCTTGAGAAAGTCCTCTTGTTGATTCTCTGCTTGTGAATCTTGTGCTCTATCATCTAATCCACGGTCATGGTGTCAAGGTCTTTGGACAATTCTCACCCCGCGCGATTAGTTAATTTCCGAAGTTAAGATGGTAAATAGTGATCAGGAAAACAATGATGATTAATTAAGTGTACGTCCGTAAGAGGGTTCAACTTCAACAAATTCTTTTGAGAGGGTTCGTAAGACTAATTCAGTGCCTTACAGGGGTTTAATTGCAATGGTAAAAGTGCCTCTTTAGAGCTCAACGAGCACAGACGAACCCGCTAATATGATAGGATACGAAAATGAGAACAAAGAAAGAGAAACATACATGATATTACAAAAATGACTAAAAGCAAATGACATGGTTCTACATGTAAAGCCGACTTCTTCTAGTCATGCAAGTTAATTTGAAAGATGGATTGAAAATACTGAGAATCAAATATACTCATAACTCTGATCACATGAATCTTTTAATTCTCACATACCAATATATATCAAAGATCCTACATGACGAATAAGGTCAAATCAATATGCTTCAAAATAGCAAAATGTAGGAGCTACAGTACTACACCGATTGAGTCATGGAGGTAAAAATCGGGTTGCCATCATTTGTGAAAATATGGAAAGCACTATCGATTCCTAGAGGGGGTGAATAGGATGACAATTTAAAAAATTAAGTCTAATTATGAGAATCACAATTACCAAAGTTACATGCTAATTGCCACAATTTAATTTGCAAGATATAAAGTAATTAAAGTAAAGAGACAAGACACAAGATATATGCGAAAACTACTTAGAGTTGAAACACCCTAAGCATAAAACCACGGCCTAGTCCAACTCACGCATTCCATAAATCAAAAGGTTTACAAGAATTAACAAGACTAGAAATTACCCAACAAGCCACTTATGACACCTAGCTCCAATTCTTGATGTAGTACCTCGTACTCCTCTTTGATTCCATGGACTCCACAAGCACACCTGTCTTGATTTCTGAGTCAACTCGACACCTGTCCAACCGGCTCACGTAGAAACAAGGCAACACAATATGATGTATGAAAACATTTGACAGCTCTGCTTCAAGACTTGATGGGCATGTGATCTTTCCGTAGAAACCCAAACACCAACTTCCTTGATCATCCCAAAACAAACCTCCAAATCCAGCAACTTTATTAGAGTCATACCAGCAACCATCCATATTAAGCTTCAAATTACCTGAAATAGGAGGTACCCATCGTATTAGACTCGGTTTCATACTGACATTTGATAAGAGGGATTTAAAAGCCTTGTCAATCTCAAGAGCGTGGGTAAAAATTGCTTTGAAACTCACTGCCAGAGGAACATCTATGTTATCAAAACTTTTTTTTATTACAATCCTTCCAAATTTGCCATAGAGATCCAACAAACAGAGTATTCCATTGCAAATCTTTATCTCTCCTAGAAAAGTTGTTTTTTTTTTTTCCTTCAAAAGAGTGGTAATCCAAGTTTTGATAGGGCTATTAAAATCTGGACTTATCAAATGTCTGAACTTCAAGTAATTCCAGAGCTCAAGTGATTTAAAACATCCTCGGAAGAGATGATTTAAATCCTCAGGAGAGTTATTATACCGTGGACATACATCCACCTGGATAATTCCTCTTCTAGCTCTCAATTGATTTGTAGGGAGCTTGTTGTGGAACACAAGCCAGAGAAAGGAAATCAGTTTAGCTGGAAGTTTAAGTCTCCAGATCCATTTCCATCCTGAGGAATCTGACTCCTCTTTGTTAACAATGTCATAGGCAGTAGCGGAAGAGAAGCTTCCATTGCTAGAATTCACCCAAAAGGGGTGATCACTGGCTTGAGAGTATTGGGGAATTTGAACTCCATAAATTAAATCCCTTGTGGTATCATCCACAACAGGGTTTAAGGCATGGAGATCCCACTCACCATTAACAATCAAATCCGACACCTTCTGACCCTGGTTGGAGTGAATCCCAGGGTATAAAACTTCCAAGGGGCAGTCTCCAACCCACCAATCTTTCCAAACATCAACATCCTTACCATTTCCTATAACCCATTTTAAACCTTTATGCAGAAGAGGAAGGGTCTTTAACATACTTTTCCAGGTGAAAGACGCATTTCTCGTGTTAGGCCAGTTGGAAATGGTATTGTTATTGAGGTATTTCTTTCTAAGAATATTAGTCCACAGACTTTCCTCATTAGTAACCATTTTCTAGCACAATTTGGTAAGGAGGGCCAGATTTTGGCAGTGAGATTTTTTAATCCCAAGCCCTCCAAAATCTTTTTTCTTGCAAATTTGGTTCCAATTAACAAGGTGTAATTTTTTCTTGTTCTCTGTGTCTCCCCATAAGAAGTTTCTATTAATCCGATCAAGCTTATTACAGACACTAATGGGGAGGATGCATGTTTTGCTTGGAGTAACTAGGTATAGTGGAGGTAACAGACTGGATAAGAGTTGCTCTTCCAGCAAACATTAAAGTGTTGGATTTTCATCCAGCCAAATTGTTTTGCACTTTTTCAATGATGTAGTTAAAGTGGTGCCTACTAGGTCTGTTATGAAAAAAGGGAACTCCAAGGTATTTTCCAAGATCAGAGGATAGAGGGATGTTGCATATAGCACTGAGTCTCCTAGCTTTTCTTCTAGGAATTTTAGGAGAGATGAATAGCTTAGACTTGGTAAAATTAATACATTGACCAGAAGTAGAACATAATTCATTAACGACTTTCATCATGATTTTACAAGTAGTAATATTATCAAGTCCAAAAAGCATGAGATCATCAGCAATGAAAAGATGCGTAAGGTCAAGATTATTCCCAGAGGCTTTAGGCCCCGTTTGATACGAGGTTTCATTTTGGAGGGATTGGTAATGAGACGGGATTATTAATGAGAAGATGAATCCTTCCCTCGTGTTTGTTTTGCACAGGATTAGATCATGGGATTACTGATACACATGTTTGTTTTGCTTAGGATAGGATCGAGTAAAAATAATTTGTTTCCAATTCTACCCTTATTTGGAAACACAATTTTTCATCAGTAGCTCAACATGTTTTCATGTCTTTTTTTTCCCCCTTTTTTTTAAGATTTCAAATGAAAAATTACATTTTTTTAAAAGATTTCCAATGAAGATTTCTTTGACCCACGTTTTCTAGTCATTTCTAGATAAAAGCATCCATGATAATGATGAAACAATACAAAAAAAAAAAAAAATTGAACCGGGTTATTTTAAGTCTTTATCAATTTTTTTTCCTGTGTTAGTTTTGCTAGTTAGGCGCTAATATTTTTTTTTGGAGTATTGGTTCATATTATCACGAGAAATCAGAAAGATTTAAAATATAAACCATAGGTTTTTGTTTTAATAAAGATAAAAATAATATAAGTTTTTTTTTTTGTCTTTTAAAATGTTAAGCATTAATTGGCATTGTCAAAAAATGTTGACAAAAAGCATTAATTCACGAAAGCGTTAAACAATAAAATTAACTGTTTCTGCATTACTATAACGAAAGCATCACGGAAATTCACGAAAGCATTTACTAGAGAATTAGGTAGAAGAAGCATGAACGTACTTGGCTTGTTTTCACCAACAATTCTCCAATCCCATGGGAGAGATTTCATAATACCCAACCCCCCTTGGGTTGGCCAATCCCATGAAAATGGGGAATCGCTAGTCCCATGGAACTACTAGTCCAGTTCGCAAATTACACACCAAACATGAAAATTAAAGGACCCACAGGATTGATAATCCAATCCTATGCTCTATCTCTCTTATCAAACAAGGCCTTTATACCCTTCCATTTCCCTTCCTTGGTTGTAGTTCAACAACGGGGGGAAGTACAGACGATGAGAGCACCACCAAATTATTTAGGGCTTTCAAAAATTTTGGAACAGGTTGAGTCGGTAACAGGAGAGAGAGGGTTGACTGGTTGATGGCTGAGATCTTATCAGGAGACTCAACGGTTCACAAAAAACGGGGCATCGGTGCGTGAATACGACTTTGGGGCAACTAGAGGGAACGACGGTGCCACAAATATTTCCGAAGAAGTAAACCCATGTACCATCACAGGCGGGAGTAGACGAAATCGAACTCAAACACAGGCTAGAGAGAGAAGTTTGGTTGGGTGGAGGAGGGCAAAGGACGGCAACTATGACGGTCGACCCAAGACGGCTGAGAGGTCATAACGCTACTGCCACTTGCTGCATCGCATCTCGAGACCGCCCTGGCCTCGTCGCCACTGCCGGCGAGGTTCCCTCCCTCCCTCTCTAATTTTATGTTCTGTATATAATTTTATGTTCTGTATTCTTCTGTATATATGATTGAAAGAAAGGTGAGAGACTTTTACAGTTGCATGTTTGGATGAAATTAAAAGTGAAGTTCGTAAAGGTAAATGATAGAGAAAAAAATGCGACTTGTTAATTTGTACTATAATCAAAGACAATGTATTTAGAGGTCAAAGTTATAGTACGAGATTGTTCATGTATTACCTTTGTTTACCAGCAGATGTCCTCATTCATTCAATGTTTTTGATGCATTGTTCCATACACATGAAATAAATCACTACGGTAGACATCATATTCTAAATGAAATACGGGGCCCAAATTCTCAAGTAAAAAGCCGGGGCTCAAATGTGTTTATAATTAAGAAAGGTTTTAGTTAAGTTATGATATTTATCATTCAATGTCTGTTGAACAATACTACTATGCTCTCCAATTGTATACCCTCCAAATAAATAAATAATTATACTCTCCAGTTATCGATAAACCGGAAAAATCAAATAATGTCGTTTTCTTTTCTAGTTTAGTAAGTATTAGTGCCCCAATACTCCACCCATATCAAAAAAAAAATTGCATACATATCCTATTTAATGGTGTCGCCAGTGTATAATGAGTTCATATACATTACACAACTATTCCTAAGAGTTTGCGTCATTGTTTAGTAATATATGCTTCTTTGTTTCCTGTATCTCACTGGATGCAATTATGGAAACTCGATTTCATGACACAATTGATTTCTCTTGATTATGGTGTTTAATTTTGTTATTCAACGGAAATCAGGATGGATGTGTTTGCTGGTTCGATATGCGGTGTAAAGACATGTTATTTGTCATGCTTGTGGGTGAGGAACCTATCTCATCATTATGTTTCAAGCCAGGTGATTTTCTTTTCTTTATTTATTTATTGGTTAATTTCTTTGTTTCAAATATTGATCTGTACAAAAGCTTACATACCATTGGGTGTGTTTGTTTACTCAATAAAAGGGGCAGGATTGGATCAGTTATCTTTGAGACCCCTTTTCCTGCATTTGGCTGCATTACTTGACAATGGGCTATTGTGGCAAAATGTAGTATTATATCCATGAAGGTGGTCAGGCTAAAATATAATAGACAAAAAGCACCACATGTGTACAATAATGATGTCAAACAAAACAAGAGAAAGGATAGCAGCAATTATTATGTGCTATGTTCTGTACCTTATTGGTAACACGATCCCCAATAATGTTAGATTGGTCTCTTTACCATTGACTTGTCTGGCAACCAAACCTTAATTGCACAATGCAGAAGCATGGGAGCCAGAAGATGTACAAGAAATCTAAGGTTGGCAGCATCTATAATTTTGGCTAGTTTTAGCACTTGATGTAAACTGCAAACTTTCATGTGAGGAGGAAATATTATGTTCATCCTAAGTACTTAAGTTTATCTGAGGTAATAATTTTGTGGCATTTATGTCTGCTGCCTATTTTCCTTTTGCTTGGTAGCTCTTCTTTTGTTTTTTCTAGAAATCATATGGTTTAGAGGTTGTATCTTAGTTCTCAGTGAGATTCTTTCTCAATGCAAACGAGGCACTTAAGACATTCTAACTTGGGAGCCATGGCAAGGTTTGGGGCGGATTTGTCACCTTGATAAGTGGATCCTGCAACTAAAACAAAAGATTTCACACACATGGTGATCTCCCAATTTATATATGTCTGGTTATATAGAGATCATTTTGCGTTACGAGGATGTGAACAACATTAAGGTTCTAGATGTTAATTTTTTCATGTGGCAAATGATATGGTTATCCGTACTGGAAGATACCTTTGCAAATCATTGCCAAACTCTGTTTGTCAAGTCTCAAGTGTCTATCTGACTCTGAATGTTTCTTTCTTTCTTTTGTTGTGTTGTATTCTCAATGGAAATTTCGTAGTTTTTTTAGTTGCAACATATAATTTGCACATGTACGTTAGTAATTTTTAGGTGGAAGTAATGTTCAGATAGTGGAGAGTGGTTTACTTTAGGGCTGTCCAGCGGATCATCCGATTCGCCAATCCGACCAATCCGAACTGATTCAAACCATCCGTGAATGTTCGGTTCGGTTCCGGATCGAGAATTTCTAATCTGACGGATCTGGATCGAGAATTTCTAATCTGACGGATCCGGATCGGATCAGATTGGATCGGATCGGATCCGCTCGATCCACTCAATCTGCTCAATAATCCTTCTTTAATATGTCAAATCCGCCCGATCCGACTCGACCAGATCCGATCCGTGAATGTTCGGTTCGGTTCCGGATCTTAAAAACCATAATCCGATCTGACCGGATCGGATCGGATCCGTCCGGATCCAATCCGTGGACACCCCTAGTTTACTTATTCTTTGTGTGCGCTACAAGATGCGATCTAAAGTTCCAATTTCTGCGGATATTTTAGATTTCACAAAACAATACAATAACAATAACAGAACCCATCTAGTCCCCAATCATTGGTGGTATGGGCGGGGGGATGATTAGAGACAGACCTAACCTTTGGCAATACGCACAAAGTGGCTGCTTTTAGAATACCACTAAAACAGTGGCCTGATATTTTAGATTTAAGGTACTATTATTCATACTAATACTATTACTAATAGTTATACATGGATGAGTAATCTAAAAAAAAACCACTATCTCTCTCTCCCTATGAATAAGGGTGAAGTAAAGAATTTATTGAAGGTGTACACTTACATATTGCATATTCCATTCCATTTAAAGTGATGTATCTCTTCCAAATTTGTTTGTACTTCCAAATTGTGTTACATATTGCATATTCCAATTCCATTTAAAGTGATGTATCTCTTCCAAATTTGTTTGTACTTCCAAATTGTGTTACATATTGCATATTCCAATTCCATTTAAAGTGATGTATCTCTTCCAAATTTGTTTGTACTTCCAAATTGTGATTTTGCTTGTGAGAAACGATTGTTGATTGATACAGGAAATGAAGACATCATTTATGTTTCATCAGGAACTGAAGTCAAGGGGTTTGATGTACATTCGGTAATTATTCATATGTGACATCCCTAATAAATTACCCTTTTTATTTTTACATTTAGCTTGAATTTGTTAGTGCAATAGACCGAATTAAATCAGCATTATTGTTTATCATGGAAGTTAGTCTTCTATTTTTCCTTCAGTTGATGTGCTATTTTCCCCATTATAGCCTGAGCTTGCATTCTGCCTTCTCAGCTAATTTAAAAGAGGTGCCCTAACTGTTCGGATATTCTACATAGTTCTTGTCAATCATATGTACAAAACCGAGAGAAACCCCATTTCTCTCTTTACTTTTTCCCCCCCGTGGCGCCACACAGGTCCACTAGCTCTGACCATACCGCATACGGCTCAGCCATCAATTTTTTCGGTATCGCATTTTAATCTGCATTTGGTGTATCTGTTAAATGACTACAATGATGAAACAAATTAGATTTGTCAATATGTGCAAAATCGTGTGGAAAGCTATGTAGTGACTAGTGATAACTTTCAAATTTAGAGGAACCCTAGAGTTGAAGCTCCAAAAGGAGAATTGGGAGTTTCTTTGTATAGTTCTCATCGAGGAAGACAAAAAGAGAGAAAATCGAAGCAAATCACTGAAGCCATCATTTTAGGCAAAAGCCAAACACAACAGTTTATTGGATAGCTATTAGCTAGTACAGATTTCTAGATTACCTCTTTTGTTTTATTTAAGAAGAATTCAGTTGCCCAAAGTAACATAATCAATAACATGGTGGAAGATATATTCATATATTAGGTGGGATTTTTTGTGTTTGTGCTTTGTGGGAAAAATTACAGTCATTGTTTGTGTTTTTCCCCTCCCGGTTTCTATTGGTTGCACTGCCTATCATTGTTGCTTTCTTGCCCTAACAACAGTTTGTTTGCTGTTTCGTGCAACATTGAAATGTGTTTATTGTGGTCACTAATGTCATATGTAATAAGTTTCTATCTTGAAGGCTGCCTCATGGAAGTGGTTAGAGAGTTACAACTATAACAATGAGGAGATAAATCAGGTGAATTTCTGTGTGGTTTTTTATTCTGAAATATTTTAATAGCTTTGTTTTGTTTTTGGTTGCTTCACTCTTTTGTTGTCAACTATTAATAGTGCACGTGCGATGCACATGAAGATCTCCAAATGTTCCTTTAAAAAACATGATGTTAAGAAAGTGCACTACCTATACAACCATGTTTTTCACAATACATCATATGTCAAATTGAAATTATTCTTCAAATTCACAACACCCATCACTTATCTTGCTTTAAATTGGTAAATGTAGGTGTTCTAATCATTCTCGAAATGTTTAAAATACAATTAAGCATCAAGCATATAATGTTGAGAGTCTTGAGACTTTTTACAGTTAGATTTTGGTTTTGTTAGCTAAGTCCTTTCAAGATAGGGGAGATTGAAGAAGATAGGACACAATAGAAGGAATTGTGCATTTTGCAGTTGAAGCATATTAGTAAAAAAGGGTGGTTACTTTTTGATATGCTTTCAAAGAGGAAGGAAAGAAAACATACTTGATTGCACTACCTTTCATTAAGGATCAAGGAAGAAGACATTTCCTTTCTTGCAGTCTCCCACTATATTGCACCACGCTTCATGCCTTATAGACAGAAAATCCCATTGTTATGCCCTAGTCAAAATTTTCATCAAATCCTGATTTTGTTTCATTGATCCACTAAGATTAAGTTAACGTCACCCATACCATAGCAACAACCTTCCTCTCCAGGTAGCTACTACCCTTCATCCACAAGTGTAGTCTCGTTTCTCATTAGCTACCCTCCATCCACAAGATTCTTTCTTATCTTTTACATTTTCTTGTTGAGGGTGGGAGGTGAGACCAAAGTTCAGCATATTCAGAGACAAAGAAACGATGATTCGCACTGGAAGCACACTCTCTTTTGGAAAGAATGAGATCACAGAAACAAAGAATTGAGTTGGAAAATTTGGAAGAAAACCAAATCACTATCTATCCTGGTCAACAAACTAAAGACGTAAATTAGGCCAAATCATAGTATAGCAATGACCAAAAATTAACCTACTAACATTGCAAATGTTACATTGTTTGAAGAAAAACAAACCTCAACATGTTTGGCCCACACAAAGGACAGTAAGCAAAAGATTTCTAGATGACATGGAAATATGGAATAACGTATCTTTGCATCGGGCAGCTTTGGGATCGATGATTGGCAGTGGAAGCACACTCTCTATTTGTGGTTGGGAAAAAACTCCTCTTCATCAGAGAGAGCGAGAGAGAGAATGGCTGTTAGTCAAGGACATAGGGAGCGGAGACGGAATAGATAACCTTATTTTTGAAAAAGGTAGATGACAACGACAACAATCATGTCAAACGTACAAGTAGAAATTTGGATTCATCTAAAACCGTAGGACTCTAGTAAGACTCAAGAATACACATTTGCGTATGTTAGTCTGCATCATGGTTTATCATTGCATAAAGACGCATCGATCAGCAAGTTTTCAGGATATGTCGAAGACCCTTTCATAAAACTGAAATCCTTTCTACTGATATCAGTCTAATAAAGGGGAAAGAGACTTCAATATCTTTTCTTCTGTAGGTCCCACTGGGATATTCCATTATAAGTTTACCACTTCTGAATGTCTTGATGTTCGTCACACCAAGTATATTTTAACAATCAAAAATATTTTGGTATGAGAACTTGTCATCAACACGTTCACATTCAATTTGAACCATGGTCAAAATTCAACTACTTATGACTCGTGCCCATTAAAAATGTGATCAACAAACTGAAGAAAGTTAGAAGATTTGCCCAAGGAATATTTTTTTTAAGTCGCTCCAACATCCAAAAAGTTGGGAAATTAAGTGGTATTTTTGCAGGCTTAATCATGAGTCAACGTTTGGGAATGTATCAATACACTTTTTTATTGATTGCAACTATTGGAAAGGAGACGATGAGGAGAATTTTCTTGTCCAAGACAAGACGATGGGGTGTAGGATTCGTTGGTTCCAATTGAGGAGACGTGAAAACAAAACAACGGGGTGTTGATTCATTGGTTCTAATAGAGGAAAATCATCAAACAGGTTAAGTGTGTGTTTGAAGTAGCCAGTTCTTTCATTGTCTAAAACATAACATTATAAAGTAGCCATGTCTAAAAGTCTGCACTATATTCATAACATTATAAGGTAGCCATGTCTGTCATGGTCTAAAAGTCTGCACTATATTCAGACATTGGAGCATGCTTACCGTGTAAACAGGGGACGCTGCAACAGGAAGACCATATGGGCGGTGGGCATTGGCAAATGATGGTAGAAGCTCCAGCGGGAAGAGATTTTGGGTTATGGGGCAATGGTGAGAGTTGTAGGTGTGGGAGAAGAGAAACCCACATATTTGATGGATGTTGGAGTGAGAAAAATGCAATATTCGATTCGGAGGTGAGAGTTCAGATTGTTTCGGTTTGGAGTGTCGTTTGGGAATGTAGAATGGTGCATGAAAGTAGACGACGTTTTTCACTTCACTGGGGCATTTAAGTTATTCCGAGTTTTTTGAAGGGGTATTTTGGGAAGTAGAAGTATGGGAAACATTTTAAAGGCGTTCATCCTTTTTAAAGTAGTAGTAGATTAACTTTAACTTTATTTTTCTTTAGTTGTATACAAGTTGACATGATTCAGGACTATCTTACTTATCAGATGTTGTACCTATTGGTTTCTCTCTTGCTAAATATGACCCTATTTGAATGGGCTTTAGTGAACATAGAGCTATCAACACTTCTATTTACCTCTTTCGGACACAACCCATCCCCCATGAGAAGGAGTTTTTCTGTAGTTGTAGACGTATCTTATTCTTAAGTTCTTTGGTCCAATTAGGAATTATGGGTGAGCCGCCAAATTTAATTATAGACCTCACGTCGTCTATTTGACTCACCACTAGTGTCACTGGATGCACTGTAAAATGTCATTTATATCTCCTATATAAATCATTTGTATAGCACGGACACTATGTTGGAGTCCATGTACTAGCGTCCAACACTTATTGAACTACAACACTCTTCGGACACGTGTCCGACAAATCCGAGGTTTCCTATTTTTGGTGTGGACACTCCGAGGACACTCAAAAAAATGTTCTGGACACTCTTAGAACACTTGCAAGACATATCGGGGGTGTTGAACAAAATAGTCATTGTTAATAGAGAGAAGAGAGAGAAGTGTAGGGTGTTAACGAACCCAAACACATAAGACTTTATTTTATATTATGAGAGAGAAGAATACAATATGTAGCTAGGCAATGTGGGACAAAAGCTATTCTAACACTCCCCCTCAAGCTGGAGAATAAATGTCACAAAATTCTAGCTTATTACATAAAAACTCTAAACGCGATTTAAACAATGGTTTGGTGAAGATATCAGCCAACTGAGCTCATGTAGGAACAAATGGAGTAGACAACACACCGCCATCTATCTTTCTCACGAACAATGTGACAATCAACTTCAATAAATTTTGTTCTCTCATGGAATACTGGATTGGAAGCAATATTAATCGCCGCTTGATTATCACAATACATAGGAATAGATAGCTCCACATCAAAACCTAACTCCTTGAGTAAAGCTCTCAACCACACAATCTCACAAGATGTGTGTGCCTTGGCAAGATACTCTGTCTCTGCGTTGGATCTTGTGACCACTGTTTGTTTCTTGCTTTTCCATGTAACTAAATTGCCTCCAACAAAAGTGCAGTACCCAGTAGTGGACGCCTATCAGATGGTGATCCTGCCCAATCAGCGTCAGTAAAGGCTTCAACACACAAATGACCATTAGACCGATAAAACAACCACGTCCAGGATGAGCCTTAAGGTATTTCACAATCGAAGACAAGCTTCCCAGTGTGGAAGACGAGGAGCTCACATAAACTGACTCACCACACTTACAGCGAAGGAGATATCAGGACGTGTATTGGTAAGGTAATTCAACTTACCAACTAAGTGATGATAACGGTCTGGATGAGGAAATATCTCCCCCTGATCAACACAAAGTTTCATATTAGGATCCATTGGGGTCTCCACAGGTTTTACTCCCAATAAATCTGTCTCCTCAAGAATATCCAATGCATATCTCCGTTGGGACAAACTAATGCCATCTTTGGATCTTGCTACCTCAATACCCAAAAAATATCGTAGCTTACCCAAATCTTTAGTATGGAACTGTCGCTGTAAAACCTGCTTCAACTTATCAATACCTTTCTGATCATCTCCAGTAATAATGATATCATCTACATACACAATCAATATTATTTTGGGACACTTGCTATAGGGTCCACTATAGCTATTTCCTAACACTTTTAGTCCACCTAACATTTTCCTAACACATTCATCCACTCACCCATCCTAAAAAACGACAATACCCCTCCAGTTAGTGGTGGAGGCATGTGTAGACCAGTGTGGGCACAGGCCCACACTGGATTTTGAGGATTTTATTTTATTTTATTTCATTTGTAAAAATAAACATATTACAAGTTCAATTAGCATGTCATCTTTTTTTTTTTAAAAAAAGAAAACTTATTTCATGTTCTTGGGGCATTATTACGTGGTGTCACAATCCCTTTATCTCTACATATTTATGTGGGAATCAAGACTCATGAATGTATGGGTCTCACCTAAAAATATGATAGAAAAAGGTATTAGGATACCAAGTGGGGATGCCCTGAAAAAGAATATATTAGGATACCAAGTGAGGATGCTCCAGGATTAATTACTTATAAGTAAGCCTCAATTCACCAATTTTCGCCTCGAAACTATCATGTGTTACAAAATGATGATTATTATTGTAAATGTAAGTCAAACGGGACTTCTTTTTACATTCACACTTATTTCGCTTGTTAAATCTACCAATAACTCTTCCGTTTTGAGTTGAAGATAATTCATTGAGAATTATAAGTTGAATTACTTTACTGATGAAAAACAGGAAATTGTTTGAAACATAAAATTATTTTTGATTTTTCTCCATACCTATTTTATATAATGTAATGGTTAAATAATTTTCAAATAGGAATACATGTTAAAGAAAAGTTTAAAAAAATAAAATAAAAATCAAGGCATGTTCACTTCTTAAGGAAAAAGAGATTCTTTGCCCACTACAAAGAGGTGTGCATGAATTGTGCCCAGTGCCCTCACTGATACATATTTCTGGCTACGCCATGCCTCCAGTCTCTGCGTGTTCCCTCTAATGACAAACATTTATGCCAAAACTTCGCCGACCACCACCCTTGACTTCCCCCTCCTGCGACCACCCTCATCTGCAAACCTCCGGCAAGCACCACCACTAACAGTGAACTTCGGCGGAAACGGTCACGATGACCGGCAAGTTCTGGCCTTACTGATGATTTCTGGCGGTATGTAGTGGTCGGTGAAAGAAATGAAGAAATAGAAAAAGAACGTCAAATCTGAAAAAGAAGAAAGTCGGATCTGAGAATAAGAAGATCCTCCTTTCCGGTACCGTACCTCCGCCGCTCGTAGCCCCGTTCATCAAACACCGTCAAGGAATAAAGATCCTCCTATTGACTGTTCTTTTTTCTATTTCTTCATTTCTTCCCGTGTCGATACGATTCTAGAATCTAGAGTATCAATTTGATTGTCGACTGAACTCTCCGAATGAATGGTAGAGTAAAATCGAGGGTCACTGTCGGCATATACTACTATGATTCTCTCTCTACTCTAGCTAGTACGCTGATTTGCTGCAGCAGTGCACAGTAATTGTAGTACTAAAAATTAGTCTCAAGCCCGGGTGGGGCCCACTTTTGTCTTTTCTTGGGTTTGGCTTGTCAGTGAGAGGGTACTAAGTTGTAAGGTTATTTGATCGAACGGTGAAATATTATTCACACGTGGGGTCAACTTCTTAAGTTATAATAACAACAACAACAACAACAACAACAACAGCTGTTTTTTACTCCTCCCAATGCTCATGCTTATACTTTTTCTTTCGTTTTTTTTATTTTTCGGACATGCAAGTCCACTTCTAAAAGTAATCCTCATTAAAGAAAGTATGCTTTGGTGCACTATGAATAAATAAATACAACAATGGTGTTTGGGTCGATGAGGTTTTTTTTTTTTTTATCTTTATCAGAAGTAGATTTTTTTTTAAAAAAATATAGTTCAAATAACCACATTTTGTTAATCTAGATTACCACCTCTTGTGAGTTAAGATAACCATATCTAATCCGATATAGTAAAGATAACCACATCTTTTGAGTCTAGATAACCATTTCTTTTGATTCTAGATATGGTTATTTGCTCCGGCGAATTTTTCAGTGAAGTCCAATTTTTCGGTAACTTTTCCGGCACCGGCGAATTTTCCCGCGAACTTCCTGGTGCCAGTAACTTCCGGCGAACTTTTCGGCACTGGTAAACTTCCGGCAAGAGTATGTTATGTATTAAATTTAATGTGAGGGTATATTTGTCTATTAAAAATGGAGAATGGACCTTACACCTTAGAAATTACAAAAATGTGGATTAGAGTTATGGAACTAAGAGGTGGAGTAGACATGTTACCAAAAGCTATAATGGACCTTAGAGTAATTCTTTATATTATTTTCCCACGCTCAGACTAAAGAGAGAAAACAGAGTGATCCGAATGAGATCGATGCATACTAAACCGCAACACATCATCACTAAATCGACCAAACTAAGCTCAAGGGGATTGCTTCAGACCATATAAAGCTTTGCGAAGACGACAAACCCGAGAACGCTCCCCCTGGGCAACAAACCCAGGAGGTTGCTCCATATAGATCTCCTCAATCAGATCACCATGTAAGAAGTCATTCTTGACATCCAATTGAAATAAGGGCCAATCTTGATTAGTAGCAAGAGAGATAAGAACCCGAACAGAGTTTATCTTGGCAACTGGGGAAAAGGTCTCTGCATAATTAACCCCATATGTCTGCGTATAGCCTTTGGCTACAAGGCGGACCTTATACCGCTCAATAGTACCATCCGGATGATACTTGACAATGAATACCCAACGACAGTCAACAGTAGTTTTACCAGCAGGAAAAGAAACCAACTCCCAAGTGCCATTATGATGAAGAGAAGACATCTCATCCTCCATTGCTTCCCGCCACTCAGACACAGATCAGGCCTTCTGAATAGTGGTAGGAACAAAAACGGAAGAAACCGAAGTAGTAAAAGCACGAAGGGATGGTGAGAAATGGTTATATGAAATAAACTGAGCAATAGGATGTATCGTGCAGGACTGAATACCTTTATGATGGGCAATAGGACGATCAAGATCATCTGGATCTCGCAACGGAAGGGAAGACGGAGTGGTGGGTGAAGGTGGGCTTGTTTGCGCAGAGGGCTCAGGTTGCGATGGTGCTGGCTGAGATGACAGTGGTGGCTCAAGCTGAGATGGCACTAGTGGAACTTTAGGACAATGGACATAAACCTACAAAGGTTTTGGTGGAGGACCAGTACTTGAGGGGACAGCTATAGGAAACATAGACTCGTATGCAAGTCGATCATTGATAGTGACAGGCTCTGAATAAAATAAGAGTGACTCATTAAATGTGACGTCAGCATACGCAAAGGGATGACGTAACGATAGAGAATAACACTTATACTCTTTTTGAGTTCGAGAGTAACCAAGAAAAATGCACCTAATGGAGCGAGGGTCAAGTTTGCTCCGGTTAGGATCCAGAGCATAAACATAACATGTGCACCCAAAAATCCAAAGGGGTAATGAGTGAAGGGGACGAACGGGAAACAATACCTTATGGGGTATCTGACCTCCAAGAACAGTAGAGGGCATACAATTAATCAAATAACAGGTAGTGAGAACTGCATCACTCCAATAAGACTTAGGAACTTGCATTTGAAATAACATTGCACGCATAACTTTTGATAAATGTCGAATCTTGCGTTCGACAACTCCATTTTGTTGTGGAGTCCGAGCACAAGAGGACTGGTGGATAATACCATGATCATCAAAAAATTGAGAAAGAGTATTTTTAAAATATTCACGGGCATTATCAGAACGAAATATTTAAAATATTCACCAGCATTATCAGAACGAAATATGTAGATGCAAGTATCAAACTGGATTTTGATTTCCATATAAAATGACTTAAAAATAGAAGATAACTTGGACCTCGCTTTCATGAGATAAAGATAGGTAACACGAGAGAAATCATTGACAAAAATAATATAATACTGAAAGCCAAAAATGTTAGGGACATGCATTGGACCCCAAATATCAGAATGAACTAACTCAAAAGGACGCGATGCACGACTCTCAACCCTAGGATAAAAAGACACTCTATGATGTTTGCTAAACTCACAGACTTCACATGGCAAAACATCCACACGGATATATGAGGGCACTAGCCTTTTGAGGTTCTCAAGTGATGGATGACCAAGAAGACAATGATGTTGATATGGTGACATTGATGACTGAAGAGCAACTGAGCTAGGGTGAACATCATCGGTAAAGTAATACAAGCCACCGCGTTCAACACCGCCACCAATCTTCCTTCCCGTCTTGAGATCCTGAAACACACAACCATTAGGGAAGAATGTGACTGAGCAATTCAAAGACTTGGTAAGTTTACTAACAGACGTAAGATTTAATGGAAAACGAGGAACTTGCAGTACATAGTCCAAAGTAAGAGAGGAAGTAACATGAACAAAACGTAAACCATTAACATTGGTGGTAGAACCATCAGCTAAGGTAACACGAGATGGTTTACCAAGAGACTAACGACCAGAAAGAATAGAAGGATTACCAGTCATATGATCAGATGCACTAGAATCAATAACCCAATGTGTAGAAGAATGAGAAGACGCGATGCAAGTAACAGAGGAATTTGTCTGAGATAACATAGCAATGGAAGAATTGGTCTGAAGTGACAGTAGGTGTTGGTACTGCTGATACTCCTCTGCTTAGATAGTCACCCTTCTGTTGGCAGAAGAATGAGTAAACTGTCCAACATTCTCAGAAATAGCAATCGGTTGAACCTGGGGAAAACCATGAAGATCATAACAATACTTAACTATATGATTTGTACTCCCACAATGGGTACACTGTTGAGTACCATAATCAGAACGACCACAATGAGAACTACCTTCCCCTGACATGCGACCATGACCAAAACCACCACGACCATGGAAATTAGAACTGCGATGACCAAAACCAGGGCCAAAACCACCCGAACAACTAAAGCAGACTCCATCATAAATAAATCCAAACACCAACTCAGAATCCACGAGCAACTAAACAACCAATAGACTGGCAAACTTCGTTACTATCCACCGTATGAAATCAACATCTACCAACAAATTAAAAATTGACCAATAAATCCACCAACCACTACCTCCAGCAGAAGAAACCAACCACAACTACAAATAACTATTCAGCACCGAAAGCCAATACCCCGCAAAGAACTATTCCAATCAACCAACGAAATACCATAAATAAACTGGAATTAACTTAATCTACCTCCTAATAACAATGACTAATAATAACACCGAAATCAAGAAGCTTCATCAACCCAAGCATTCAAACCGAGCATAGCAGATACACAAACAATTCACCACATGAGATAGTAACCCGACCAGAGTAGCATGATTTCCACTTCATTATTGGAGACAGAGATCGACATCAATAGCAAAGTGCAATAAAACTCATAAAATTAACCAAGTGCATTGAACAGGCATACAAATCACGCATACCCAGAAGAACAAATCAACAAACACAGTACTTGCACTCCAACTTCTTCCTTATGCGGTTCGAATGGGCTTCAATAGCCTTTGAAGCAACATAACAAGGCTTTGATAGACTTCATTTTGAGGATTTAACGAGCTGTAGAAGTTTTCAGAAGTCGACACATGCAAGGTAACCAATTTCGAGCACTATCGAGTGTAGATCATGACTGGGTAAAGACTGTTCAGTAACTGGGAATGATTTTCAACTGAGACAAGGTTCGAAACTCACTGGTCAAGTTTCGAAAACAACTGGGTCAACAAAATAAGTTGATCAAGAGTCTCAACAGGTTGATTAGGTCTCGGTTCAAGATTTGCAGAGGTTTATTTGAGGTTTTAAGGGCCGATTAATGGGTTAAATCGAACTGGGTGATATGAACACTATCTACTTCAAGTTTGTAGGACTAGATGGGTTTCGTTTTAGGGTTTTCAAGGTCGTACGTGTTTCAATTTAGGATTTTGAAGTAACTGGGTGAGTTTCGGCTATGGTGGCTAGGGCTTCAAAGGTTGAGAATGATGGTTTGTGACGATGGATGACGGTTGGTTCAGGGTTGGACTAGAGTGATGGATTTAGGGTTTTGATGGCTGACGAAGATGGTAGTTAGGTTTTTTTTTTTGGTAGGTAGAGATGATGATTTAAGGTGGGTTAAGAAAGGGCTTTGATACCATGTTAATAGAGAGAAGTGTAGGGTGTTAACGAACCCAAGCACATAAGACTTTATTTTATATTACGAGAGAGAAGAATACAATATGTAGCTAGGCAATGTGGGACAAAAGCTATTCTAATAGTCATGAATCTTGTTAAAGCTTAGAAAAGTATTTGACCTTGTCGTTACCGTATTAAAATTATTTATTAAAACACAACAATTAAAACTACTCCATAGAATAGTGGCAAAAGTCGTTCCACGGGGACAAGAATCACGTCTTATAGGTTTTAACCAATTTTTATTCCAATTCAAGAGTGGGTTTTGAGTTTTGGGTATTGAATCCTACACTAAGAACACAAAGGAAAGTAGTGGTTTTGCAAAACAAGGTGGACAAAAGGTCTAGGGATTTGAATCCGGTTTCTCCCTTGTAGCTTGATTTTGTTTGATTACGAACTATCCATGTAAACTAATACAAGATATTTACGGATAACCAATTGGCATATGTTATCGTTGCCTAGCACAACTTGTCTTACTAGTACGAGCTATATCTAAGTACAGTAGTCTAATAGCACACCTTTTCTTACAAGGTATTGTTAGAGCTTGTCCCACATTGGTTAATTATAACCTCCGAGTCTAGTATATGAGCCTGAGCGGCCTCTCCACTCATTGCCAATTGGTTTTGAGTTGGATGCTTTAACATGGTATCAGAGCTAGGCCTTAGGAGGATTTTGGACAAGACTCTCTTAGTTATTGCCCCGTTGTTTGTGCCATAAGTGCACCTTGTTTCGTTGTGATCCCAATGTTGTGGATCTGTTATTTAACTCTCCACGTGAGGATCAGGGGTCGCACGTGCAGGGGAGTGTTAGAGCTTGTCCCACATTGGTTAATTATAACCTCCGAGTCTAGTATATGAGCCTGGGCGGCCTCTCCACTCATTGCCAATTGGTTTTGAGTTAGATGCTTTAACAGGTATAACCTGTCTCAACCAAGCCCGTGAATCAATAACACAGTTGTATGAATGTGCTTGAAATCTAGAAAACAAACACAACCTATTGATAAAAATGGATAGCATTCAACGCACTCATTGAAAATGAAAGCATACTTAAAGTCATACAACAAAGGTTCAAATGAATATTCTTAAACCAATACAAAACTCGCGCTACTCAAAAAGAAACCTTCATCTCTCTCTAGACTAGGAGTCTAGCCGCTTAGCCGGCCATTCAGGAGGAGAACTTCAAATTCCTTAGGATTGAAAGCATTCTTCTTGTAATTCTCCTTATTCTTCTCTTTCGTTACCTTGAAGTAAGCCTAGCACTAGTTCTTAGGCAAAGTGTGCCCCTCAAAATGACCCCAAAAGGCTTATATGTGCTCAACATTCCATGTTGCCCTTCCAAGGTCCCAAAAAGTCTAGGAAAATGGCTTCAATCGGCTAATCTCTTCCAATTGGAAAGACGGCTTGTCCAGTTGGATGGACTGGTCACATGGCTTGAAAATCAATCTGCGAGCTTGGATCTTGGCTTGTCCGGTTGGGTTTGAGGTGCAATCCATTACTCCCAAATTCTTCCATTTAGTTTGAATTATTGAAAATTATTACATCTGGCTTCCATTACCTGAAATGCAAATGAGGTGTATCAAAACCCAAGTAGCATGATTATGGACTTAACAAATCTAATTTGGGGATCCTAAACATGAACATTTAAGCTCCTATCATATTTCTTGTTTATGTGACTATTGATTATGTTAGCTTTCTTGGAGGGTTCTAACCTAAAATCAATTGTCAATAGGTGGAGTAACCTCTAGATATATTAACCATGGCTTAGGTGAACAATGTGGGACAAGTCTTAACACGCCCCCTCACGTGGAGCCCAGATGCACGTGGAGATTCAGACCAAGAGACCAAGAAGCGACTTGGGCGGAAAGATGAGATTGGTGACTCTCCAATGCGAGGTGAGACCACCCAAGACCTAGCTCTGATACCATGTTAGATTTCTTGGAGGGTTCCAACGTAAAACGAATTCACTATAGGTGGAGTGACCTCTAGATTATATTAACCAAGCTTGGGTGGCTTAGGTGAACAATTTGGGACAAGTCTTAACAGATTATAAAGACACAGATAATGAAACACTTTTATTGGAATACTTTGTGTGTGATTTGATGATAAATAAGGATTAAGGTATATATAGTGTTACATATTTTGAATTAGAGCCTTTGGTATTCAGATTATTTATTATATAAACATTATTTAAAATGTATCCCCAACGTGTTGTGTCCTCCAATTTTTTAAAATTTTGTGTCGCCTGTCGGTTGTCTATGTCGGTGCTACGTAGATTATCATTATTAGCTCAAAATATTTCCAGAAAAATATACTTCTTTCTTTTTGTTTTCGTATTGCTATTTACTTTCTGGGATACTATTCATTGTTCATCTTCTTCCCTTTTCAAGTAAGCATGATTTTTCTTTCCACTGCTCAATAGACAACAATTTTTACATGCTAATTCATGAGGAGGAAATGGTAGGATTATGTACAACGACAAAGAAAGGTGATGTTATTAGAAGTTTTTGTCTTTGCAGATTGTGTGCAACTCTAGGTCATGTTTTCTTGCTGCTGCAGATGACGGCGGCGATGTGAAGGTATGATCTTAAAGTACTTTCTATAACGCAAGGTTTGACATGAATACTAAATTAGTCTACAGAATCAGTGAAATCGAGAATGTCTGAGCTAGAGCAGAAGACCAGTGAATCTGAACTTATCTGTTCTTGTGTTGGTTGAAACCCCAATATTACATAGCGATATTTACAGAAAATTTCAAGTTACATAACCCCACTCCCGTGGCCACACTTTTTTGGAAAATATAATACCAGCCCCTGAATGTTCGTTGAAGGATTCAAGATTTTAATATTTAGATTCAGGCATGTTAAATACATATTTAATAAAATAGAAACGGTGGTAAAATTTAAATGCTATTCATTATTTTCTTTCACTCACTGCCATACACCTGAATACAAAATTGAAGTAGAAACTCAGAGGAAGAGTAGGGAGGGGGGGAGGGAGGGAGGGATATTTAATAAAATAGGAACAGAGGTAAAATTTAAATTTTGTTCATTATTTTCTATAAATCACTGCTCTGAGAGAGAGAGATAGAGAGAGAGAGAGAGAGAAAGAGAGAGAGAGAGAGAGAGAGAGAGAGAGAGAGAGAGAGAGAGAAAATAGGAACAGTGGTAAAATTTAAATGCTATTCATTATTTTCTATAACTCACTGCCATACGAGAGAGAGAGAGAGAGAGAGAGAGAGAGAGAGAGAGAGAGAGAGAGTTCTCTTGCTTTGTATTAGTGGAAATTGATGTCAAAATCTATACTCATTAGAACGACGTCTCTCTCTCTCTCTCTCTCTCTCTCTCTCTCTCCCTGCCCATAGTTTAGAATCATTTATCCGTCCATTCTAGAGGGGATAGATCCCCAGGCCCCATTGCGTAGAACTCTGAAGCTTTTGTGTGACGTCAATTGAGGTATTGCATAGGAATCCTGCATACTAATGGCTAAAGAGCCCAACCCAAGTTGGCTGTCTCTGGGCCAGAAACTATTCAACTTACTCACTGTAAAAATTATCAATTGCGTATCGTACCAGCCAGAACCAGTTGAGATGTACCGTACAGGAAGAAAAATGGGGTACCCATCTCTTTGTTCTATCTCGGTAGAGATACCACCCTAATCCGGCTGTTCGGGGCTGTCTCTGGCATTTCCCAATTCCGTGCGGTACAAAACACAGGTTCTGTAAGCACTCTGACTCACGATGGTCTGCTCTGACGGAGGCATAGTTTCCCCTAATACAAAAAATCAAAGGTTTTTTAGCTTATGAGGAAAGTATTTGCTAAAATCAACCAATTTCCCATTGGGTGGAAATTTTTATAAAAGTTGGCTTCCATCAACTTCAGCTTTTATGGGATATCCCATTTTATCTTATGGGAAACTCAACCAGAGTGCTCTGAAGGTTGATCCACGATCTACAGCCTTTACATCTCGCGTTATTTGGTTTTGCGAAGAAATTCTACGATTTACACATTTAGGAAGCAACAGTGGAAAGATATAGCCGCTGATGACGATATAGATACATATATGTATTATAATCACATAGGTATAGATGGCGAGATATAGAAGAGGAATTTGGGAGGGATTTGATGTGGCCTGTGGTACAACTTTCAAGACAGCTGGACGGTTCTACCGAAGTGAAAAGAAAAAAAGAAAAGACAGCTGGACGGTGGAGATCAATTGATGCAGCTGGGTTTGTTTTTATTTCGTTAATTTTTAACCTTAATTATTCTTTTCACGTTAAATTAGAATTTCTTTTTCAATATAGTCAGGGCCGGCCCTAATGTTCGGGTTGCCCAAGCCCAAGCAATAGCTTGGTTGCCCACTTAATACTAAATTATAACTGTGATTTGTTTCCAAAAAAAAAAATTGCTTGGGCTTGGGCAAACATTTGGGCCGGCCCACTTAATACTAAATTTAGCGAGCTAACACGATATATTCAAGTAATATTTTAACTGTGATTTGTTTCCAAAAAAAATTAATAAATCGTGTTAGCTCGCTCAATTTGTCTTCAATTATCCACCATTGGGATAGCACTCATACATTTTTGTTGTGTATGTTAAAAGCTAAATTTCTAACAATGTAATTGAGAAATGTGATTTCGTAATATTGTGAATTGAAAAGGGAAAAAAAAGTCTAGAACCATACTCAAATGTACCCACTTATACACAAACATATGCATAAATATGTGGGGCTCATTCATATAACACCACCATGATCCCATATATTTTGAGAGTGTTTGTATATCGAAATAAAAAAAAAAAAAAATTGCCCTTGAAAAACTTTGAGTGGATATCGAAGTAAAACACTGAAAAAAAAAAAACAGTAAGGAAAGAAGGAAGGCTAAACACTAAGTATTAGAAAGTTGGCTGCGAGAATCAAACTCAACCCATTGAGGAGTTGGCATTGCCCATTACCACCAGGCCAAACGTTCAGTTTGTGTTTCATATGGAAACATTTTATCTTTATACATAACTTCAGATTTTTTTTTTGGTTGCCCCTCCTGGGGTGGGTTGCCCAAGCCCGAGGCTTTGCTCGGCTTACCCTTGGGCCGGCCTTGAATAATGTAGATATTTGATGTTTTAATTTAGAAATCTATGTGGAATCTTTTCTTTTTTTCTTAGAGCACACGTTAAGGTTGAAAAAGTGTATTGAAATGTGTAAAAAGTGTATAGGAATATGTGAATGTGTATTGAAAAATGTAAAAGGTGTATTGGAGTGTGTTTGTTTATTGGAGTGTGTTTGTTTTGTTTGTTTGTGTGTTTATTGTGTGCCCATTGGGCACAAGTTAGCAAAACCCTTCTTAGAATTAATGTTGAGGTACATTAAAATGTTAGAAATTGTTTAATTTTTCTACTTCAAGTGTTTTTACAGTCATATAGAGTATTTTGAGAAAAATATAAAATATCAATTCCGGTCAGTCCGAAACAATACTGAGATATATTCCAGTACCAATCTGTACCATTCCGGTAGAGTAAACAATACGTTAACCTGTACGAGATTGATAATGTAACCAGCCTATCTTCCTCGCCCCTGGCCCTTGGCTTTCCATCATGGTCCGCCTAACCAGCCCATCTTTCCCCAAAGAAGCAACCGCTCGCTCGAACTCTGGACCTTCAGTTGTGTAACATGGCAATTCACACAATCGCAAGATCTGGTGGAAAGTCCCATCCAAACCCATTTCATAAAACCCTTCTTAGAATTAATGTAGAGGTACATTATCAGTCTGAAACAATACAGAGATAAATTCCAGTACCGGTCGGTACCATTCCAGTAGAGTAAACAATACGTTAAACTGTACGAGATTGATAATGTAACCAGCCCATCTTCCTCCCCCCTGGCCCTTGGCTTTCCATCATGGTCCGCCTAACCAGCCCATCTTTCCCCAAAGAAGCAACCGTTCGCTCGAATTCTGGCCCCTCTCATCGTTAGCTACACATTATGATTCAGTCACTGACCAGTGCATCTGTTGCAGATCATTGATATTCACCAGAAATGCCTTTATAAAACATTAAGAGCTGGCCACACAAGTGTATCCTTTTTTATTTCCTTTTTTATTTATTCAAACCTTTCCAATCTGTTGGGTTTGGTTTGTCTGAAGAAGTGTATTATTGCTTGCATTTGTGTAATCTTTTCTTTCTCGTTCATCTTTGGTTTGCTGGTTGGCAAATTCTTGGTCCTTTTTATTGTATCTCAAGCCTTTTCTCCTTGACTGAATTCTTTAGATATGTAGCAGTGTACAATTCCTTCCCTGGAGGCCTTGGGAAGGTATATGTTGCTCTTGGTCCTTTTTATTGTATCTCAAGCCTTTTCATGGCCTTCCACTTAAAGAAGAAGAGACAGGCTGATCTCTTCACTTTTTGAAGTTACATTGATTTTTTTGTTTGAAGAAAGCGACCAGATATTGCTCATTATGCTATGCAGCCTTGAATGTGGTTGGCCATGTAATCTGATGTGAACTTTTAGTGTTATATCATATGCCGATGCAACGTCATGGAAAGCATGCCGTAAGTAGTTCAGTCTTGAATTTTTTTTCTCTCCCTTTCTAATCCACAAGGTAAGGAATCAGAAAATCTTTGTTTTGCAAGATCTTTTAGTATTTTATGTTTTCTTCGAGGTTGCAAAATCTTTGGGTTTAGGATTTAATGTGCGTGGTAGACTATGTTTACTCCTTCAGCTAAGAAAGCTAATGAATCAAAGAACTTAAACATGCCTATACCTGATCCTGTTATTAAGGGAATTCCAAAAACAAAAAGTCTAGGAACAGAACTTTCAAACACTATTGTGTCTCTGGAGCCGTTCGATGCGCGTGTGTCCATGTGCCTCTGGACACAATTGTGTCCTGAGTTGTATTTTAAATTGTGTACGTAACATTGATCTTAAAAAACCACCATATAGTGCAAGGCCCAAACTTGAGAACTAGACTGAACTGATTGCTGCCTATGCTTTCTATAAGAATTTCCTTACTGTAGTGGGGCATACATAAATTTGTCTCTCCTATCTGGCACACTCGCTCATACCAATTGTCGTGGCAACAAAGTTAATTCCATACTTAAAATGGAGTTACCATGCGAACACTACAAATAAAGCGGACTTGAGGGTTCTCCATATTGGTGCCTTATTTAAGTAGTATTTGAAGAGGTTAATCAAAGTTATCCATTTTTTGGAATGCAACTTCTTGTGATAAAAAATGCTAGTCTTGCTACAGTCACCGGTTTCTTTTAGGGCATGCTCGATTTTTCTTTAACTTGAATTTTTCTCAGAGCTCCTATTACTGAGTTTATTCGGAAAATAAAATGTCGTTAAAAAGAGAACTAGATTTTTGCCCAACCAGCGAAATTCGGGCTACCAAGTGTAGATATCGGATTATTCTCTTGTAGCTATGCTTGGTTGGCATGTTAAAGCCACTTCTTGGCACAATACAAAAAGCTTGACTTGCTTAATGCGGACGGAAAAGCAAGCACTAGCACACAAACATATCTGGAGGCTAGGACAAAACCAAATCCTTGTTGGGTGCTCTTTTTTAGGGGAAGCTACCATCAAGTTATAAACAATCTCTTCCCAACTGTAAAGGTGGGGGCAGGTAGGAGGGTGTAATTTTTGGAAGCATTTTGGTTTGGGGATGTAAGTTTGAGAAGCTCACCCTTAAATATTTCAGTGGTATCCTTGCCCGGCGATAGCAAATTACCTCAAGATGGATGGGGAGACAGTGTCGTGGGATACTAATATGCGTGGGTAGCCACTTGGGGTTGTGCTCCTACCAAGGTTTCTTTCTTCAATTGAGAGATGGAGAATCAGTGACGCATTTGCTAGTGTTGTAAAACTCGGACTGGTCGGCCGACTAGTCGTTGGAAGGTACCTGAGCGAGGCGACTAAGGGCTAGGCATTTGATGTAGTCGCTGGAAGGAAAAGTTGGGAACTAGTCAGAATTAGTTGCCAACTAGTCGGGAAGTCGGTGAGTCGAGCCTGGTCGCTGACTCGGCAAGTCGCAAAGTAGTGGGACCAAGTCGGAATAAGTCGGAAATAGTCGGGGTGAGGACAAAAATATGCCAATTTCAGAGGGGCGTTGCGTAATTTTAGGGGTGATAGACTAACCTAAATCGTCGATCTGTAAGCTGTATCATCTCATCACCTCAAATTCAATCGACTGGTGCACCTTCTCACCCTCAGGGTTGTTGTCGATCTTCTCACCCTCACGGTCGTCGATCTTCTGCACTTCTAGTCCTCTTCTCCCATTCTCTGGTAAGCTTCTCTCTCTGCTTGTCTCTCCATGTACTTGTTGCTGTCTCTGATTGTCTCTCTTCTGAATCTGATCGTCTCTGTCTTCTAAATTTCCAAAAATACTAATACAAAGTGATACGTGTACACTGTACACTTTACAGTAAACAGTGGTCAAGTGGTCAATGGTAGAGGTATATATTTCATAGACTATATACCGTTTTTTATATTTTTTATATTTTATCCACTTATTATATTCTGTTTAATAGTTTAATTAATGTACAGGTCTTCTGCTTAAAAGGAAAAAATCTTGTTCACCGTATAAAAAAAGAAAAAAAAAGTCTGCATTTATCTTGTTATTTCTAAAAATAAAAAATAAAAAAACCTTTCACTTTATTGAATCCAAAATCTTTTAAATACTTAGTTTACATGTCTCTTCACACTAAAAATTATAAGAAAAAAACAATAAAAAATATTTTAAAAAAAACAACTAAAACCAAGTAATTGCTGGAAGGCTGAGTGGAAGCTAGAAGGTGTCCGGCCGCCCTAGCAGTGCCTAGCAAGTTTTAGAACCTTGATTTTCTTATTCATGGTCCAGGGGGCTAGGGAGCTTTGCAATGAGGTCTTGTATGGTGGGAATGTTGTGGGTTTTTCTAGCTACATTGGTAAAGCTTCATTAAGAATGGTATGGGTGTTATGTTACCAGTAGTCTCAAAAGCTTAAGCTGTTAGGAAATGAGCCTAACAATGTATATCAAGCTATTCAACATCCTTCCTCACATGCAACCCTCGTCTTGCAAGTGGAGATGTAAACATTTCTAGATAGAGTGGAATAGAATACTATCAAGTAGAATGGAAATGGTAAACAAATGTAAACAGAGAGACTTGAACCCAAGACCTCTCCCAACATGAGCTCTTATCTTATGTTGCTAGTAGTCTCAAAAGCTTAAGCTGTTAGGAAATGAGCCCAACAATGTATATCAAACTATTTAACAGCGGAACTACAATGGGTAGAGGAAGACGGATGCTATGGATTTCGATTCAACTATGCTTGATTTGGCTTAGGAAAATAGAAGATATTGTAATGGAGAGGATTGAGGAGAGGTTGTTCTTAAGAATCTTTCCTTTCTAGTTGGTATATTTGAGAGTCAAGGGAGTGCAATCTAACCCGTGAACAATTCCTTGACATGATAGGTCAGTTAGGAGATTGGGTGGTGCATAGGCCCGTATCCATGACAAGTTTTTGTCTGGTTTTTCTTAATGCTTTGTGTCTTTTTGTTCTTGGCCTTCAATTGTACATGGGTAGCATCCACTTGATATCTTTTCTAGGGATTTTATTTCTTTAAAAAAAAAAAAAAAACTGCCTAACTCAACAACCTTTCTGGGATCTGGGACTTACAAGTGACCTCCTGTTCAAAATAACATTAAATGCATTGGAGTCACAGAGGGCTGTATAAAAGTTTTGCCTCATGATTCTAGCTTATCTAAATTACTAAATTGGTATTAAGATACATAAATGAAGTGATAAACTGATCCTCAATTCCTCATCAAACGGGATGAACATTAGAGAGGTATGACGTGGTTAACTTCCCCCTCTGGCACAGACATTAGTATTACTACTGGTATGTGCTAGATCTAGTTGCAATCTATCCGGTATGTTAAGGAACTGTAATCAATTACATATTTTGTTACCTGCAAGGTAGTTCATAATTGTAAATGTATGAACTTCAGGAATCTTAAGATATGCTCCTGAACTTGATATTATGCCTTACCACTTGGCAATTTCTACATGGGTTTTGTCTTCCAGTGATCACCGGTGGTCTTGATTCAAAGCTTGTGATGTGGGATTTCTCCAAAGGACGCCCATACAAAATTTTTGACTTCAGTATGTATCCTTATCCATTTCTCTCCTTGTTTAATCTCCATTAGGACCATTACTCTCTGAAATATCCGAAATTAGACTTAGAACGAATTAGTTCTGAAATTCTGGCATGGGTATGATGGCGAATTAGTTCTGAAATGCTGGCATGGGCATGATTGTTGTGCTTCCAGTTCTTGTTAGGTCTGAATTGCTGGCATGGATATGATGGTTGTGCTTCTAGTTCTTGCTTGGCGTTGCTCATTTAGTAATTAATACTAATAAGCAGATGAGAATTAGTTGGCAGTATCTCTCAGCGCAGGCAGAGGCTTTTGTTCAAACTTCAAACCTCATCATGGTCCACCGACCTGATACTAACAAGAATCTAATACTAAAACGTATTTGGCTTGGTTATAGAAGAGACTTTCCACAAATGAGGGCCTCGTTTATGATATAACAAGTGAAAGTACCCCTTTCTAGTAGGTGGATATGGATGCAGACACTGCAGGGAACAAAGATATGGGGCACAAAAATTCTAAAAAAATGGGGACACGGACATGGAAAATTCTGTAGGTAATTTATTTAGCTGTGGAAACCTACAATGTAACCACTAAATATTTGGGTCATGACTCCTATCGAATCTATAATCGATACGCATAATGTTGCTTGAGTGTACCAATACACATACACTTTTGGCCCTACCTTTTCTAAGTTAGAAATATTTTATACAGTAAAAGCTATCAAAATAATCACCTTGCCATGTCCCCATGTTTGTTTCCTGTGTGACAACCCGCATCCCCGCTTAAAATTTTCTAAAATACAATGGACATACCCCATGGCATGTCCATTCACGTCTCCTTGTGTCCCCAGAGTCTGACCCAGATACGGTGATCTCTAGAAGTGCTTCATAGGTTTGTGGTTTATAATTTAACGAAACAAATTAGAACTTGATGTGGTTTTGAAGTTTGGTTGGATTTTATTATTTTATTTTGGAAACGGCTGGTTGGATAGATTGATGCCACTTTTTTTTTCATGTAGGTGTGTCTGACGCGGATGGTGGATGTAGTGCCGGACAAAGTTTGAATCCGGCTTTTGTCCATGCAATAGCTGTTCCTGAGGTTGATATGGTAGACAGAGTAGGAAAGGTATGTGTGGTAGCCAGGGGTGATGGCGTTGTTGAGGTGATCAATATCGAATCAGAACTTGCTTCTAGTAAGTCAAAAAATTCCTTAAAGCCCCATAAGGGCGGTCAATTGAAAGAAAAAGGCAATGCTTCTTCTGGTCAGACTGAAACTCATGATGAGAATAGGAGAAAGAAGTTGTGTTTGGATAGCTCTCTGGGAGGGCACACTGCTTCTGCATCATGTGTGTAAGTGCTTAGAGATTTGTAGTTACTGACTAATGGAATTTGGTTAGTCATTAATACCATATAATTCAATCAGGGCATTTTCAATGTTTGGGGAGAAAGGAAAATACATAATATCTGGTGGAAACGATAAATTGGTGAAGGTTTGGGATTGGTCCAGATATTTTGATGATGCTCAAACTAGCGCCAATCCTAGTCCGATGCATTTGGACATCAATTTGAGTAGAAAAGTGAGTTTTCCACCGTCTATTATCCTCATTCACTGTTTAAGCTTCTGATCACTGACATTTTAACCTGGTCAGGTCAATTGGCTCTGCACCACTCCAGCTGATTCTGAAAACCTTATTGTCTGCGACACATCCAAAGTGGTGAAGGTTTATAATGTTGCTTAGCTCCACTTTTTGGTTGTTGACCAGAGGTTTACTCATGTCCTAAGGCAACGCCTATTCTGCGGAAATTATGTTGCTTGTAAGTTTGTCATTCTATCTACAAAATGTGCTTTTATTTTTGTGTTTTCTCGGCCATGATTGGATCATTAGATTAATAGAAGGGAAGCCAAATTAAACAATTTAGCCTTTTCTTTTGCATTTTCGTCCCCCTCTCTGAATCCCATCTCAGTTCCATGATCCAAACATTGCCTCTCTTGGAAATTCGTAAGAACTGCTCAATTGGGATTACTATCTTGAGAAGCACAATTGCGGAATGTTTGTTTCAGGCACAATTAGGGCCCTTGGGACCACAAAGCCTGAAGGAAGAACAAAGGAGATGGGAAAGACGTGCCGGAAAGTCTGAAATTTTGTGTTTGAATATTTACCAGCAAACATAGATTTCAAGATCTGGTTTATTGTAATGTTTTTCCAATATTCAATGAAGTCTAATCATTTGCCATCCCTGAGTGCAAGTCTCATTTTCTTCTCACGGAGGCAATAGAACTGAGTTTTACTTGAATTGCATAATTGTAAGGGGTCAATTTAGGGGTGTGCAAAAAATCATAGCAACCAAATCTTGCCAACCTGCGCCAAAAATCGTGGGTGGAAACTATGAGCGGGTTGGATTAGGTGGGTAAAACACAAATTTTAAGCGAGTCGGTTTGGTATGGGTAAAATTTCTCTAACCCTACCTAACTTGTTATGTCTGCATAGATGAAATAATTGCCGGTAGAATACCAAACCAATGCTAAGGTAAATAGGACCGAAACTACCCCAGTAACCCTACCTTATTGCATTTTTCCATCTTTTTATTCAACGGATTGTGAAGGGAAAAAAATTCTAAAAGGCTCAAATGGCAAACGTTTTCTCAACTTGCTGAGTAGAAACCACCCACCAATAAAATTAAGGGAAAATTGCTTTAAAACGGAAGTAGGGGCAATTATTGGCAAATTCATGGTGTACTTTTCCTGAATTATAAAAACATGGCAAGGAGAAAATTATTTGCAAATACATGGAATGGCAAATAGAATTTTACCGAAATACCTTTCCCAAGATTTCCCAAACAAAACACCCAACCCTTCCCAAAACGATGTTCTCTCCATCTCAAACAATATGAAAAATTCACTGTGAAACCTAGGTTCTCCCTTTTCTAGCGATCTCTCCCCGTCTCTCGATTTGCTACCATTATGATGAGGTGAAACACGGACAAAGTTTGGGGATTTTCAACCGATCAACGAGCCTTGAAGCTTGTCTTGTTCCAACTTCGACTAAGGTCTCTCTCTCTCTCAACTATTTGATTACGGTCGACGGATTGCCTTGAAAAATCCTAGGGTTTTGAGTTGTTTAATGTGGTTATACTTTGAGATTATTAGCCCTGCAATTAGTTGTAGATATTTTTTGTGAAGTTCTACGACACTGTCAATCAACTTTTGGAGAATTTTTGACACTTTTGGAGAGATGTTGCACATCCCCACCAAAGCCTTGCTGGTATTGGGATTTTTGCATTTTTCATCGTTTGATGAGTAATCGAAGGGCTCAGTTTGTTGTAAAAATAAAAACCAGAAGAAGATTATTGCGAATCAATACTTTCATTCTACCAACAAAAACGAGAAGAAGATTATGAATAAACTCATACCATAGATTTCTGGCAATGGAGAAACCTCCATCTCAAATTTTGTGGATGTCCAAGAGGTGGTCAAGCGATCAGGGATGCCACAATCACGGAGCCTTTGGTCCAACCTATGATGGTTTCTTGTCTGGGAGCAGGACGGCATGTGCAAAGGGGAAGGGGAAATGGGATGGGGCGTTTTGGGGAAAGGGCTAGGGTAGATTTGGGGGGGATTTGCACATGTGGGTATTATATATATAGGGTAGGGGGTTTCTATTTTTGGCTAGGGTGAAGCGAGAAAGGGCTTGGGAGGGGAAATGGCATTTATGCCCTCAATTTTGGTCACGTGAATGGCATGTGGTATTTTTTGGTCCAAAAAACTAATAGAAATCAAGATTTGGATCACATTGCAACCAATTCGTAAATTGAAGGGTTTTTATATCGAAATTGAAACATGAAGCACCAAAATGACATTTTGCTTAAAGCCGAAGGGATATATAGGTAAATTTCTCTCAGAAAAATGAACCATTCAATCTTAAACTGGTATCGATAATATGATATGTCCTATTCAATTGGACTAATAGCAAACCGGAAGGTAAGATTGTGGGTTGCATATTGGATAATCTCAAAAATACAGGTGGAATTTGAACTTGTTCGCACGCTTTGATTGTTAACATGTACGGAAATATCTTACTTGAAGCATCTTGAAACATGCACCACAATCGCTTGAACATTTGGCTATCTTTTATTTTCTGTATTGGTTTTATAGCATGCTAGATTGCAAAATTGTCCTTAGGGAGAAAAAGGTCGAAGAAATGCAAATAAAACAAGTTAACAGGTGTCTCACAATTGAATTGATTACTCGAGAATTGAATGCTTCTCACTGCTTAAATGCAGATCTGATACATTTTTGGCTAGTGATTGTCCTGAAATCAGAAAGGCAAAAAACTGCCTAACCATTAATTTAACTATAGAACTGTTTACATATAAAATTAACCAATCCAATGATTAATTGACACGTAATCAAAAGTGTCAAGCGTTGGCAATTACTCGTCAACGAAGACGCACTGGATTAATAAGATAAAATTGACTAAATACGATGTCGTATTACTTCTCAACTTAGAAAGGCAGTTATTGGCAGTTACGAGCCATTACCAAATAAAGATTGGCCTCGAAGCCATGATATTAACTGCTAAAACACACAAGCTCCACGTGTAAACTTGAGAAACAAGGCGATTGGCAGTTAGAACACGTGGAATACTTCTGGGAAGCAGTTATTTCCCTAAACACGTTATCATTTGAGTTTGTTAAGCTAACGTGCAGATTTAAAGCTTCTGGGAGAAGAGAGAATTCAAGATCAGACGTGGAGGAAGAGTAACTGCCAATTATCAGAGTGGAAGTTAGAGTTCGAAGCAAGCTAGATTCAAATTCATAGAGCGGGAAGTTCAAACTACAAGCAACATCTATAAATAGAAGAAATTGAAGAGTGAAAAACCCCCGGACAAATCTTCAACAAACAGCTATCAAAAAACTGATGCTTGGTTGTTCATTGGCAAAGTAGTTTAGGATTTCGAACTCAGTTCGAAGTAGTTTAGGAAGTAGATTAGGAATCAGATTAGGATTTATCTCAATTGTTCTGGTAACAATCACCCCTATCTCGGTTGTTCTTGCAACAATCACCTGTTAAGTTTTCTGTTACTCTGTATTTGAAGTTGGAGACAATTTCGAAGTAAGTTTGTCTTTGATTCATTAATCGAAGTGTCTTGTTTCTTTATTGTTCTTTGATTTTCCTAAGTTTATTGGTTTGCATTTCTTCACTTATTAAGAAAAATCCTCTTAATTGAGGTAATTGAACCAACAAAACACAATCGCCTGATTAGGTTTGGTTTTCCAAAGTTAATCTGAGGGAGGAGATTGAAACTCTCTCTGGCACGCTCGCACACAATTATTTTCCATTGCAAAGAAGTAAAAAAGAACCAAACACATCTTTTTTGGCACACCCGGTGGGACACCAGAAAGTGTTAAATGGCTCCAAATCTTAGGAAGCAAGTGGATGATTCTCAGGTTGGCCAAACGCCAGTTGATGAGAACAATAGTAATTCTAAAGAGAATGAACAAGTCGAAGGCCTTCAAATTGGACCAGAGACTCGTGCTGGTCAAGACTTAAATATAGGAGTTGGTCAGACTTCTCGAATGAATACTAGGAATAATAAAACTGTGCAAGGTGATGACCCAAAGAATCCAGAAGTTGGAGGGAATATGTCATCTAGCCAGTTTATGGAAATGATTGCTACATTCAAAGAATTGGTTCAGACCTAAAGGCTTATATTACAAAAATTGGAAGAGCAATCAGGACCTAGAAATGATCCTTTGCCTTCATTTGAGAAGGATAGAGGAGAGGCTAGCACAAGCAAATTCAGATCAAGACCTGGAAAAGAGTCTATAAATGTAGAGGACATACCGGAATCTTGGTATGAGCCTGCAAAAAATCATGATTATCAAATCCCTAAACCTAAAAAAGTGTTCAAGCAAAACACTAATATCTCATTCGAACCAAACTTTGATGGTGCAAATGAGGAGAAAGGCTTCAGGAATTATGATTACGGATTTGATGAGTATATGTATACTCCTTGAAATCGTTTTAATGAAAGGGATAGGACTAGTGCAAAAAGGCCTAATCCAGAGATTGGGATTCCCAAATATTCAAGAATACCAGAGATGGGAAGGGTACATTCGAACTACCTTTATGAACCTTTGGCAAAACAGGAAGAAGGTTTCAAGCAATCTAGGCCCTTTGATGATCCTTATCAGAGGATTTCAGAAGATCACATGCCTAGAAATGTCACTTGGGAACCACCTGTTAATCCAAAGGTACCTTTAGGGGAGCACTCAACCCTTCGAGATGAGATATTGGGTCTTATGCAAGAAGTTATGGACCCTTGAACTGGGGGGTACAAACTCAAATTTATAGAAAACCTTATCCGGAATGGATAGATAAACTGTTCGAAGTCCCTAGGGGGTTTAAAATCCCAGATTTCACTTTATTCCATGGAGATGGAAAACAATCCACAACTGAACACATTGCTAGATTCACTGCTCAGTGTAGGGAATTAGGCAATAATGGGTTCATTAAGTTGAAACTGTTTTCTAATTCTTTAATAGGGACGGCCTTCGAATGGTATTCTAACTTGACACCAGAGTCAGTTCCAAATTGGCAAAGGATGGAAGAGTTATTCCATGCACAATTTTACCAAACTGAACCTGAAGTTACTATGGCTGATTTAGCAAGACTAAAGCAGAAGCCTGATGAGAAGGCTGCTCAATTTATTGCTAGATTAAAGAGAGCCAGAAATAAGTGTAAACTTCAATTACCAGAGGTTGAATTTGTAAGAATAGCACAAGATGGCTTAAGTAGAGAACTTAGGAAGAAGTTCGATTCTACTAAATTTAGAGATTTGGTTGATTTAACTTACAAAGCATCAAGGAATGAGTCTTTGTTAGAAGAGGATGTTGATAGAAATAACTCTTCTTACTCAACCTATTATAAAGAACCCATTTATGAGATTGATGCTGCTAAAATTGTTGAACATGAGCCTTGTGGGTGTGAATGTCTAGTTCGAAAGGATTCTTCTATAGCACCAAGGACTAACAAAAAAGCAGTTAGTAAGGTTTATTCATTTGATATTTCAAAAGCAGATGAAATTTTTGATTATCTTTTGAAGAAAAAGTTCATCAAACTCCCTGAAAATGTTAAACTTCCAACTTTGGAAGAAACAAAAGGGAAGAGTTATTGCAAATGGCATGCTTCATGGACTCATTCCACTAAAAACTGTAATGTTTTTCGTGATAGGATTCAGGAGCAGATCAAGAAAGGAAGAATCATGTTTCCAAAAAAGGCTATGGGAATTGATACTGATCCATTTCCAAAAATTGAAGAAGTGACGGCCAACACTAATGTGCCAACATCTCTGGCTAAAACTGTCAAGGAAATGTGGCAAAACAAGCAGGTGCAAGTAGAAATGAATTCAATGCAGTTCACTAAAAGAAAGTCAAAAGTTGGCCAACTTCGAAATGATGATGGGAGGACCTACCGTTAGAACACTCTACCAGGATGTTCTTTTAACAGAGGTTTTAAGCAATCTCATCTTCCCATGCTTGAGGCATCCTTTTTGGAATGTTTGTGCATGGAATGCAGGGCCAACTATTTGATCTTCAAGGATTTGGATATACAATGGGTTGATTTCTTTCCAAAGAGGATGAAAAGAAAAGCTTTGGATCAAAACAATGAAAGGAAGCCTTGGGTCAATCCAAATCATGGAAGAAGTGAGAGGCTGTGGTCTGTTTCAAAGAGAAATGTGCCTTCTAGTCCAGTCCCACCAGCTTCGAAGAGGGATTATCCTCCTTCGAAGAAGGTTAACACTGGGAAGGCCCCAATGGGCCAAATAAATGGAGAAGAAGGGGAGCAATTTACTTTGGTGAAAGGGGTTCCTGATTGGTTTTTGAAAAAGATTAAACCAGAACTCTTCCAAGAATGTAAAACTTCTTCTAAAATTGGGAATAAAATGGTTAAACCTCCAAGTGCTCCTACTGGTCAATGGATAGTCGTTAGAGATCCAAAGACCAAAGCACCTCAAATGATTCCTATGTTGACAAGAACACAGAAAAGGAAACCGCAAAGGAGGTATACTAGTTTCCAAATGGAGGAATATGCTCCCAAAGAGAAATCTAATGGAGGTGGTGAATTCAACCCAAGGTTTAATAGACTTTGAAGGGAGGATTCTGAAGAATCTCTTCGAAGGGGGTTTTCTCAGTCAGAAACAGAAACTCTGGAAAACTTAGCTACAAGAATGAGCAGTGAGGTACCTCAAGACAATACAACTTCTCCAAATTCCTTGGCAAGCTATCAATCTGGCCTGTTAGAAGCCATGATAGTGGAACAGGAAGAAGGTGGAGGGACAAATTCATCTCCTATTGGAACATTCTCCCCTATGGAAACTTTTGTAGCAGAGCTCTCTGAAAAAATGAATATACCAGAAGTTGAGTCAGAAATACCAATGCAGGGAAAAAGTACCATTCAGTTTGGAACTTTGCCTGAAGTCCAGATTAACATGGTTAACTTTGGACCTTTTAGACCAGATTGTTCACCAATTCGAAGAGCATTACAACCATCAGTTGCTCCTATGGAGGTTATTGATGTTTCAAGTGATGAAGAATATAATCTCACTTATGATAATGGTTGGAATGACAGTTGGGGAGCTTTGATTTCCAAAATTCAAAAGGAAGAAGAGGAGGAGGATTTCATGATTATGGTAAACACAACAGAAGAACCAGAAGTAATCTCCAAGGAGAAGGCAATCTTCATTCCAGAAACAGAAAATGATTCCAAGTATCCTTTGATTGTTGATTTGGATTGTGCTGATCTTTCTTATCCTTTCAAATCACCTTCGAGTGATATGAGGCACCATTTAAAACCATTATACATATCTGCTTTGTTTGATGGCATTTTGTTAAACAGAATTTTAGTTGATAATGGTGCAGCAGTGAACATTTTGCCTTCTAGGACTTTGAAGAAGTTGGGGAAAGAAAAGGTTCGATTAATCCCAATAAGCACATCCATTGCTGGGTTCACTGGTGAAAGTAAAAATCCCAAAGGGATTGTCTCTATACGCCTGAAAGTTGGCCAAGTAGAAACTGATACAGCCTTCTTTGTGGTGGATACTTTTACAAGTAAGTATAATGCTTTACTTGGTAGGGATTGGATTCATGTCAATGGCTGCATTCCATCCTCAATGCACCAAGCCCTGATGATTATGAAATATGAAAATAGGAAAAAAGTGGGGGTTGAAGAGGTGAAAGCAGACCCACATCCCTTTAGCACTTCAGCAAATTGTGCAGAAGCAGAGATGTATAACCCTAAAATCATTCCTTTGAGTGAAATTGCACAAACTGCCACCCCTCCATCCAATACACTGGAAATAGGAGAATTGGCAGAGTTGAAATCTAAACTCAAACAAGCAGTTGATTATGAATCAGACAATCCACCAGACGAAACTGCTTGGATGTGAGTCCAAGACAGAGTTCGAAGAGTCCAACTCTTTGGCTTTAGTTAAATTTATGGCTCTAGAATAGAGTAGAAATTACAAGAAACAAGTGATTGGGAGGAATTATTGGCTGAAAAATCTGACTAGGGGTTGAAGCCATTAAAATTCGAAGAGGCCTTTATAGGTCATGTCGAATCCCAAGATCCTGTGGAAGAAGTGGAATTAGGAGAAGGAGTCGTTCCAAACACTGTGCAAATCAACAAGGGGCTTGATACTGCTTCGAAGGCCAAGTTGATCACAGTACTTAAAGAGAACAAAGAATGCTTTGCTTGGAGTTACAAAAAGTTAACAGGTTTGAGCAGAAATTTAGTTGAGCACAGATTACCTATTAAACCTAATTGTAAACCTTTCAAACAACTTCCAAGAAAAATGTCTCCTGACACCATTTTATTAGTTAAAAAGGAAATTCAAAATCTTTTAAATGCTGGTTTTATTAGAACAACAAGATATGTAGAGTGGCTATCAAATATTGTTCCTGTTGTCAAGAAAAATGGGAAAATTAGGGTGTGCATTGATTTTAGAAACTTAAACACTGCAACCCCTAAAGATGAGTACCCAATGCCTGTGGTAGACATGCTGGTGGATAGTTCTATAGGCCACAAAATCATGTCTATTATGGATGGACACTCAGGATACAATCAAATTTCTATAGCTGAGGAAGATGTTCATAAGACTGCATTTAGAGCCCCTGGCAATCTTGGGACTTTTGAGTGGGTCAAGATGCCTTTTGGGCTTAAGAATGCTGGTGCTACTTACCAAAGAGCTATGAATGCAATCTTTCATGAAATAATAGGGGGTTTTCTAGAATGCTACATAGATGACATAATTGTCAAATCAGGATCTATTGATGATCATGTGGAGCATTTGAAAATAGCTTTTTCAAAGATGAAGCATTATCAACTGAAGTTAAATCCTGCCAAATGTGCCTTTGGAGTAATGGCAGGGAATTTCTTGGGATATCTTGTCCATAGTAAAGGTATTCAAGTTGATCAAAATAAAGCTAAAGCTATTATTGAAGCAAAACCTCCCTCAAACAAGAAAGAACTACAAAAATTTCTTGGTCAATTGAATTTTCTTCGAAGATTTATATCTAATATTGCATGGAAAACTAAAGTTTTTTCTTCTTTTTTGAAATTGAAGGATGGAGAAGACTTCGAATGGACAAAGGAGCATGATGATGCTTTCAAAGCCATCAAGAAGTACTTGATTAATCCACTAGTTCTTGTTCCACCCAGAAAGGGAGAGCTTGTCAAACTGTATTTGGCAGTAAATCATGACTCAATAGGAGTTTTGTTAGCTCAAGACAATGAAGAAGGAAAGGAACAAGCAATTTATTATCTAAGTAGGTTTCTTAATGATTGTGAAAGTAGGTATTCTGCAGTAGAAAAATTATGTTTAACTTTGTTCTTTACTTCGAAGAAACTCAGGTACTATATGATGCCTAGAGTGACCTATGTAATTTCTCAAACTGATGTTATGAAGTATATGTTGTCTCAACCTCATGCATCGAAAGTGGCGGAGGGTGGGAAATGGATTGTGTCTTTAATTGAATTTAGTTTAGAGTACATTCCTCAGAAATCAGTTAAAGGACAAGCTTTGGCTAATTTTTTGGCTGATCATCCAAATGAAGTTGAAACTCCCGAAATAGCAGATATTAACACAAAGAATGCTTAAACCATGGAGAATGTGGTTCGATGGTTCGAAAACATCTCAAATGGCTGGAATTGGAGTTGTTCTGGAGTCTCCTCAAGGTTCGAAAACCAAGTTTGGATTTCGAATAAATGAAGGGGAATGTACTAATAATCAAGCAGAGTATGAAGCTCTAATCACTGGTTTAAAACTATTGCTTATCTTGAAGGTTGATATAGAAGAATTGTTTGGAGATTCTCAGTTGATTATAAACCAAGTAAATGGAGAATTTGGTTGCCATAATGTTGGTTTAAAACTTTATTATGAACATGTGAGGTCATTGATTAAGCAATTTCACATGATTTCTTTCACATATGTTCCAAGGTTCTTCAATGAAGAAGCTGATGTCATGGCTCAAAGAGCATCAGGATTTAAGTTTGTTCCTGATGACAGTCGAGAGTTTTGTCAATTAACTCTAAGAAAATCTTTGCCAATGCTTATAGATAGGAACATGGATTTCGAAGTATTTGAAATCACTTCTTCCCCTAGTTCGAATGACTGGAGACAGCCATTAATTGATTATTTAACAAAATCTGATGCCAAAACAGATAGAGCAACAAGGCTAAGATCTGTCAATTATATCATGTATAATGGAGAGCTGTTTAAGAGAGGAGCAGATGGATTATTGCTTAAGTGCTTAAACAAAGTTGATGCTTTTAAGGTCATGGCAGAAGTTCATGAAGGTATCTGTGGAGCTCATCAAGCAGGAATCAAGATGAGGTGGTTGATTCGAAGGTATGAATATTATTGGCCTACTGTTATCAAGGATTGTATTGATTATGCAAAAGGGTGTCAGGCTTGTCAAAAGACAGGACCTCTCAAAAGATTACCAGTTACTGAATTACAGCATGTAATCAAGCCTTGGGCATTTATGGGTTGGGCAATGGATATGATTGGTATGATCTACCCTCCATCTAGGGGTGGAGATAAATTCATACTAGTTACTACTGATTACTTCACTAAATGGGTGGAGGCTCAAGCCTTTGAGAGTGTCTCTCAAGAGCAAGTGATTGAATTTATTAAGAATATCATCTATAGGTTTGGATCTCCAGAAACTATAACAGTAGATAATGGATCCATTTTCGAAGGTAGAGCAGTGAAGGCTTTTGCAGCCTCTCATGGAGTGTCTTTGATTAACTCTACACCCTATTATGCTCAATCGAATGGTCAAGCTGAATCAACCAACAAGATTATCAAAAGAGGTATCCAAAGAATGGTTGATAAGAACCCAGAAGAATGGCCGAATTTGCTGTTAAATGTGTTATGGGCATATCGAACCACCAAAAGAACTAGCACTGGGACTACCCCTTTTGCTCTAACTTATGGGCATGATGTTGTTTTACCAATGGAGATTGTGGTGAAGTCACAAAGAGTTGCCTCTCAGAATGAATTAGATATTGGAGCATATCATCAAGCAATGTATATGGAGCTCGAAGACATAGATGAAGAAAGAATTAAGGCTCTAAATCAGATTTTGTTGCAAAAATTAAGAGTAGCCACAAGTTATAACAAGAGAGTGGATGTTTGAAGCTTTGATATAGGGGACCTAGTATGGAAAGTAGTGTTGCCTATCAAAGAGAGAAAGCAAGGGCTTGGGAAATGGGCTCCAAACTGGGAGGGACCTTTCCAAATTCATAGAGTCCTTAAAAGAGGAGCATATCATTTAAATGATTTAAATGGTTATGTTCATAAAAGAAAGATTAATGGGAGATATTTAAAGGCCTACGTCCCAACTATATGAGAGTCCTTTAACAGAAGATAAAATTATAAAGTAGTTCATCTCTCATTGCTTGTGCTGATCAAGGTAAGCATTAATGACAAACAGATTTATATTGGTTGGAACTCATAGTTCGAACGATGAAATCAACATTCCAAGCAAATGAGCAGAGATTAGAAAACAAAGGTATTTCATTAATTAATTCATAAGATGTACAATTGTGTCTGTTAAGCTAACCAGTACAGAAGCACCCTTATTACACACAAATTCATATACATCTCCTTGATTAGTTGTTCTATGCAGTTGATTTTTAAGTTCTCTTATAATCCCAACTGTTGAAGAAGCCTTGCTCATGTAAGTTTGCATGTGAGAAGTGGTTTGAGCAATCTCCCCTCTAACTACGAATAAAGCCTCTTCAAGACGAGCGTCTTCTTCCTTCAACTGATATAGCTTGGTAGCATCTTGATCATAGGAGGAAATTACAGTTTGTGCTTCATCTTCTGCACTAGCTAAAGATGCCTTCCAACTCTGCCTTTGAAGATGTCTCTCTTGGATCTCACAGAGTTGAAGGGCTTTTACTTGAAATTCAGAAACCTTGGCCAAAAGTTGTGCATGTAGCTCTTGAGAGGCAGACTTCAAAACCCAAGCAGCTTGGCAGCAAATGTTCAAATACATCTTCAGGTCCCCTTCAGCAATGGTTTCAAAGTTCAATCTTGAGAATTGATGGAGAATCTCCCTCAACTCCTGAATCTCTTCTGGTAAGAAAGTTGGCTTGATCAACTCAGAAGCAGATGAGCTTTTTTCAACCTTGAGTTGGATGATAGGAGATTCTGGAGAAGGGGTTGGAGCTTTGGGATTGGTGATTCTATTGTAGAAATCACTCACTTTCAGTTTGGACTGCTCCAGTTGAAGAGGATCACCAACAATGGTGCTAGCAAAAGCACCAATTTCCTGTCAAAAGAGTACATAAGCATATTTAAGCCTCAATCTACGAAATAAGATATGATTAATGTAGGATCAAACATAATGGACTACAATACTTTAGATTGATGGATTTGGACTGAAGGGCTTTGTTCTGTGGGAATATCAGTTCTTGAGATTGGACTAGAAGTAGTTCCCTCAATATGTTTTGGATGTTCAGTAGCTTGGCCCTTAGGGGTTTGACATCCAAAGCAATAGGCACTGAAGCAGAGGACTACACTTCTGGTGTTTCTTCTTCTTGTTGATTTGATTGAGATGTATTTCTTGAGTCTACCCCAAAGTCGTCATCTGATATCGAATCAGAATGGGTTACATCTTCAATTTCTATACCAATTTCTCTGGCAAAAGCTTTGACAGGTGCAGTCTTGAGATATAACTCTGTAGCATTGTGCCACCACCTAGAGAATTTTGGATGAGGGGGCTCATAAGCTACTGAAAAACAGTACGGCTGAAACTGAACCTGTGACTCCATAAATTTAGCATTGAGACGTGCGATATGATTTTTATCAATCTTGCTTCTTGCGGAAAGGGCAATATTGAGTTCACCAGGGTAAGGGCAAGGAATGGCTTGTACCAATCCAAATTGCCTAGCAAATTGAGCAGGGCAGTAGATCTCAGCATGGGCTTGTCTGCAACCACCCACAAAAGCCCCTATGATAATTTCCGTTGGTAAAAGAATACTTTCCCATGCTTCGTGATAAGTAGGACTGTCGCGTTGTCTCATCAGCCTGTCTATCCACTTTGGTCCAACATCCCAGTTGTGAAAAGGCAAGAAATCACCTTCTTCTTTGTCTTCCTTCAGTTGATAAAAATATTGAAGATACCCTACCAGGGTAAGGGGAGTCGAAGCTAGTATGATGAACTTATCCCCATGAACACTAAGAGGATACCTCTCTGCAACCTTGTGGTCTAGAAAGTAAGCTAACAGCCATAATTGTAGGAACCAGAGGGGACCTCCTAAGTTTTGATAAAACGGCTTGTCATGATTATCAGACCCTATTTTGTAAACATAGCCTAAGAAATAAGAAGCCAAATCAATGGTTTCCCCTTGTGAAAGAGCATAGGCCAGAGGTGCGAACTCAAGTACCATTTTCTTACCTCCATGATAGAAGACCATCTTGCATAAGGTATACCAAATATATGCAAATAACTCTTTGTTAGAAACCTCATCTGAGTATTTCCTTTCAGTATCTAGAAATTTGCTATAAGAAGCATTTTTTCCAGCGTACTCAATTTCACTCAGAAGTGGAACTTCCATGTATGACGCAATGTCAAAGTGGGTACCGTATGGAGGAAGTCCAATAAGGAAGGATACATCTAAAACAGTGGGAGCCATCATGCCACAGTTAAATCTAAAACAATTGAATGATGGGTCCCAGAAAGCCAAAGCAGCGTGTATAAGCGAAAGGTTTTGCAAGATACCATTTCGAAGCAAAGATATTGCATGTGACAACCCAGCAGCTTCTAACTCTCTCCCTTTAGCTTTAACCATTCAGATGGTCCATTCTTCCCATTCTTTATCATAGTTCGGCCAGCAGATAAATTTTTTCTTGGCCCAGTTGGAAAAGTCCAAAGGTCTGTCTTTCACAAGGTCACTCCCTTCGAGAAAGGGATAACATGCTGTGAATGCCAATGGGAGATCAAGAAATGCTGGTCCAAGAATTTGGATGTTACTCGCAGCTGGATGTTCGACATAAGTACGATTGTGCAACTGACCAGAACCTGACCTAGATTTCAGAACCTCATTAGTAACTAAACTCCTAAGCACAGAGGAGGGAGTACCTTTCAACAACTCTCTTTCAGAAGCCATGGGTACAAAGATTTGAGAGAAAGAGAGGGAGAGCAAAGCGTTTGAAAGTTTGAACGTGTAATGAAAACGTTCCAAGCCCTAGATTTATATGTTACGAGGAAACGGCGCAGTGTTTCGGGCCGAATATTCGTTTTTTGAAAGTGATTGGGCCTATACTTATTTTGGCCCAAATTTTGTTTTAACTTTTTATTGACGGTTACTTCCAAATTGTGAGTTATTTCATGCTTCAAACCACTTTTGGTTTGTTCCCATGAAATGTACTCTATCAGTTTATTCTTAAAAAGTTCGAACTGGTTTAAAGCATAATTAAGTGCTTCGAAGAGCATTTAAAAGTGCACAACTAACCATAGAAAGAACTAGTACTTCATTAAGATTTTAAATACAAGGAAAGTACATGCTATAAGATCCTATTACACAGAGGAGACTAAACATCTACTGATAATGAAGCAATTGTTGGAGTAGGAATGATTTGGAAATAATGAGGAAAGCCCCAAGTCACTAAGGCATGGAATCTTGCCCAAGTAAAACTAAAAAATTCCTTTTCCATCATTCTTATCCTGTTTTCTTCATCAATTTTAAGTTTCTTCTCAATCAAAGGCCTGATTTTTAGAACCAGAGTTTTGGCTTTGACTTCAAACTTGGCCAATTTGAGAGCATTTCTTTTCATACAACTTCTAAACCTCCTTCGAAGTCTCTTAGAAGCACCAGTAGGCATGTCGAAGGAATACCTTTTTAGGTTTTCCACCTTTTTATGAAGTTTGGAGATTTGATCATGAAGTACTTCGAAGTCATGAAGGTCCTGATTAAACCCAAATGAAGTTGTATTGTTCTTCATCCAAATTCAAAGCAAAGGAAGCTGACTTAGGAAAGAGTGAAGAAAGGGGCTAGCTTGGATGTTACATTGGAGAGTCTCGCAAGCCCAAAGAAAGTTCTTATAGGATATATCCTCTTCAAGAATACCTATATCCAGAAAAGCAAAAGCAGCCAATAGTTCCTTGGCTTTGATAGAATCAGAATGAGGGTAAAGAGAATAAGAGAAATTAGCATGAAAAGAAATAGGGTCAAACTTGATACTCTTTAGCTCTTCGAACCAATCTGTATTCTCAGGAAGATCTCGAAGAGAAAGATTGGCAGGATCAATAAAATCTCCTTCGAAATGAGGCCTTCGAACCTCATACAACCAGTATATGAATTGAGTGCTGACCCGTTGCTTAAGTTCTCCATACCCAGCAAAGCCTGACCTTTCATCTTCATGAACTTTAAAGAAGCCAGGAGTAAGGCAAGTGGCAATGAGGCTATCAAGCAACATTATGTTAGGATCTTGCCTGATGAAAGGGGACAGATATCTACTCATAGCTAATGAGCGATAGTGGCTCCAACCTTTGTAGCCAGCAGGATCATCCATTTTTACCACCGCTATTTCAGATGGTAAACCCCATAGAAAAGGCTTTTGAGTAGGGGAAATTGGAGGATTCCATGGGTCAATAGGCTCAGAAGTTTCTATTTGAGCCACAGTATAAGATCGATCCCTTCGAATCTCACCAACAATTGGTGTTACAATGTTTCTAGTATCAGCAGAAATTGGGTCATTAAGAACCAAGTTTTCGAAGGCATTTTGAGTGCTAGAAATATTTGTCATGGTTGAATTGAGATGAAGATCGATTTGCAAAAGAAAATTAGTGATTGAAATTTACCAGTGATTAAGTCTTTTTTATAAGCAAAATTCTTAGTGTAAAACGATTCCAATTCTAGCGAAATGGAGAACGTGGGTGTTAACTGCCCACTATCCATGAATCTCTCAGAGAATGAAGAGGTTCAATGATAACTGCCTCTTGGGAAATGACTAGAACTGCCAATAACTTCTGCTTTGGAAGCTTACGGGAATTCGAAGCGGCAAAGGGCACATTAACACTTATTCAAATCCTTTGAACAAAGATGTTAATGTGGGGGGTATGTTTACATATAAAATTAACCAATCCAATGATTAATTGACACGTAATCAAGTGTCAAACGCTGCTAATTAATTACGTCAAATCGAAAGACGACCGAATTAATAAGATAAAATTGACTAAATACGATGTCGTATTACTTCTCAACTTAGAAAGGCAGTTATTGGCAGTTACGAGCCATTACCAAATAAAGATTGGCCTCGAAGCCATGATATTAACTACTAAAACACACAAGTTCCACGTGTAAACTTTAGAAACAAGGCGATTGGCAGTTAGAACACGTGGAATACTTCTGGGAAGCAGTTATTTCCCTAAACACGTTATCATTTGAGTTTGTTAAGCTAACGTGCGATTTAAAAGCTTCTGGGAGAAGAGAGAATTCAAGATCAGACGTGGAGGAAGAGTAACTGCCAATTATCAGAGTGGAAGTTAGAGTTCGAAGCAAGCTAGATTCAAATTCATAGAGCAGGAAGTTTAAACTACAAGCAACATCTATAAATAGAAGAAATTGAAGAGTGAAAAACCCCCGGACAAATCTTCAACAAAACAAATTATCAAAAACTGATGCCTTGGTTGTTCATTGGCAAAAGTAGTTTAGGATTTCAACTTCGGTTAAGTAGTTTAGGAAGTAGATTAGGAATCAGATTAGGATTTATCTCAATTGTTCTGGTAACAATCACCCCTATCTCAGTTGTTCTTGCAACAATCACCTGTTCGAAGTTCTGTTACTCTGTATTTGAAGTTAGAGACAATTTCGAAGCAAGTTTGTCTTTGATTCATTAATCGAAGTGTCTTGTTTCTTTATTGTTCTTTGATTTTCCTAAGTTTATTGGTTTGCATTTCTTCACTTATTAAGAAAAATCCTCTTAATTGAGGTAATTGAACCAACAAAACACAATCGCCTGATTAGGTTTGGTTTTCCAAAGTTAATCTGAGGGAGGAGATTGAAACTCTCTCTAGCACGCTCGCACACAATTATTTTCCATTGCAAAGAAGTAAAAAGAACCAAACAAGAACCGAAGCGATGAGCGTTCCCCTTTTAGTTGTGTGAATTAACAAAATTGTCGATGCATTTTGTGAAAATTTATTGCATTCAGGGGGTAATTAAGTATCACAAAATCACCACCTGATTAAGTATCACCAAAGCCGGAGTGTCATTGGTTAAAAAGGAGTGTTAAAAATATTAGAAGTTCCAAACACCCCCTGATTAAGTATCACAAATTGCAGCTTCATTTCCAAGCATGCATTCCCTAATGCCGTTATAAAAATGAACCACCGACTGCAGCATTCCGATCAACGAACCAAAAGAAAAGGAAAACCTCCCAAACACTACAATTAAAAACCTCTTTGTATGGAAATCCAGTCAACTATTATGAGTCACCGTGTCGAGGCTTGTCATCTATAGTTGTGACAGTAAATCAATCAGGGTTGAAACTGTGATGGTCGGTGAATCCCTGGTATCTGCGGAGTCAAGTAAACACAGTATGAAGGTGGATAAAAGAGATCGATGAAGCTAATATGTTACAAACTAGGTGGTCTTATGGAAATACTATAAAGATCAACTAAATGAAAATATGCTCATATTACTTTATTTAATCATGGCATTTGTAATCTTAACATTAGGTGATTGATACAGCGGTGCACAAAATATAATTTTGAGATTGAGAAGGAAATACATTTATAATTCGTTCAGTGGAATAAAATATAATAATTTATGGAATTTGTATACATAATTCAGATCAAATCGGGAGTCCAATCCTAATCTACTCCTAATGGTGTCTACCGTAACCATTATGTATGCACCTCCTCAACTTTCTAGATCGACTACAACTCAGACATTTATTAGTTTCAAACTGAGAAAAGTAGGGCAGAAGCGAAATAACGTTATTTGAGTCAGCTTTCAATTCGTGGTCAGGCATTTAAGAGATACAGTAGACGATTGTGAAAGGTGCACTCAAGTTTTGACTAATCTATGTCCGTGTTTAATCGATAGATGTTTGGTACATGATTCATCGAGATCAAATGAGAGAGAGATCTCAAAGGTATGAACCTTAAATATAATCTCTAAGTGATATCAGTGGTTTTTTAGGATTCAACTATAAGGAAACTTTTTATCATCTGTCATACGATCATACAATAACTGCGGTTTTTTCCATTTATGAAATTCGGCAAATGGAAGTGAAGAATGCATTCTTTCATGGGAATCTTGACAAACCAACATACAAGATGCAACCAAACAGAGTACACCAAAGGGACAAAAGCACATTTGTGCAAGCTTAAAAAGTCCATTTATGAGCTTAAGCATGCATCTAGATCAAAGCTACTAAGTCATGGTTTGGATCAATGTCTAGATGAGCCCTGTATATATGTATAAAAGATGTGACAGAAATGTGGTAGTGTTCCTAGAACTATAAGTGGATCTCTGCTCATTGCAAATAAAGTTGCCGAGTTATCTACCATTGAAGGAATTGTTATTCAGTGAATTTCATATGGACTTGGGAGAATAGGTTACATTCTTGGGATCAAATCTTGGCAAAAGTGAAGGCAAAGGATGTTGGGGTAATCATAAGCCACTTACATCGATAATGCCCTACCTTGTTGCAGCATATAAGATTGCAAGAAAGGATTACTCCCTGTCAGGCATGAAATTAGTCTACCCAAGAAGATCCAGGGATCAGTGCCTCAAGACACCAGGAATTAGTCCGGACTCTAAGGTCTGTTATGCTTCGTTACTGCATATGTATGTTGTGCCGTATAAATGGTTAGCAGATATCAATCTAACCCAAAAGCCAATGGTAGCTTTTGGGTACACCAACTCATACTTCATGTCAGATATGAATTCCAAAAGTCAACCCTCAGAAATTTTTATTTTTTATTTACTAATGAAGCTACAATTGGGAGGAACATCAACATCAAGCAATCTTGTAATGTCATTTCCACCATGGAGGCTGAATATACAGCAGCCAACGAGACTGTTTTGCTCAGAAACTTTCTGTCAGATCTAGAAGTGCTAGCTTCGCTGCAGTCAGCTATTAAACTTTACTGTAATTATAGCGGAGCGGTTGCAAATTCAAAGGAATCTAGAGCCATAACTTTGATAAGCACATCAAGTAAGAAGCACCTAATATGAGACATCATGCACTCTAGCAGTGACCAAGATTTCATCAGAGAACAACTTGGTAGAGACCCTCTCATGAAGAGCTTAACAGCCAAGACTTTTGATAGTGATGTAAAGGGAATGGGAGTGACTGCGTGAGATGCATTGTAGCATGACTTTGAGTCACAATGGAAGATTGTTAGGATTACTTGCAAAATTATAAGAAGACATACTTGCAGTGTTTGCAGTGTTTGCAAATAATGATTGTAATAAGCTTTGAATTTGTTTCCCAGTATTCCGGTTTTAATTACAATCATTATTTGCAGTGTTTGCATTATGTTTTGTTTATTCTGCATAGTATATGATCTGGTGTTTTTGATCAGGTGTGTAGAGTTTGGCCTACACACATAAAGATCATAGTCATAGGTTCTTGCAGCATATAAGATTCTTCTTCACAGGACTCAAAGCTAAGAAAGGCCTTTAGAATCTCTTAGGGAAGCTTATAGAAGGAGCAAATAGACCAAAATTTTACGGTAAATTAAAAATAGTACCAAAATGCATGAACTTTATCAAAGTCGTCGAAGAGCAAGATTTGCGAACGTTTCAGCTAGATTCACCAGGGCTCTTTCAATATGAAGTACCTCTACTAGATCCAAAGAATGAAAGATGCAACTCCTGAATCACAAAATCCTAAGAACTAATAATTTAAAATCACAAACACTAACCTCGATGCCATGGGGCCCTATCTGATTGCGAGAAATAAAGTTGAGTATAAGGGTGGCAAATTCATCAGGTACATCTTCCTGCAACACCAAATGATATTTCACACTGATACAAGATTGATGAATAAACCAAACTAATTAAGAAAAAAATTCACATTGAAACTGAAATTAACCTGTATAGCATGCCCAGTGTGCCTGACGACTACCATTTGAAACTTGCCTTGCATTTGACCAATGGTGAGAGCTCTGTATCATTATAAAGATTCCCAGTAAAGACACTTGTGTTCACAATGAGCCATGCTATCTGCTATTCATTCATCAAAATATGAGTCATGCCAAATCGAATGTTTCCAGAATCTAGCACAAGTACTAGCAAGCTTCAATCTTGTAAACTTGCTGAAAATAACTTGAAGTCTACAACATTTCCAAACAATTTGGTGAAACTTACATATAAGCCTTTTGTTTTCAAGAAAAAAGAGAAATGTAGATCTTCATCTTCCTTACTGAAAATTTTCTTCCCTTGACTATATTTCCTTCATCATGGGGCGCAATTTTCAAACATGGGGAATTGTACATGTTAAGAAACTCTCTCCACTAGGAGTCTGGTCATCTTTGACCACTGATTTTTTTGCACTTGGCATCAACAATGAACTTAGCTCAAGAAAAACTTGAAGGACGGTTTACCAATTACCACAACAAATTGAACAGTATGAATCTTAGTGATTCATGGACAGTCCTCTGACAAGTTAAAACATACAGAAAGAAGAATATGAGGCATGTTATACTCCCACATTTCTTGAACAGGTTCCCAGATACCAGTTAATCAGTTATATTGGAGTTCAGCAATAACAAAATGGATGTCTGCAAATGTGTAAGCTAGTATTCCATATTGCTCAATTATCATCCTATACAAATAGAATCCTAGCACAGCCTGTAAATTAAATCTCTGGTTGTCCTGGGCAAGTGCAAAAGGACAAGCGAGCTTTCCAGTTCCACCAAATGGTTTCCTAATTGGATCCTCTATATGCGTCAGGCAAGAGTAACTGTGATGCTGAAAGGAAACAGAGATTTTATTTATACAACAATTTGGAGGTGGTGTTACTCCAAACCTCATTCTAATGCTGGCGAGGGAAAGCTGAACGTGGGATACCATTTTCAGGAAGATCCAACTTACTTTGATATCGGCAACTGAAACAATCCCTTGGGCTTGTTGCTCATTGTTACTTATCAAAAAAGGGGCGGCTAACAAAGTGGCAGATGTGTAAGCCAATTGGGGTTGTGACCATCCAGATTTCGAGTTCAAGATGTCACATCAGTTTGCTTCCTAATACAGGCAGAACATGCTGGCTTCCATCAGATTTTGAATTTCTGGTTTAGGTCAAATTGATTGGATCCTTGATGAACTAAGTTCGCTGCAATTTTATTTTTCTAGCTTTAGTCTTGTGCATGATTGAGACCTGAGAGGTTTTTCAAGGTCTTACTAAAATTCCCCTCATGCCATTGAGGTAGTCCAAAAGGAAAAAAAATATCAAATACGGCAGAACTCAATTCTGGTTCCAGCAGTTTGATCAATATATTTGTGCTATATTTTGTAGTTAGCATTAGACTCGATAATATTGCATTAGTGTTGTACGGTGCACAATCAACAGATCATAATTGTATTGCACAACAAAGCAGAATTTCATTATTTGTTTATTGCTCTAACTCATGAGTCATGACACACAGATAACGACAAATTGGACCACTGTGAAAGTTTAACAGCCTTTATCATGTGTTCCTGCATTTTTGGATTAGGTTAATTGGAGAAACCTGTCCAGTCTGTCTGTTCCAGCTAACAGCAAGAGCTTTGGGGCGGGACATGAGAGAAACTTTTCTGAAAGGCCTTCATACCTGGAATAAATACAACAAGCTAATTTGAATCAGAAACAGATACTGAGAAGTACAACACATAATAAAGCCAACAATTATTTCATGGCTTTCTTCTTCCCCAAGCATCAGATTATCAGGGCAGAAAATAAATAGCATAAATCCGTAAACATATTCATATCTGAACATTTGACAAAAAACAGTTTTATTTCATTCAGTTTAGAAATTTAATCTGGATCAAAGTTGCAGGGACCTCTTATTGGCAGATCAATTTAGCTTGAACCTTGCTCTTACTGAGAAATAACAGCATTCCAAACTAGGACGGAACCTTTTTTACATATGCAAAGTAAAGCACCAAAGAAGTAAAGAGTGCAAAGCAAGAGAAGTTATACCCCACCATCTCGTTATAGCAAACATGAACTGGAATTTGATTTATTAAGTTCATATTTACAGCACACTTATGCTATTACTCTATCATTATGCGAATGCCATTTACTTATGTTTAAACATAAATCACGCTTCTCCAATATATGTTCATATCTGAACATTGGACAAGAAACAGTTTTATCCCATTGTGCTATGATTGATGTGGGAACTACCCCTTGACATTAGAAACTGAGTATAACACTCGTGGTTTGTGGACTAAACTGACTCTCACAATTATATCCAAAGTGGCCAGACGTGCAACTCACGTGCCTTGGTAGAAAGTAAGTCATTGTTGCTAACATATAGTAACCCTTATGACACTATAAAATCATACAAAGGGCATCATATTTTCCCAACTTTCGCACCTGGACCCTCCCTTCCACGCATCCCCGCTCCCATTCCATCCCACACCTTCCTCCCCTGCAACCCAAACTTGTCCACCCCCATTTGGCAGCCCCCATAGAAGCCTGTCCATAGCTATAGCAGCAGCTACAAGAAATTTTACGGAACAAAAATTACATACCACGTGGAAAGTGAAGATGTTTTATTTGTAGGCTATTAAATTACCAATGACTACAATGAAGTCACAAAGGAAACGTAACGGTAGTCTGATGTTAATGGAGATCCACTGATACATTCTGAGAGGCCAACTGGTTTCAATGAAGCCGAATAAAAATGGATTGAAAGGTGACTGTTAAAGCATCCAACTCAAAACCAATTGGCAATGAGTAGAGAGTCCGCTCATATACTAGTTTTTGGAGGCTATAATAAACCATTGTGGGACAATTTCAACACTCTCCCACACGTGCAACCCTTGACTTGCACGTGGAGAGGTCATCAGAGGATCCAGAACATACGGATCACAATGGAACAAAGTGCAACTTTACGGATCACAATGGAACAAAGTGCAACTATGGCACAAACAAAGGGTAAAAGCCCAACCTAGCTCTGATACCATGTTAAAGCATCCAACTAAAAATCAATTGGTCGCCCAAGCTCATATACTAATTTTTGGAGGTTATAATAAACCAAAGACAAATTCTAACAGTGCATAGGGAACACAAGGGTATAAGAGAGTACCCTTTTGGAACCAATGGTGCTTTGAATCAAATGAATATCTGGTCAAACTAAATATCTCAGTAGGCATGAACGCCATGCTGATCTCACCGTTAAAAAGAGAAGGAGATTGAGCCCCACCAAACAATTCATCTCTCTTTTCCTTGGTATCTATCATTGAAATTCATAGTCATCGACTCGGTTTATACGTGTCTTCAACATCAACCGATGGGTCTTTCCCAGATAGATATTCAAACCTTGATCCAACCAAAGCACTTAAATCATTTTGAGTGGGGCAAATCAGTTGCCCCATTAGATTTTAGTGGATACAAAGCATGCAAAGAGGAACAAGGGAAGTAAATTTTTTTGTGGAACTCTAATTACTCCATTGAGCAATCGAGTTTATGGTGAGATTTCTTACTTTATATAGTAATCTTTCCAAAGACAGTATATTAGATGAAAAATATAATTATGCTTTATTGGAGTCAGGACAGATTCGTAACTACTCATTATTGAGGTGTCGTAGTTCGGTTCATGGTTCTTTGCCTCAACTTCTTTCTCAGCACTTCACCATCCCGAATGGGTTGCCTCAATTCCTTAATGCTAAAACGTGAAAATCACTTGAATGCCTTTATCAGAGGCAAATTGTGCAAATGCTTTTGAGTTTGTGCATTATGCAAGTTCCAAGTTCAATTTACCAAATTATTAAGGCTCACCCACATTTGTCAAATAGATTGTGATATGAGTTCCATAACATATAATTATCTTTATGTAACAAATAATTATCTCTATGGCACACGATTATCCCACAATTTGTTCCAGTGGAGGTAAAATTGATCCACATCTCTAAATGTACTGTATGTCAGGACAAGACTTACGATCCACATACAATAGGATACATATCTTACAACTCAGTATCCTACGAGAATTGATACTTATCTATCTTATGATTTCTTATGTTTGGAGAAATTGATTACTTAGTTTTCTTATTCAAAAATGATATGGGTACACCTAACTTGCACCCCACATGGCCACATGCAGGTGAAGTGGCAGACAGGGAGAAGCCCGTCATTTCAGGTGGGCCACATATTGGGCTTCTCCTTGTCTACCACATCACCTTGGTGTGCATGTGGGGTGCAAGTTAGGTGTACCCATAGCATTGTTGTTTCTTATTATAACACGTTATATAGTTAAAAATGTGAATTTTATTTCATCAAAGTCTCTATTCATTATGGGCAACAAAATTTTGCATTTCATATGTAGCATAATTATTTTCCAACTTATATTATACGATACATAAACCAAAAAAAATGATCCATGTTAGAATATGTTTGTTGTTAGTTGTCCCACATTGGGTGGCTACATAATGTATTAGTCTCTCTCATAATATAAATAAAGGTTTGTGTGGTAGGGTTCGTTAACATCCTACACACTTTTCTCTCTTTCTAACTAACATGGTATCAGAGCGGGTCAAAATTTACCCTTGACACCCTAACCCTACCACTGCCGCCACTTACCTTATCATCTTCAACCCTTGAAACCCTAAACCTACCACTGAAACCCTAAAACCTACCACTACAGCCACCAAATCTGTCGTCTTAAACCTCTGGAACCCTAATCATACCATTGCCGCCTCCGTATTCACCATGAAACCCTAAACTAACCTCCAATCAGTTCGAAAAACCCCTTGTAATCTCAAAATCGAGCCCCAATCGAACCCAAATCAAGCCGTGAAAACCTTAAACGAGTAGATTTCGAACCCTGAAAACCCTAAACGAGACCTACCCAGCTACGTACGAGACCTGAAAACCATTTTTGAAGCTAACCCAGTTACTGTTCGTCATCGTCAACTCTTGAAAACCATTACCAGTACTTGTCGTTACCTATAAAGCCTTGCTAGAGGTGACCCAACACATTGCAACTGTAGTTCTCTACTTCGTGGATGCATCATGTGTTGATTCTCAGCTTATGCTGCCTTTTCTTCCGCTGCTGATTTATTGTTGCTGACCCTATTGCATCAGTTCTTCTGTCATCTGAAATTGTTCATGGGTTGGTAAGCAATCCTTTGTCTTTTGTTTATACAGGAGTTCAAACTCTATCGGTTATTCCTTTGTGGTGGGTAATGATTTTGTCATAGCATCCGGTTTATTTTGTTTCAACCATTAGTATATTGGCTTGCTAGTAGTGTTGGTTGTTGGTATTGTTGAAGTAAATAGACACAGGTTTATTTATTCAGTGTGGCAGTGAGAGGCGAAGTTTGTAACGCCCCATGTAGACCACTCGCCCAGTACCCTGATTTGATCCACTAGCCACACCACATGGCCCAAAATGCTTAAGCCCAAGGTACTAGTAGTAGCCCACATGGTTTGTTATATATCTAAGATAACTCATGTAAACAATCAATGTGGGACTAAACATCATTTGCCCCCAAACCTGGGGTATTACAAAGTCAATCAGTTTGTTGATTATTCGGTTGGCTGCTTATCTCTGATTTGCTAGTAGTTATTTGTGGTATTTTCTCTCGTTATTTGGCAACATGTCTGAGGAGAAGTCTGCTTCTGGTGGGTTCAAGTTCTGGTGTTATTTGTAGTGTTTCCTCTTCTCAGCGTCGTGAGAAGGATTCCATTTCGTCCATTCCTTTGAATGGCAACAATTATGCTATTTGATCTTGTGCTGTCAAAGTTTATTATATGGGTGAGAGAAAATTTCGTTATTTGACAGACAGTCCTCCAAATAAAGATGCCAAGGATTATAGTGACTGGGAAGCTGAGGATTGTCATATTCGAGTTGAGTTGTGGAATATTAAGGAGCCTCAGATCAGTGACCCTCTGTTTTACCTTGATAGTGCCAAGGAAGTGTGGGATTGGGTTGCCAGGATGCATTTAGGGGTTAATAATCTTTGTCGTACATATGATCTCCATCATTAGTTCTTTTCTCTGTCATTTGGTATTGGATCGTTGGAGGACTACTATGCCAGATTTCGTGGTATTTGTGAGGAACTCCGGGTTTATGAGCCTATCTCCAGTAATCCTCAGGTTATGGCGTGTCAGCGTGAGCGTTTGGAGATTGCTCGATTTCTGTATGGTTTACCATCATTTTATGATCCAGTTCGGTCTCAGATATTGGGAGAGCGGGAGTTGCCATCTCTCGATGAGGTGTTTAGTCATCTTTGCCAGGCTTCTATCTCAGATGTTGGTTCTGTCTCGCAGTCACCCCTTGATCGTTTTGCGTTAGCTTCAGTGGGTTCTAGTGGTTTTGGTTGGCTATGATCTAGGTAACATTTCTAGTGGTCGTGGTGATTCTGGGTTTGGTGGTCGTGGTGGAAATAGTTGTGGTCGCACATCAGGAGGAGGTAGTTCTAGTCGCGGTGGTTCTGGTCGTGGGCGTGGTACCAAGTTCTGTACTCATTGTTGGGGTACAAATCATACAGTGAACTATTGTTATGATCTTCATGGTTTTCCTCAGGCTCATCAGGTTGCTCATTCTGAGGATACTGGGCAGTTTACTCATTCTACTGATAGCAGTGTGACTATCTCAGCAGAGGAGTATCAGCGTCTTATGTCCATTCAGCCTTCCGCTGTTACAGCTTCATCTTCCACAACTACGTTCACTCAGACAGGTCCCTCTGTTGCTTGTGTTGCATCATCTTTTTTCTCTCCTTGGGTTATCGATTCTGGTGCTACTAATCATGACTGGTACTTTTAAATTCTTTTCTACTTGCCAGCCCATGGATAAAACCTTTCATGTTACCTTAGCAGATGGTTCTACCACTGAGGTTACTGGTTTGGGTTCAGTTTCTGTCTCTCCATCGTTTACTTTAAACTCCGTGTTGCATGTTCCTCGTTTACCCTTTAACCTTGTGTCTATTAGTCAACTTACAAAATCCTTAAATTGTTCGGACACATTTCTTCCACATGGTTGTGTATTTCAAGATCTCAAGACGGGGAGGACGATTGGTGCTGGTGTTGAGCGTGGTGGTCTGTATTACCTAACCAGTGGTGGTGTTCAACCAGTTGCTCTCCAGTCATCAGAGTCCTTATATCAACAACATTGTCGGCTTGGTCATCCATCTCTCGAAATTTGGCGTCTAGTGCCTCGTGTAGTTACTCAAGGGAGTTATCTTGTGAAGTCTGTCAGTTTAGTAAACATCATAGAGTATCATTTTTATCCTAGGGTTGAGCGTCGTGTGTCATATCCTTTTCAGTTAGTTCATTCAGATATTTGGGGGCCTATTCATGTGCCCAGTGTTTTTGGTTTTCAGTATTATGTTATTTTTGTTGATGATTTCTCTCGTATTACATATCTTTATCTTATGAAAGAGAGATCTGAGTTAAAGACTATTTTAAAATCATTTTACATGGAAATAAAGACTCAGTTTAATACTTGCATTCGTATGTTTCGGTCTGATAATGCACGTGAATTTTTTCATAGTACCTTATCTCAATTTTTTGATGATCATGGGATTATTCATCAGTCATCCTGCGCTCGGACTCCACAGCAAAATGGGGTTGTCAAACGCAAGATTCGACACTTATCAGAAGTTATGCGTGCCATGTTATTTCAAATGAGGGTTCCTAAGTCTTACTGGAGTGACGCGGTTCTTACTGCATGCTATTTGATCAATCGTATGCCCTCTACTATCCTTGGGGGTCAGATACCCCAGACAGTCCTGTTTCCCGGTCGGCCTCTCCACCCGTTACCCCCTCGAATTTTTGGGTGTACATGTTATGTTTATGCTCTGGATCCCAACCAGAGTAAATTGGACCCGCGGTTCATTAAATGTATTTTTCTTGGTTATTCTTGCACTCAGAAAGGATATAAATGTTACTCCCCATCTTTATGTCGTCATTTTGTGTGTGCAGATGTCACATTTAATGAGTCTCTTCCTTTTATTCGAGTCCGTCCCCCCTTCTTGATTTGCTTTTTGCATATGAGTCTGTGTCCTCTAGCTGTCCCATCTAGTACCGTTCCTCCACCAAAACCTTTGCAGGTGTATCATCGTCGTCCTAGAAATCCACCAGTTGTGCCTCAGCCAGCACCATCTCAGCCAGCAGCACCACTTTCACCCACTACGCCATCCTCTTCTCCGTTGCGGGATCCAGACAACCTTGATCTTCCTATTGCCCACAGTAAAGGTATTCGGTCCTGCACTCTCCATCCTATTGCTCATTTTGTTTCCTATGATCACTTGTCACCGTCTATTCAAGCTTTTACTACCTCGATTTCTTCTGTGTTTGTTCCTAAGTCTGTTCAGGAGGCCTTATCTGTGTCTGAGTGGCGGACAGCTATGGTGGATGAGATGTCTACCCTTCATCATAATGGTACTTGGGACCTGGTTCCTCTTCCTGCTGGTAAGACAACTGTTGGCCGTCGTTGGGTATTTACTGTCAAGTATCTTTCTGATGGTACTGTTGAGCGCTATAAGGCGCGACTTGTTGCCAAAGGCTACACCCAGACTTATGGTGTTGATTATTCGGAGACATTCTCGCCCGTTGCTAAACTTGGCTCTGTTCGAGTTCTTATTTCTCTAGCTGCCAATCTTGGTTGGCCATTATTTCAACTGGATGTCAAGAATGCCTTTCTCCATGGGGATCTTGAGGGAGGTTTACATGGAGCAACCACCGGGTTTGTTGCTTTCGGGGGCGTGTCGGTCGTATGTCGGCCAGAAAAGCTCTTTATGGCCTCAAGCGGTCTCGCCGGCCCGGTTTGGCAAGTTTAGTGATGCAGTTTTGAGATTTGGCATGCATCGTAGTCAGACTGACCATTCTGTGTTTTCCCTCACATCTGATCGAGGGAAAGTATTGTTGATTGTATATGTGGATGACATTATCATTACTGGTAATGACCAGCAAGGTATTGATGAGTTAAAAACCTTCTTACATCAGCAATTTTATACTAAGGATTTGGGAAAACTTCGGTATTTTTTAGGTATTGAAGTGGCCAGGTCCAAGGAAGGTATTAACTTATCACAGAGAAAGTATGTACTGGATATTCTTGAGGATACAGGTTTGTTGGGTGGTAGGCCTGTTGAGACTCCTATGGATCCCAATGTCAAACTGTGTGTGGACCAAGGGGAGTTGCTTCATAATCCTGATCAGTATTGTCGGTTGATTGGTAAGTTAAACTATCTCACGATTACACGTCCGGATATCTCATTTGCAGTTAGTTTGGTGAGTCAGTTTATGTCAGCTCCTCGTTATCCACATTGGGAGGCTGTCCTTAGAATTGTGAAGTATCTTAAGCTACATCCAGGACGGGGTTTATTGTATCGAGCTAGTGGACACTTACGCGTTGAGGCATTTACTGATTCTGATTGGGTAGGAGGACTGTCTGATAGGAGGTCTACTACTACTGGTTATTGTGTCTTTCTTGGTGGAAATCTTGCTAACTGGAAAAGCAAGAAGCAGACAGTAGTACCCCGGTCCAGTGTAGAAGCAGAGTATAGAGCAATGGCACACACGATATGTGAGGTTGTGTGGCTGCAATCATTTCTTGAAAAGATTGGATTTAGTGTGCAACTGCCTATGCCTCTGTATTGTGATAATCAAGCGGCTATTCACATTGCCGCAAATCCAGTATTTCATGAGAGGACTAAGCATATTGAGGTTGATTGTCATCTAGTGCGTGAGAAGCTAACTGGTGGTGTGATATCTACTCCATATGTATCTACGGGTGCTCAGTTGGCCAACATGTTTACCAAATCATTATTCAAGCCGTGGTTAGAGTTGCTATGTAACAAGCTAGGACTTTTTGATATTTATTCTCCAGCTTGAGGGGGAGTGTTAGAATATGTTTATTGTTAGTTGTCCCACATTGGGTAGCTACGTAATGTATTAGTCTCTCTCATAATATAAATAAAGGTTTGTGTGGTAGGGTTCGTTAACATCCTACACACTTTTCTCTCTTTCTAACTAACAATCCACAATACATATCCTGTTTAACGATCATGCTCCAGATTGAGAGTATTGAAGACCGTCTAAAGCACTCCAACTCAATCTTTTGGCCTGACAGTAGAAATTGTAGTTGTTACTTTGGTTATCACTATAACGTCTGTAGAGATGAGGAGCCTGGCGGGAATTATGTTGGCAGGAGGAATAGGTTCTTTGAGTTCTTTCCTTTCCAAAAAGAAAAAAAGAACCTTGAAAAGTAAAAAGAAGGAAAAAAAAAAACTATTATGCTAAAAATGGAGAATTAATGACAGCACACATCAAATATGTCCACTGAAGATCAGTGCCTGGCCCACTCAAACAGTATAGCGGTGGACCAATCCTTCATGCCATATTGAAAAATAGGACAAGACGAACTCAAAACTAAAGTAACGAGAAGAACCAAGAACACTAGAGGAAAAACAACATGGAACGGACAGGCAATATGTGAGTTAGATTCTTTTTCAGGTGAGTGGGGAACTAACTAAAGGGCTATATAGCCTATTAGCCAAATCTGTAGCACATTCTAACGTCCTAACACAACTTGCAAGAAAGTTGAACAAAATGTATCCCAATGCACAAGATGGCATTCTCATATGCATGACGAAGATAGGGAAAAAAAATCCTCAAGTCATAATGTCATATAACCGTCATTAGCACAGGAAGCACTATCCGTGATCTCATTCACAAATCATATTTATAATTATAAAGTACTGAATACTGAAAGTAGTGATGTACCCCATTTCCCACTCTTTTCTTTCTTTCTCACTCTAGTTTAACTGATCTGGCACTCTCTGGCCTCCTTTTTAGTAGATATTGCCATGGACGACACCCCAACTCTTTGTTGTAAGGACTCTTTGTACGGTAAACTCTGACTGACTCTTCAATTCCCATGTAGTTACGACATTTGTACCTACTAATTACTATCCAGAATTCTACATCAATGTACCTTTATCCCCTCTACTTCAACTATCCAACTTTGTCTCAAGATAAATATGTATACGTTCTGAAACATGATCTTTTAATTTTTAATCTCAATAATAGTTTCACTTTCTCTCCAATGTTTGCCAGTTTGCCATGTTCCCCTTATCCACTGCAGCACTTTGTCCCATTGTATTTTCTATCATTTCCATCCATATTTACTTAACAATTTCAAGGCACCACAGGACTAAGGTTTTTCTTATAAATTGTAAGTATATCGCTGGACACTTTCTATTTTTCTCTCTAAATTAGTCTTCCATATAGCTTCAAATTCACACATTACCTATTTAATTATCATTTCTTTTCCATGACTGTCGTGCGGGGTGTACTGCTGTGTGCAAATATGTTAGAAGTAAAAATTAATTCATACCAGCCTCTCCAATACTGCTCCGTTTCTTCCAGCCGTGTACGATAAATATAACTGCAATGTCAAAGTAAAATTAAGCCAATTAGGTCTTGGACTGGGATGAGATTATCGGAATATATGAGCAACCATTTAGGGTAACATGGAAAGTCCATAGTGTAGACACGGAAACAATCAAGCTTCATTGTATTTAGTAACTCATAACAAATATACTGACCAGTTTTTGGAATCATCATATTTCAATGTGCCAGGGATGGATACACGAGCCGACTCAATGTTCCTTAAAGAACCTCCTCTGACGCTCCACTCTATCTAATCATAGAGACAGTACAAATCAATCTGACAGCCCAATGTTTGACAGTTAAATAAACAGACAATGATTACAATATCAACCTAAAGACTCTAATTACGCAATTGTAGAAACAACACCAACACAAATTTAGGAAAGATGTATGACATGAAGTTATTTCCCTTCAACTCCATAAATATCTGCACTCTACAAGATAAAAACCGAGGGAAGAGGAATTTTAAGGTCAAAAAATTTAATCACAGAAATTTCATATGTCAAGGCAGAAGGTTGAAATCTACAGATTGGGTTCATAAAAAGAATGGTCAAACGATACGATCAATGAGAAACGGAAAGCAATGTCCATGGAGCTTAAACCACATTGCAGGAATTGTTGGAATAATTCTAAGCCAGATGCGTAGATATGTTTTTTTTTTTTTTTTTTTTTGAACCACAATGTGTAGATATGTTTTGCTAATCAATAAATTTAGAAATTTAGGATCACTGGTTAATGGTAAAACCACTGCCAACTCAACTTTAGGTAGCTAAGCTATTGCTAGATGGTATTGGTCTTGCAGCGACCCAAGCATGCACCAGAAACTCCAAGTCATGCAGTACCTTCCTAGCATCCAAATCATCTCAACACGAATAGGAGATTGTCTTAGAGGAGGTCATTGTCAGGTTTGAAGCCTTCCACTGTAACGACCCGCGTCAGCTAACCTACTAACCCTTAACCTAACCACGTGGCCCAAAAGGTTAACCTCGAGTTATACAATAGCTGCTTGGGTTGCCTTATATATTAATTCCATTTCTCTTCTCCCACCAATGTGGAACAAATTGGGGTATCACATCCACGACACTGCCTCCTTTTAGTCACTTTCATTTTGGGGAGCCATTTATCCATCTAAACATTCTTTCTTTTGGTCCTCTCAATATAATGAACATGTTGTTTTGTAAGTGCGGGTATCAAGAACTACCTCGCCCAAATGGCACAAACAATTGGGCCCATGACCCACTGGTACAAAGAGCAGATAATTAAGCCCATTTGAATGCATGCCCCAAACTCCAAACAAAGTAGCCCTGGCTCCATGTCCCTCCAGCTCTCCATGCAAGGGATTCCTGCTTGGAGAACGATAAGAATATAGGTTTCTAAAATGTTCTTCACAATTTTCTTTCTTTTTACTCTCTTGTTCTAATTTTTATCCAGAATAGGTAAAGGGAGAATAAAGGGAGAAATATGATGGGAATATATTTCCACATCATATAATGTAACGTAGATACGTCTCCCAATTTCTTGACATAAAGGTGGAGGCCGAGTTCAGGAGCACTCGAAATTGCTATCAACTCATGTCTCCGAGAGCTACAAGGTCGGTTCCTGTCAGAGGAATGAGCTTAAGAAATAGCTGGGAAGGTCGCCTAGCTACCTTCTCTCTCTCTCTCTCAAACCTCTTTCTATGTGCTAGCTTATGAATGGGTACAAGTTGTACGACTGACAGATTTGAAGAGTGACAAATGAGGGACCTAGGATCAATTTGGCAACAACAGTATAGTAACTGAAAGCTGGAAATCATGCACTGAAAACTGAATGTTAAGTTTTTTAAGCAGAAAAGTTGCTTTCTAAAAAAGTAGGTTGAATTAAAACAAATACTCTGATACAGGGATAAATGAAATTTGATATTATTGTCTTTACGAGTTCTCTTTAGTTTTATTCATAGTTGTTAAAGTATACAACTCAAAACCAATTGACAATAAGTGGAGAAGCCATCTAGGCTCATATACTAGTCTTCAAGGTTATAATTGATCAATGTGGGACAAGCTCTAACACTCCCCCGCATGTGCAGCCCCTGACGAGAGGTAAATAAGAAATCCGTAACATAGGGATCACAATGGACAAGGAGCGTTTAAGGCACAAACAACGGGACAATCAATGAAGAGAGTATTACCCAAAAGCCTCAGAAAACCTAGCTTCGATAACATGTTAAAGCATCTAACTCAACCAACTGGCAATGAGTGGAGAGGCCACCCAGGCTCATATACTAGTCTTAGAGGTTTTAATTAACCAATGTGCGACAAGCTCTACTAGTTGTTGTGTGTTTGTGGTGGTGGTTGTGCGGTGGCGGTGACTACATGAGGTGGTATTCTGAAGAGATTGTGGTTGTAGCGGTGGTAGTCCTGGTGGAGGATGGTAACCGGGGTGGGGTGTGAAGAGGTAGGTGATTGTAGCGATGTAGGTGGTGGAGAGATGGTGGTTGTAGCGGCAATGGGGGTGTTGGTGATGATAATGGCAAGTCGTGCAGTCAGTGGTGAAAAGGTGGGGAAGTTGTTCTGGTGGCAAACTCTTAGCCTACGTAACCACGTGGCTTTATAGATTATACTATAGCTCGTGGTGTTTCGTCACATATTACTCAATCTTTTCCCATCCCATCGATGTGGGACTCTACCTAAGATGAGTTCTCACAATCTTTCCACCTTAGGATGCAACGTCCTTGTTGCATTGGTTCAGCAACAACCTCCATGGTGACCATGGTGTGGCACTTAACTCTGTACAGCACATCCCCGGCCGGTCTACATCGTGGGGGCCACCTCTAGGGTCTGTACAAGCCTAGCCTGATGATGAGTTGTACAGAGCTAAGTGTCACACCATGGCCACCATAGAGAAGGTTGCTCGGCCAATGCAACGAGGACATTGTATCCTAAGGTGGGAAGATTGTGAAAACCCATCTTCGATAAAGTCCCACATCAGCGGGATGGGAAAAGATTGAATAAGATATAATGAAAGGCCACGAGCTACTGTATAACTTGAGGTCAAGATGTTGAGCCACGTGGCTAGGTAGGCTAAGAGTTAGCAGGTCAGCTAGGGCGGGTCATTACAGCAGGCCAGTGGCAGTAGCAGTTGAAAGCAGTCAAGTATGGTGATGGTGGTGGTCTTGGTGGACAAAGGGGGGTTATACATGTACCGAAAATCTAGTCAAAATTAAGTACGAAGCTAGTAAATTTGATAGACTTTGAAGCTTACATTTAAGAGCCCCTACAATTTTAAATGATGTGCAATATCGTAATCAAACTAATTTAATAGCTTACCACTCAATACGTTCGGTTATAAGCATTGAACTAGTTATCAAACACCCCCTAAGTTGATAAAAAACAAAAAACACCCCCGAAGTTAAGGTAATGTTTGATGGCTTCAATAATGGCATCACTTACTGCTTTCTCAATGGTTGAAAAGTGATGCATTCTGTTTGATAGAATTTTCTGCATATGGATCAATGAAGCCATGGCTGTTCCCTGAAATTAAAAGTGAGTTTTAACAAAACCTTTATTCACCGCTAATAAGGAGACAAAACTATTGGTGAAAGTTTCCAGTTGAAAATAAAACCTCCACTACGTCCACAACAACGAGACCACTCAAGGTAGATAATGCTTTCTTTGCAGCAACCTGAATCGCTACTGAGCCTCCCATGCTGCATAACAGTTTCAGCAATGCACTTTCAATCATCGATTTGTTAAGACAGAAAAATAAGCACCAATAAGAAATTAACCATCCTAATATGAGTAGAACATACTGTTAATTGAACACGGCCACGAACTACTTATAGTAGGAGAATGGAGGACTCACTACTCTTGACAGGAACATGAGCCTGTCAAGAACTAGGTGGAAAAATAATTATGTGACAACATCAAATCCTAAGAGAAGTGCAGTTAAATTTTGTCAACAATGGGGTAAAATGTATTATGATTTTCAGTAAAGGAATGTGCTGCAAAAAACCTCATGTCTTTGTCTTTTGGGGTTTATTTTATTCAAAGTTTTTCAAATTTAGCGAGCTTTGGATTTTTATTTTTGTTCATTTTTAGAGGGTTTTGCATTATTAACCTCTTAGCATGGACATGGACACATGACGTGACACAAAACAAACACTTTAACGTGTTATTTAAAAAATACAGGTCATGACGCACCTAGACACATTAAGTATTCAAAATTTCATACTTCCATAAAAATATAAACCGACATACCTGGCTCACTAATTTTAGTAGTAAAAAATGCAACTGACAATGATTAAATACGCGCTTATTTCACAAATTAAGACATCAAAGAAAACATTCACATAAATATTCCATTCTAAAGAATGCCAAACAAGTCGTCGACTACGTGATATAAAGGTACACCTAGTTACTACACATAAATGGGTGTCTAGGAGGGGTAGATTGGCCACATGATGTATTCATCTTATAAATGTTCATAAAAAAACAGAACAGGTTGAATCCCAAAGAATGCAAAACATTCACACTACGAAGAGATTAACCACATAGGACATGTTCGGAGAGCTCAATAAGTACGGCCGAGTTTTGCCGAAGAATCGGTGAATTGCCCTATGATACAAATAGAACATTTTAATAAGGATACACTGAAGTGTTGGACATGCTTCGGGAGTGCAAGTGCTTGTGCTTCTTAGATGATTATCTGAAGTCCTAGAAGTCGTGGTACCCGGGATGTGTGTGAAGAAGTTATTGTCTGGTGCTGACAAATGGAAACAACAATATCTAAATCGCTACATCAATCAGTAATTCTTATGTTGAGAAGTGTATAAATAATTCTTCTATAAATCGTGTTAAAATTTACTTAACAGTTGAGACCGAGTCTTACTGTAGTCATATAGTACTCCCTCCATCCCTTTTTAAATGTGTTACTTCGTAAATCCAACTTATTGAAGAAACATCATCATTACATCTTTCACATCAACTTTTTCCTCCACTTTACACTTTTCACATCAACTTTTACCTCTACTTTCCAAAATTATCCTCCACTTTTACCTTTTCAAAAGGGCAAAATGATAATTGTACAAACTTTTACCCATTAACTTTTCAAACCGCACTTATTTAAGGACAGGCCAAAATGGAAAGTTAAACACTTAAAAAGGGAGAGAGGGAGTAGAACATGATGAATCATGAATGCCCAAGTTAACTTGAAAAATCAATACTTCCATCACAGAAGACTGCAAACGAATAGTTCCCTCTTGGTTGATCATTCTCCTTTGACAATCTCTTTCTTTCCGTACCAAACGTCTATTTCTCTTTCTTTGTCATTTTTTTTTCTTGTGATCAGTTTACATATATGTCCTTTTCAACTCTAAAATTTACTAACTGATCAGCACCTCGGCAGTTGAAACTTGTGGGTATTTCTCTAGTAAAACATATGAGCCAGCCTCAAAAAAGAGCTCACACCAATCTGCTACTCTCCTTTTCATGTATAATTGTAGAAAAATTGTACACACACACACACACATATATATGTGGTTAGGATCCAGTCAGGACTCCCTAACTTTAAAAAAATCCGGACCTCCCCTCTCCCAGCCAAATGGTCGGGATCCGAACCGTTGGACGTGTTTAAAATGTGTTTTCAAGGGCCTACACGAAGATTCGGCAAAAAAAATGATCGGGAAGGGCTTCATCTGAACAATTTTTCATATAAACCGTAGGATATATATTTCATGAAAAACTGCTCGGATGAAGCCCTTCCCGGCCATTTTTTTTGGCCGAATCTTCGCGTAGGCCCTTGAAAACACATTTTAAACACATCCAACGGTTCGGATCCCGACCATTTGGCCGGGAGAGGGGAGGACCGTATTTTAACAAAGCCAGGGAATCCTGACTGGATCCTCTCTGTATATATATAATATGTAAACTGATCACAAGGGATCCCTGACTACAGGTTTTTGGGTGTTTTGGCAAAATCCGAAACGTCCAATGTGTTTGAAACGTGTTTTTGAGGGTCTCCGTGAGAAATCATCAAAGCAAAATACTGGGAAAACCTTGATCCAAGCAGTTTTTCACAAAACTGTACATATACAGTTTTTATGAAAAACTGCTTGGATCAAGCCCTTCCCTGTATTGTTTTTTGATGATTTCTCGTGGGAGCCCTTAAAAACACATTTTAAACATATTGGACGGTTCGGGATCATAAAAAAAATATCGGGAACGTGGAGGTCTGGAGACCCGGAGTTAGGACTAGAAGCTTGCCCTATATATATATGGGGCCGGTTCCCCTCACACAAAAAAAAAAAAAAAAAAACAAATTTTTACACTCCATCTCAGCCGTTGAAACCAATGGCTGAGATTAGAAGTTTGGGTATTATATCCAATCCCTAATATTTCACCCTCACCCTATCTCACTCTATCCAAGAATGTCAACTGCTCCTCTCTCTCCCTCCCTTCTCCCTCCCTTCTCCCTCCCTTGTGCCGACCCACCAAGGGATTGATCCAAACACCCACAAGCTGGTGATAAAATCTTTGAAATAAAGAACTTTGGGAACTCTTTTTTGAAGAAGAAACTAATGAAACGGGGATTGATCCAAACACCCACAAGCCGATGATAATCGACGCCGAGGATAGAAATCCATTTTTACAGTGCAAGAAATCCATTTTAATAGGGCAAGTTACTATGAAGTTGGACCAACTGAAGCTTAAAGAGAGCAATTTGAAAGCAAACCCATATTTGATCATCAATTGTTATACGAATCCAAGGGAGTTTCAATCCAATTGGGTATAATTATCATCAAAATTCCAGACCTTATGATCAAACCCAGATGGAGGTAAATGAAAATCCCCTCTTTGGATTCACATCAATGCCAAATCTAATGAGTTTCAATCCCAGGAACGTGACTAAGATGAATTTTTCTGGGTGTTTGACGTTGCAAGTGACTTCGGTTTTCTTCAATGGAGGGAAAGAAATCACTTCAAGTAATAGTTTCAATGTAAATAATATGGTGGAAAAATGCAGCATTTTTGTGGGGCACGGATAAATTAGAATCTGTCACCATAATGCCAAAACAGGAGCAAACAATCGCAGAGAGAGAGAGAGAGAGAGCACATGCCAGAGTTAGGGGCCGAAAACGCAGGAGATGTGTTCTGCAGGAGATCTGGTCGGCCAGCACAGGAGAGGGAGAGAGAGGAGCAGTCGATGTTCTTGGGGAGAGAGTGAGATAGGGTGAGGGTGAAATATTAGGGATTGGATGTAATACCCAAACTTCTAATCTCAGCCATTGGTTCAATGGCTGAGATTGAGGGTCAAAATTTGTATTTTTTTATGTGTGAGGAAAATTGGCCCCTATATATATATATATAGGATCATGATCACCTAAGGGATCCCTTATTTAAAATTTGGTGCGTACCTAGCCTTTTTTCCACTTTCTGAGCCAAATTTTGATGATCCGAACCGCTCAATGATATGTACAGTTTTATCGAAAACTGTTTGGATCAAGCCCTTCCGGGTATTTTTTTTTACGAATCCTCACGTAGGCCCTTAAAAACACATTTTAAAAACATTGAGCGTTTGGATCGTCAAAATTTGGCTCAAAAAGGTGAGGTCTGCACCAAATTTTAATAAGGGATCCCTTTGGTGATCGTTATCCTATATGTGTGTGTGTGTGTATATATATATACCCCAAGCTTCTTATCTAGATCCCCGGATTGAAGCTCTTGGGGTATTTTTTTTGTGTTGTCAATTGTTTTGGAAAAATCCGATCCGTCCAATGTGTTTAGAAGGTGTTTTCCAAAGTTCACGCGGGAAATCTTCAAAAAACAATACCGGGAAGGGCTTGATCCAAACAGTTTTTCACAAAAACTGTATATTTACAGTTTTGCGAAAAGCGGCTTGGATCAAGCCCTTCCCGATATTTGTTTTTGAAGATTTCCCACATGGATCCTTGAAAACACCTTCTAAACACATTGGACGGATCGGATCGTCAAAAAAATGCTCGGATCAAGGAGGTCCGGAAGAGCAGAGTCCGGAGGAGAAGTGGAACCTATATATATATATATATATATATATCATTACTGCAATTTCAGCACTTCAAGATTTTAAACCCTGGTATAAACAAAATACGACATTCATGCACAAACTAAACAGATGGCCTCAGACCCATCATCACAAGAATTCCAAATTCACTATTTAAAAAAGATGAAAGAAAACATTTTTTGCCTGTTTTAACACATAGTTTGCCTTAATAAATATTAGCACGGTCTCTTTTTTCTTTTTTTTTTTCTTTCCTTCGGGTAAGAATTCCTAGCATGGTGTTCATAAAATTTAATTAATTAATGCCATATGAAGATGCCACTCAGGAAGTACAGAAAACTTGGGCAACCTGTGGCCAACGAGAATAATTGCAGGAGCAGTATCTCCAAACAATGTTTTCAAAACAGCAACCACATCATCGCATAGAGTCTGCAACAAATAGGAATAGCACTTAAATTCAAGAAAAAGGATGTGTAACAGAAAACCAGATGATAATACATGAGCAGCAGAACATGGCTTTTTCCATTTGGTACCGGTAGATCCCAAAACATACATACCTCTATTGACAGGTTTAGTTCATTTTCTGTGGATGATTTTCCATGTCCTCTCAGGTCCATGGCTACTACCCTTGCTTTCTCCTTAATCTTACTTGCAGCCAAAGCAAATGAAAGCCTGTGCAAATAAATTGTTATCAAGTACAAATTTAAGTTGACTACTTGAAACAACAAAACCAAAATAAGTGAGATATCAACAAACTGTGACGATAAAAATAAAAAATGTAAGATATCAACAAACAAAAATTAAAGTACTGTCATGAAGTATTAACATGATGTCGATGTGGTGATTTTGTTCCTCATAAAAAAGAAGATTTTTAAGGCAGATAGGAAAGCATAGCAGTTGGTAACATTCATTGGCTAGATACCAACATTACCTTATTTTTTGAATTTGTATGATTGGAATTTAGATTTTCAGTTTCAGCACAATATTTTGAAGTGGATAAAACTTTTTTTTACCTTTATTGTGTTAGGATAAATGGAAATGTTTGATTGCAAGGGGTTTAGTCAACATGTGGCCTCCACAAATTCCACGTGATGGTTTAGTTGCTGTTTGATTCCTAATTCAGAGTATTTTGCAACTTCACTATTCCGTGAAAATAGTAATCCAATCCGAACTAAATCTCTTGTCAACTAAAACCAAACCGAGCCTTATGTCCCAACCAATTAGGGTTGGCCACATGAATCCTGTTTTTCCAAACCAAATCTCTTGTCAACCAACGATGTAAAATATATTTTCGTACTTAAATTCCTTGTTTATCCCCAAACCAAACACAGTATACTTAATATCAAGGTATATGCAATCTCATTATCTTGTGATCACATATCCTATGAATTCTAATTTATAAGTCCACCCTTTTCAGTCCTCACTAAGTCTGAAATCAAACATTGCCTATAGATGATGCTGTAATTTGTTATGGAGTATGAGAATTCAACTTTAAATAAGCTGATTAAACTTTGAATTCAAGATTCAGAAAGAATTTGGAGTCAAATTTGATTTTTGTGAAAAAATAATACTCCACTGTTATACGATTCCTCATAAATTTGAAACCAACGTGCATGCTTAAGGGTGGACTTCATTTCGATAAAATACTCCGTTGAAATTGTATGTAATTCTTAGGCGAGAGTAACACTGTCACTTCCCTCATTGTCCTTTAAAAAGAAACCTACCTCTTGGCTCTTGCAAATATTCAGTATGAAATTCTAATTTTTGGAATCCCAAAGTAGATTATTCTTCTCCCTACGAGGTATATCAACATATTTCAAAGGTGTATAGATGGCAACAAATCACTATTAACCCTGACTACAGATTAAAAAGCCTAAATATATTACAAGCCTGCTTTATAGCCCTGCAGATTGGAAACTGATTGACTGCTGATTGTAGGCCTAAGTATATGTAACAGATTCTGTACAAAGATAGAGTCGCATTAAACACTAAAGGAATGGTTTAACACTCCACCGCAAACTCAGCAGTCGCTGGTAGACGAGTTTTGATCGCAAGAGCTGAAATCGATGCTTGTGAAGCCCTTTAGTGAATATATCAGCGAGTTGATCAACAGAAGGTACAAACTGAACCTTATGAGTGCTGGAAATAACACCCTCTCAAATGAAATCATAATCAAGTTCGATGTGCGTTGTCCAAGCGCGAAACACAAAGTTGGGAGCAACATATATTTGTAGTACTGAGGTGGTCAAAGTATAGAGTTATTGGTGTTGACTGTTGAGACAGGCAAGTGATGGAGGAGATGAGAAATCCACACTGTCTGTGCACAAAGTTGAGCAAGTGAGCGATATCCAGATTCAGCACTATGCCAGGAAACAGTGGGCTGTTTCTTTGAATCCCAAGAAATAAGGTTAGGACCCAAAAACACACAAAAGCCAGAAGTAGAGCATCAAGAATCAGAGCACCCAGGCCGGTCAGCATCAGAAAAGGCAAGAGCTTGAGTACCAGTCGATGGTTGCAAAACAAGGCCAAAATCTTGAGTGCCTTTGAGATAGCATAGAATACTCTTTACAGCAGCAAGATGCATAGTAAATGGTGCAGTCAACATGATGCACGGCATAAGAAATGTCAGGCCTTGTAAATATTGAAGCAAACCAACAAGTTGACGGTACTTGGTGGGATCAGAAAGTGGCTCACCAGCAAGGACAGAGAGCTGAGATTCATACATAAGGCGTTGTAGAAGGCTTACTCTCAATTATAGAACTGTGCCGAAGAAGATCAAGGGCATACTTGATCTATGATAAGTGGAGAGACACAAGGAAGACAGCTCAAGACCAAGAAAGTAGCGAAGAGAGCCCAGATCCTTAATCTCAAATTCTTTTCCAAGAGTGAAGATGAAGGAGGAAGCAGTGAAGGTGCGTTCCCAATAAGAATAATGTCATCCACATACAACAGAAGAACCAAAATCTCAGATGAGCTCTGATAATCAAACATGGAGAGGTCAGTTTGACCCTTTGTAAAACCAAATTGGATAAGAAAGCTGCGCAAGAGTTGAAAGTTGAAACCATGTTCTTGGGGCTTGCCTCAGGCCATAGATAGCTTTATGTAACTGACAAAAGCGATGAGGACGACTGGGAACAACAAAACCAGGTGGTTTGAGTCATGAATACAGTCTCATTAAGGAAGCAATGCAAAAAGGCATTCCTTACATCGACCTGGTGGAGAGACCAATCGGAGTAGACAGCTAAGCCTAGAACAGTACTAGTAGTAGCATGTTCAGCAAATGGACTGACAATCTCCTTGTAGTCTAGGCCTGCCAGCTGATGAAATCCCTTGGCTACTGGCCAAGCTTTGTGGCAATCAATAGTCCCATCAGCAAACCTCTTGAATTTGAAAACTCATTTACAATCCACTGTGTTCTGATGTGCAGAAGATGGAAACAATGTCCGAGTCTGGTTTTTCAGCAGAGCATTTAACTCAATCAGTCATGGCAGCACGCCAGGCTGGAAAGCGAACAGCTTGAAAATAGCTAGCAGGTTCCTCCGATGAATAAGCTAATTGAGCACCTAGAGGACAGGCTATGGGATACTGCACAGTACCATCAGTGCGAGGAAAAAAAGTCGTCAATCGAGTTACCATTGCATGAGACCGAGTGGACTGAGAGGCAAAATGATCTGTTGGGAGGCTGGTTGGACCTTCAACATCTGCAGAAGGTAGATGATTCTGATTTGGTTGTCAACCGGAGAGTCAAGGCTTGATAAAGGCTCACTGGTAGGCTTTTGTAAAGGGCTAATCTTGAGATCTCCTGTGAGAAGTGGCGGGTTGTGCGTATAGAAGGACTTGTCAAAACGCACATGGCGAGAGATATAGACCCGGTTAGTTGCTGGATTGAAACACCAGTATCCCTTCTGTTGCAAGCTATGACCAATGAGGGTAGCATGCACATCCAAAGACACGCTAATTAGTGTAAGAAGGAGTGCAAGTGCGACCAAATAGATGAGAGAATGGGGAAGCCCACTGAAGAAGAGGAGTCAGAAGAAGGTTGATAAGATAAACAACGATGGAGACTGCTTCAACCCACAGGTTGAGAGGAACACAACTTGTAACAAGAAGGGAGCAAGCCATTTCAGATATATTACAATGCTTATGCTCCACTAGTCCATTTTGCTCTGGAATATGAGGACAAGACAACCGCTGATGAATTCCAAGAGAGTTGCACAAGTCAGAGAAAGGGTTATTAACCTATTCCTTACCACCATCACTTTGAGGCCTCGTTTGGATACCAAAGATGGCGCCTGGATTTGTACTCCCGGCCCCACACAAATCCAGTATTTGGAACGCAAAATGAGAGGGCGGATTTGGGCTCCCAATCCCACACAACCAAAGTTGTAATCCACCCGCAGGAGGATTTGCGAAGGATGGCCTTACCCCTATTGTTAGCAAATCCGCAGATTCGGGTCCAAAATGCCCCTCCAAACCCGCCTTGCTTTTCACTGTGGAGAGAGAGAGAGAGAGGAGGAGGAGGACCCGGAGCTGATCTGGGTTGTGGTGGTTGGCAGCATTGGGGGTTGGATCTGGCTTGCCAACGTCGGAGGAGCTCATCTCCTAGTCCCGTCAATCGGACCCTGTCGCCGAAGCTGATCGAAAAACCCATCCGCCATATATGATGATGATGGTGATTGATCAGAGGGAGGCAGAGGGGAGCAGCTTTATAAAATCCATCCTTTTTTTTTTAGTCAATTAAAAAACCCATCTGTTCATTTCAGGGGATCTAGATACTACAGGGGATAAAAAAAAATAGTAAATTACATAGGAATCTCTCAACTTTAAAATATTTACAAGTAGATCCATGAATTGGAGGCATTAAAATAAGTTAGGCAGGGCAAAACCCTTTAAAGGCCCCAAACTTGGCTCTTAGGCCAATTGTCCATATATACAGGACCAGTTGGATCAATTAAATTGAAGTGTTACTTTTAAAAAAAATTCACTTTGAAATTAGTTTCTTAATTTTTCCCCAGAAATATTTTTATTTAACATCTAATATAATCTAAATATATACTGTGTACTTATTCTAATTATTATGTATTTACTCCTAATTATATTGAAATTAATCCATTTTGTTTATTAAATAATAAAATGGGGGAAATTGTTAACTCAGACAATTGTATTGAGATGCAAAAGCTAGGGTTCCATTCTCATTACGCTATACCAGTACAGGAGAGTAAAAAGAAAAATATGTTACGAGCCCTTATCTCTCCTGTATCTATTTACATAAGAATTAAGATACGCTAATTATACAAACACCCACAATTTAACAATCTCCCTCAAGTTGGTGCGCAGATATCAATCAAACCCAACTTGAACACAATGGGGTGGAAACTCTTGCTGCCAAGCCTTTTTATGAATATGTCATCTAATTGGTCATCAGATCTCACAAAACACTTATCTAACCCTCGCTCAGCTTTTCCTTGATAAAGTGCCTATCAATCTCTATATACTTTGTTCTGTCATGTTGCACAAGATTATGAGCGATGTTTATCATCACAATAGAGGTTCATAGGACCATTATTAGAGATTTCAAGATCACGTAAAAAGGTTTGGAGCTACAAGAGTTCACAAACACCATGAGCCATAGCTCGCTCTGGATTCGGGGATCCCGTAGGGTGCCTCCGCACTACGGGGTTGTAGGACGGCCAAAATTACGTCATTTTTGGGTGTGCAAAGAGAACACACTACTTAATCCCTCAAAACTGTCATTTTAACCTAGTTTTATTTGTTGAATTCCAAAATGTGAGCTTTTTTAAGTGGGTTTTTATTTTCTTCAAAATCAAATTTGATTTTTGATTTCTTTTATACATTAACATAAAAGTCACTTATTTTAAATTGGGGTTGGTTTGTTTTTTTATTTTTGGAGTAGAAGTGTTTCCTCCTGAAACCTAGTTCTCAAAACAAAAAGTCTACACAATTAAACACATTTTTAAACTTCTTAATTTTTGGGCTTCCTTCGGTTTTGTAAAACTAATGCCTATTCGAGATGAGAAGGGGTTACAGTGTAAGAATAAGAGTCAAGATGTGTACATTGCCAATTGTGTTTAGAAATTATAAATTATGTCACTTGGTATGTTTAGGGGGCTTCTCATAAAAACACACTTATAATAGTACTAGTGAACATGCCTAAAGACACTTTGTAAAAACTAGTATTTCTACAAAATAGATGAATTTTATTTAGCTAATGTTGTCCTGTACAAATTTAAAGTCACAAATAATTTTCTAGATTTTTAAAAGGCCCACAAAAAATAAAAATATTGATGTTAAACTTGACATAATCCCAAAAGAGAGAAAATGTTGTGATTCTAAACCTTTGTGCACCCAAAAGGATGAAGTTTTGGCCGCCCTACAACCCTGTAGTGCGGAGGCGCACTACGGGATCCCCGAATCCCAGTAGTTTGAATACCAAGAATCAATTGGCTGGAATACTTCTATTTGATTTTGAAGAAAATAAACACCCACTTAAAAATGCTCACATTTTGGAATTCAACAAATAAGACTAGGTTAAAATGACAATTTTTAGGGATTAAGTAGTGGTGTTCTCTTTGCACACCCAAAACGACGTAGTTTTGGCCGCCCTACAACCCTGTAGTGCGGAGGCGCACTGCGAGACAAATAAAACTCGGTTAAAATGATAGTTTTGAGGGATTAAGTGGTGTTCTCTTTGCACACCCAAAACGACATAGTTTTGGCCGCCCTAAACCCCGTAGTGCGGAGGCACACTACGGGATCCCCGGATCTGCTCTATACTCGACTTCTGCGCTAGACTTGGCAACCACTAATTGCTTCTTACTTTGTCAAGTAACCAAATTTCCACCAAGGAGAGTACAATAGCCAAAAGTAGAGCGTCTACTGTCCACAAAACCAACCTAGTCAGCATCAGAAAATGCCTCCAACCATAGATGACAATGATTAGAAAAAAAAATTCCTTTCCCGGGAGCTAATTTGAGATACCTCAAGTTACGATAAACTGCATCCAAATGTGAAGTACAAGGATCATGCATAAACTTACAACGCCTACTGCATAACTAACACCCGGTCTAATGTGATCTAAGTATATTAGTCTATTAGAATAACTTATATTAGCGTTTGTCCCACATTGACTAATTAAGTCTTGTACTGAGATCCCTCATAATATTAATAAGAGTATAACGTGTTGGGGTTAATTAACACCCTATACACTTCTCTCTCTCTCTCTCTCTCTCTCTCTCTCTCTCTGATATGATTCTCTCTCTCTCAAACAACATGGTATCAGAGCGTTTTCCACCCTAGACCCAAAATCAACTCTAAACCACTGTTCATCATCTTCTTCGAGCTATAGGCAATAACTCAAAAAACCCTAAAATCCTCGACCCTCCAAACCCTTAATCGAGCCTCATATTACTCTCACCTTCGAAATCAACTGCTTTCACGACATCCATCGTCATACATCACTACAGACCCTAGTCAACCTTCATACGACCTTGAAACCAGCAACCCTATACTCGAAAACCTTCGAAATCTGTAACCTAGTACTCTAAAACCCTAAAAAAAAAACTCTCGAAACCTGCAACCTAGTTGACTTCGAGTGCTATCAAGTCAATTTTGAACCCTAATCTAACCCATACGAATCTCATACGATCCATACAATACCCAAACGAGACCCATATGAAACCCCTCAACCCATATACAGCCCTAAAATCGAACCTGTATTTCCCAGATGCAAACCAATCAACTTCCACAATGGTTCTTCTGATTTCCACAAGCATCGAAACCCATTGATTCAAATCCACTGATGTTCGAAACTCTTCGAAACCCACTGATTGATGTTCAAGTACTTCTCTCTGTCACAGACACTTTTCTCTATCACGATTAGTTCATTGATTTCTGGTTTGAAGTTCTTCTGATGGTTCTTCTAGGTCCTTTTGCTTTCGGTAAATGTCTTTTAATGTCATTATCAGTAGTTTTTTTATACATGTTTATTGTTGGCTGACAAAGGTGATTGGTGATAGTTGAGGTGATTAGTTAATTTTTTAGTTTATTGGTGGTTGCGAGGCGAAATATTGGTTGGTTGTTAGGTTGATAATTGTTGGTGGATATTTGTGGTGTGGTCTCTCCATTTTCTGGCGCAATGTCTGAAGAAAAGTCTGATTCTAATAAGTCTATTATTATTGGTAGTACTTCTAATTCCTCTCAGCATCGTGACAAGGATTCCATTACCTCCATCCCTTTGAATGGCTGCAATTATGTTATTTGATCTCGTGTTGTTAAGGTTTATTATATGAGTGAGCGGAAGTTCCATTATTTGACGGATGATTCTCCTGCCAAAGAGGCTAAGGATTATGGTGATTGGGAAGCTGAGAATTGTCATATTCTTGTTGAGTTGTGGAATAGTATGGAACTGCAGATTAGTGTTCCTTTGTTTTATCTTGACACTGCCAAGCAAGTGTGGAATCGGCTTGCTGAGATGTATTCTGGTGTTAATAATCTTCGTCGTACATATGATCTCCACCACCAGTTTTTTCTTTGTCAATGGGTACTAGATCTTTGGAGGACTATTATTCCAAATATCGTGGCAATTGTGAGGAACTCCTTGTTTATGAGTCTATCTCGACTAATCCTCAGGTTGTGGAGAATTAGCGTGGGCGTTTGGAGGTTGCTTGGTTTCTATATGGCTTACCTATGTAGCACAGACACGGATACAAATATGGACACGGACACATATACGGCAATTTTGAAAAAAGGGACACGGATACGGCGGGGAACACGGCAATATATATATATATATATATATATATATATATATATATATATATATATATATATATATATATATATATTATAAAAAAATTTAAAAATTTAAAGATTGATAATTACAGTTTGACCCCAAATTTTTTTAAAAAATTACAATTTGACCCCTGAAAATTTGAAAAATTACAAATTAACCCCAAAATTTTATTTTAAAAATTACAATTTGCCCCCTTCCGTGTCCCCCTAAAAAAATTCAAAAAAATTGGGGGACACGCCACGTGGCATGACCCATACGTATTCCGCCATGTCCCCGTGTCCCATACGGCAATACGACGCCTCCTAGGAGTGTCGGTGCTTCATAGTGGCTTACCATCATTCTATAATCGAGTTCGATCTCAGATACTGGGAGAGCGGGAGTTGCCCTCTCTTGATCAAGTGTTCAGTCATCTTCGCCAAGCTTTCGTCTCGAATGTTGGTCCTATTTTTCTCAGTCACCATCTGATTGTTCTACTTTAGCTTCCATTGGTTCTAGTGGTTTTAGGTCGAGTAAAGGCCGTGATTCTGGGTTTACCAGTCGTGGTCGTGGTTCTAGTGGTCGTAAATCTAGTGGCTATGATTCGGGTAATAGTTCTAGAGGTCGAGGTGATTCTGGGTATAGTGGTCGTAATTCTAATCGTGATGGTCACTTGTTAGGGGGGAGCTAGTTCGAGCCGCGGTGGTTCTGGTCTTGGTCGTGGTGCCCGAGTATGTACTCATTGTGGGGGTACAAGTCATATAGTGGACTATTGTTATAAGTTTCATGGTTATCCCCAAGCTCATCAGGTTGCTCATTCTGAGGATGTTGGAAAATTTACTCAGTCTTCTGCCGAAAGTCGGGTGACTATCTCAACAAAGGAGTAATAGCAGTACCAGCGCATTATGTCGACTCATTCTTCCGCTGAGACTTCTTCCCCCACTACTACGTTTGCTCAAACAGATCCCTATGTTGCTTGTGTTGCATCTTCTTTTTCTTCCCCTTGGGTTATCGATTCTAGTGCTACTAATCATATGACTGGTACTTCTAAATTCTTTTCTAATTGTCAGTCTAAGGATAAAACATTTCAGGTTACCTAAGTAGATGGTTTTACCACTGAGGTTACTGGTTTGGTTTCAGTTCCTGTCTCTTCATCACTTTAAACTATGTGTTGCATGTTCCTCGTTTACCCTTCAATCTTGTGTCTATTAGTCAACTTACAACATCTTTAAATTGTTCCATCACATTTCTTCCTCATGATTGTGTGTTTCAGGATCTCAAGACAGGGAGGAAGATTGGTGGCGGTGTTGAGCATGGTGGTCTGTATTATCTAACCAATATGTCTACCCAGCCAGTCGCTCTTCAGTCATTAGAATCCTTATATCAACAACATTGTCGGCTTGGTCATCCATCTCTTCAGAATTTGTAGCATCTAGTGCCTTCGTGTGGTTTTCTTAAGGAATCACCTTCTGAAGTCTGTGAGTTTAGTAAACATTATAGAATACCATTTTATCCTATGATTGAATGTCGTGTGTCACATCTTTTCCGGTTAGTTCATTCATACATTTGGGGGCCTATTTTTGTGCCCAATGTTTTTGGTTTTCAGTGCTATGTTATTTATTATATATTTTTATCTTTGATATGAGTTGAAGTCTATTTTTAAGTCATTTTACATGGAAATAAAGACTTAGTTTACATCTACTGACATACTTGGGTGCTTAATTTGATGAGGGAGCATACAAAGAATCGTAACTTAGCAAGGCCCGCTATGACAAGGATTGCTACCGCTTACCTCACTCCTTAAATTATCTTGAATCAAAGAAATGGGCTTAGAAAAATGTTTACTTCTTCGGCCTAGTGTAAGAGTACTTATGCCAAGACTTGTAATGGGTTTGATGTCCAAGAAATAGTGTTGGATGCAAGCTTTTGGAAAGCAATTAGGTATTGCTTGAAGAGTGTTCTTCCCTTTGTTCAAGTCCTAAGACTAGTTGATGGTTATGCAAAGCCCGCCATGGGTTATATTTATGAAGCAATGAATAGGGCAAAGGAACAAATTGAGAAAAATTTCAACCAAGTCAAAAGAAGATGTGATGCAATTCGGAAGATTGTTGATGAGCGTTGGGCATTTCAACTTCATCGACCTCTTCATATGGCAGCTTATTTTATTAATCCTAGGTAACATATAATTTTTCGATAATGAAATCATTTATTGTTGTGGCTTTCTATCATGAATGTTAGTTTCGATGTTCATTTTAGGTTTCATTATGATGCTTCCTTTGAGGGGGATGATTGTACACGATAGAGAGGATGTATCCGGGTGTCAAAGCAAGATTAAAGCTTGATGCCCAAATGGACAAGTTCCATAACTCCATTGGTATGTTTGGCATTAGTATGGCCGCTATAACTAAGAGAAGAAACAACCCGGTATTAACTCTCATCTTAACAACGATATTAAAGTTGTCAATGTTTCTTTCTTGCACTAATTTGGCTCTCCTTTTAGGACTATGGTGGGAGAGCTATCGAGGCAGTTGCAAAGAGCTCCAATAGTTGGCCAAAAGAGTTCTATCACTCACTTGTAGTGCTACCGGGTGAAGAAATTGAAGTACCTTTCAACACATCCATTCAAAAAAGAGAAACCAGTGAGAAGCACAAAGATTGAATGCATTAGTCTTTGTCAAGTACAATCTCACTTTGGAGTTGAGGCAAAAGAAACGAGAAGAGAATGGTGATGCATAGGATCCTATTTGTCTCTTCGATATGGAATCCAATGATGAATGGATTACTGAAAGTGAAGACCCATGCTTACCTGTTGACACTTCTTGGATGGACATGAACGAGTGCTTTGAAGTTAATGAAGGAGAAACTAGTGGAAAAAGACGTAGAGGTATATTTTATGGGTTGCAATCTTTTATCTTCTTTCATTTCAAATAATTATGTAGATGTAAATGCAATAATTAAAACTATTGGTTATTGCTTCCATTTTTATAGGACCAAGAAACCTTCAACATGACAGGGCAAAAGGACATTGGTTGGAGAAGAGAATGAGGTTGACATTATTGATGAAGAAGAAGAAGAATATATTGGTGATGATGGGGTGGTGAGTGTGGATGACCTTGAAGATGATGATGATGATCTTTATGACGTTGTCTTGAGAGATGGATCGGAGATTTGACTCATTTGAGCAAAAAGACAAACTTGATACGTTTTGTTTACTTATTATTTTTGAGCTTTTAAGTTGGCATATTAGTAGCAAATGGTTATAAACCATGCAATTAAGGTGGATAGATAATGTAAGTCTCTAATACTTGATCTTTTGGTACACCTTACACTTTTGGAACACTATAGATGGCATAAGACGTGTGATTTTGCATCCTAAATGCTTCTTTTTTTGCATATAAGCTATCAATTTGTAGTTTATTGCTATGTATTTATGATTAATTAGAGTAAATTAACTTTTGCTACCATATCTTACGATACGCAATACCTATCCCGATTTGAAAACCTTGCTCGAGGCAGTGCCAAATCTCAGCTGTAGAGGTAAGACCCACAACCAAATCAAGAATTGGTTTCAAGAGGATGGAATTTAGAAGACTAACAATGGATCCGTACAGAACCAATTGACATAGTCGGATTGCAAGCTGGTGGATTGGCACCAACAGCTAACAACAGTTAGATGTTTGGGAGGCAAAGGAAAGGAGCCATTTAATAAACCGCCAAGAAAAAAAATAAACCACCAGAGAAAAAAAAAAAAAACAGCCAGAGACCCAATAGGAAGGGGCGCATCTGGTGACACCAACGAAGATAATTCATTTGGTTTGACAGTAAACAAGTTTGTGATGTGGGAAACAAAGAGGGATGAGCTGATAGAGAAGGAAATCACAGCAGAAGATAAGGAGGACTCAATCGCAGTAGAGCCAGAAGATGCCCTCCCTGTGATTAGTGAAAAGAGGAAGAAGAAAGATAGAGAAGGAAAGGAAGCTGGTAGGTTGAGGTCGTGAGACCCTGTTGATACCATGAAAGTTCTGGAATTCAAAGCAGTTTATTCTTCTTACTAAGATGTATATCAACATTTTACAAAGGTGTATTAAGGGCAAGGAATCACTATAACCCTGATTACAAGCCTAAATATACGCAGCAGATCCGAGAGCCTGATTTCTATCCTAAATATATTATGCAGATTGAAAACTGATTGACTCCTGAATATAAGCCACTTTCGGACGCAAGTATATGCAACAGATTATTTACAAACATTACAGTCACATCCAACAGTAAAGGGATGATTTAACATAGTCAAATTGTTTCCAAAATAATCTGTGCAAGTTCAACTGGGCAAAGCACCAGACCACTTTTGGATGTAATGAAATGTGAACAAGTTACAAACAAAACCAACTGCCAAGCATGCATCAATTTTCTTTTCAATTTGGTCATATTTGATCATGCTTTCTAAGGTTGAAAAGGGAAATGCCATCTTTATAATAACTCTATAGGGTTGCTCAAAAAATCCGGTGAACCATGATGCGAACCAAACTAGTCCTTACGTTTTGGATTGGATCAGTAGATTAATGGTCCAACACGAACTCAAAGTTTACAAAACCGTGAGATACAGATCAGTCCACGGATTTCATTATGAAACTGTGGATTCACAGAACTAGACTATGAGATATATATATATATATATATATATATATATATATATATATATATATATAAAGGACCCCCTTCTAATAAGGGACCCTTATTTAAGTTTCCATGCGGACCTAAGGGCATTTTTGACTTTCTAGACCAAATTTTGATGATCCAATCCGCTCAATGTTTTTAAAATGTGTTTTCAAGGGCCTACGCGGAGAATGTACGAAAAAAAATACCCGGAAGGGCTTGATCCAAGCAATTTTTGATAAAAACTATACATATACAGTTTTTATCAGAAACCACTCGGATCAAGCCCTTCCGGGTATTTTTTTTCGGAGATTCTTCGCGTAGGCCCTTGAAAACATATTTTAAAAACATTGAGCGGATCGGATCGTCAAAATTTGGTCTGGAAAGTCAAAAAAGGGCAGGTCGGCATGTTATTTTTAAATAAGGGTCCCTTATTGGAAGTTTATTGTGTGTGTGTGTGTGTGTGTATATATAATGAGACATAAAAATTTAAATATATAGGTATGTAATATTTAGCAAATAATTATAATCTTACCTATCGTAATAAATTATTCTTCACTACTTTACTCTAATGTGATATAGAGTATCCATATACAACCTAAGGGGGAAAAAGTGTAATTCTATTCCTAAGGGGAGAAAACGTGTACACAATCTGTATCTACTTTCATTCTATTTCTAATTTTCTACCAAACCCTAAAATCATAACCGCAGCACTGCAGCAGCTAGTATGGAATTTGATTGCTTTAATATAATGCTTGGATAACGCTTTGATGTGATGCTCGGATAATGCTTTGAATTTTGATGTCAGCAATTGGAAGCTTCCTTTTTTTTATTTTGCGTTTTTAGTTGCTATTTACTATTTACTATGTAGCATTTACTGTAAGGAAATTTGGTTGATCGTTGCTGTTTGGAATGTAGAATGTAATCCTTCGATAAAACCGGGACCGAACTGTGACTCATGGATCGGATTGGAACCGTACCGTAGGACTTTTAGTCCAGACACAGATTGCATTTTTATGGAACCGTAACTCGCAATTCGGTCCTCGGATTCATAGGAACCCGATCAGATCGGGACCGCGAGCAGCCCTACATGTATCAAGGAAGCTCATTGTTTTCGAATTTCCTATATTTTGCACCATTTAATCTTGATCCAAGGGTGCAGCTTTAGTGATGAATATTTTAGATGGTTGAGATGATTGTGATCGGAAATCCAACTGCCAAAACTGGTAGTAGGTATTTAAGTGCTGCACAAAAGGCAACTTACTAAACTGAGAAATTTAGTAAGAAAGCAATTTAATTGCTCCACTAAATGTTGCAAGATATTGTATTAGTCTGGATTTCAAGGTTCATATAATTCATGCATTAGAGAAACAGTAGAGGCGAGATACACTTGAAGTGAAATCAATCGTACCCGCAGTAACCACCTCCATGCAGACAAAAAACAACTGGTCCATCCGATCCTGCCTTGTATAAGTGAAAGACCTAAAATGAGGAGGCACAAAAAAGTTCCACTGTCTAAAAGAATGAAAGAAGCCAAAAACAACAATTAAAAAAGTACAATAGGAACTCTCACAGTCACAGGTACTCCAAGAGCCAAAAGAAAGAAACGTTTACATCATTAGAATCTGGAATATGAATATCATCCTCTTGGTCAAAATAGCCCAACGCATGAATAGGTGAGTATTTCTGAGAAGAAGCCCTACAGAACAACAAAGGTAAAATATAAAATAAAGATCATTTGACTACCAAGGATGATTATCAGGAACAACAGAACCAACAATAAGAGAACCATCAGTGCGGCCAGTCCTTCTTTGATGGAAAATGTTTTATTTTGTAAGCAATGTTCAAAAACCACATGAAACAAAGTTCTATGATCTTGGAATTGTGTGAAACGATTTCAATCCAGCTATTATGCAATAATGACAGGGTCACAGCTACCACACAAGACTAACAAACCCAAATAGGAGGAACTCGTAATACTATGAGTTAATTGGGTCATCTTCACCCAGATCTACACATTAAACTGTCAATTTCCAAAATGAAGGAAGTGTCATTAAGGCGACGACATGGAAGCACATGTACATTCAGTCAAATAGTTCGAATTCAGATATCCTCCAAATTAAAAATGAAATTAAGCAAATAATACCAACCTGTTTTCTTCATCAAAAAATTTGGAATATCCAATGATACTACCAATAAACAGATCTAATTCCTAATTTGAACTCAACCTCTCATGACCATTCAGAGTCATAAATAAAAAATTATCATTTTTACCCTTTTCTTTTCTAGCATAGTCCTCGTTCAATACCTTGGACAATAATTCAGTAGGTGGATAAACCTTTTGCTTTCATTGTCATCACAAGTTAAGCTCCTGAATATTCCCGTTGCATTTTTCAGCCCATAGGCAAGACCTTAGTTGTAGGAAACACCAGTTTTGTAGCCGCTCCCTGCCGAGAAACGCAATTCGGCATTTCTCACTCAGAAACGTGAAGGAAACGTGTTCCCATTTAGACAGGATCGCGCTCCTTGGAGAGGTGGGAGCTTCTGGTTCAATATGAAAGAAGAAAGAGGAGGAAGACGAAGAGTTTAAGAAAAAGAAGAAAAGTAAAAAGAGGAAATGAAAAAGTGGAAAGGATGAGTGGGTCCCCACTGCTCTGTTCCAGGCAGTCTGTAGTAAATGGTTTTACCAAACCGTTGGGTAATCTAGGAGTACAAAAGTCTTATTAAAAATTGATGGTCCCCACTACTACTTTTACATTGTTCATATTAAAAAAATCTGCTCTACCATCCAGTCAAATGGCTGGTCAATGTTCAAATTGGAATACTTACACATATTATAAGGGAGCTGTGAAACACAGCTGTCCAACACCTGCCTTTGTAGATTTAAAAATACTCAGATTAAAAAAAAAAAAAAAGGAATTCATACATTATCGACATGGTAGGTGCTCACGCTGTTGCAACTCTGTCCAGGAACAATTGATAACTTATGTTTTCAAATTAACTATATAATTTAGTATTATATATATATATATATATATTATATCGGCGCTCCCAACCTCGGGAGCTTGTAGGTACCTCCGCTCCCCCGCCCCCGCCCCCGCTTCGTGCAACTTAGGGCAAGACTAGAAGGAGAGCAACATGTCTAAGGACCAGTGAAAGAATGATTTTATCACGAGTCCAATGAAAAAAAGGAGGTGATGTGGGACGATGACAAAAAATAAATGAAGAAAGATAAAACCATAGGAATCCACACCTAAGGAACCCAAAAAAGCAGTTAGGGGTTGTAGAGGCATCCACAATTCCACACCAATACTCAAAAGGAATTCATTTCATATAAAGTCCCTTAAATAGACTCTTCTAAAAGTTAACGATAAGAATAGCACAATGATAAAGAAAAAACTAAACCTAATAATACCTCCTAATAGATAAATTCTAAAATAACAACTAAAGCTAGTAGATATTTTCCTTATGTAGATAATTATTTCACCAATAAATATCCTCCAAGATCAAATACAAATAACCTATCTCTTTCCCCATTAGGAGTGGGTCATTAGCCAAAAATTGCGAGGTCATAGAAAGCAAATGCGTCATAACCAAGAACCTGGATTTGGAAACTTCCCAAAAAAATTAAAACCCCAGCAGTCACAAATCAAGCTCAAGGATAAGGAAAAACCGCCAAAAGACAAAACCTTATTGATAAAAAAGACAAACGTAGAGACCCAATGAATTAAATGTATGAGTACTCCTAACAATAAATTGCATAGCCCATTTTGCACCAGAATTTTAGGCTGAAACCATTTTGCCACCCTGACATTTAAGAATAGCCATTTTGGCACCTTACATTTTGGCCATTTCACACTTCACCTCCCTCCCAATAGAATTTCCTTCCAAATTGGCGAAAAAGTATCACATTAAATTAATATGAGATTTCGTGTGAACTTCTTTTTGGTGTAAAGTGACTCAGGTCAAATTCCAATAGTAAGACATCAATTATAAACATGTTTCACTAAACAAACTCGAAACCCATGACCATCCTAGCAAAACACTAATCCTAACCAAGGAGAACTATGAAGCACAAAAACTACAAAACGGGAGTCGAATCCTTGTTAGATACGACTACTTCTAAACAGAAAATGAGTGTTCTTGGTTAGATGTGATATTGTGGGCATGCCAAAATAGAACTTCATTCCAATGGTAAAATTGATGCTCAAATCAGACCTCATTCAAGCTCTTGTGTGTAGCTTGAGGGAAAGGGGCTGCTAGGTCCATTTCCCACACTAGGAATGTAGACTAACAAAATGTAAAATAACATTTTGGATTGGACATGGAATGAATGAATGAAAACTAAGCACAATAGCCCAACCTAGCTAAAGAATGAAAAAAATACATCAAACAATCGATTTCTCCTTAATCCAAAGCCAATTCGAAGACTTCTTACTATTCACTCAAGTGCTTAAGCAAGCTCAGATATCCCCCCTGATATTCCCCAGAACTATAGCACCATCACCTCCTGTAGCCTTAGAAATTCTTGCATTACGCTCCCCCCAAAGACGGTAAATTGCAGCAGCAAGACACAGCTTTAGAAGAGAATTAAAGGTAGTATCTTGCAAACATCACTGAATGAACCCAACCTGTTGCAGTAGAATTAAGGGTACTATTGTCGTTTTAGTGTCTTTAAGTTTAGTAGGGTCTTGAGTCTACAGATAGGTATGTTGCCCTTTCATTTGATAGCTTTTTATTGTTAAAAAACATATTGAAATACATTGATTGAGACTTTGTTTCTCTCTACCCTTAGGGGTTATCCCCTTGAATTGGATTTGCTCATTTCTTTGAATCTTGATTTCCCTTTGATATTTGGTTGCATCATTTTGGTATCAAAGCCTTTAGGATTGATCCCAGCCGTCCAACTCACTAGAAACCTAAACCTCACCGGAAACCTCACCGGAACCCTAAAGTGGTGCCAGAATCTTCACCCGAGACTCGCCGGAGATCTAGCTCAACAGATGAATCAATCCTGAGTTGATTTCGAACATCAATCGACCTTAAACAGCCTGATTCAAGCTCTAATCAGCCCTTATTTGTCTATTCAAACCTTAGAAACTTCCAATCGACCTCCATAAACACCAAGTTAACCTTCGATCACTACAAATCAACTCTTGCAAACCCTGAACTATCTGTTTCGAAGGATTTCAAAACCTAAAACCTCGAAAAAGAACTGGGTCGCGATTTGAAGCCCTAATCTGTGTGTCACCACCTATTTCGAGTACCAATCAGTAGATTATTGACCTTTTCGAACCTGTTCACAACATATCTGAGTTGGAATATATCGATCTGCTCATTTCAAAGGGTCTGAGAACTGTTCTGACTTGATTTCGAACCCCAACATGCTGTTTCAACTACGTACTAGATCTGGACTTGTGAAGTCTTTAAAGTTGATTTGGCTCTGTTTTCGTCAAACCCAGCTTGATCCAAGCTCGAACAGGACCAGGAATCTTGTTTTTGGCTATCAATAAGGTAACACAGCTGTACCTAGTAGATTGTTGTGCATTTTTTTGTTCGATTTTCACTGAGTTGGATTGATACTATTGAGTTTTGGGCATGGATCTGGATTGTTGATTGTTTGCTGATTGTTTTGTCGAGTTGACTGTGTTCCAAACGCGCTGAGTTGACCCCGTACTGAGTTAACTGGATTTTGTTTGGTGCTGGGTTTGATTTGTTGACTGATTTTGACTGGGTTCGATTGTGTTCAACTATTGAGAAATGGCTCACAGACTCAAAGTGGAAGAGGAGGTAGATGTAGAGAATTTATGGTGCAAGTCAAAAGAAAAACGGAATGAGATTAAAAAGTTGAGGGAAGAAGTAACCACTTTGTATGACAAGGTGTAGCGTTTGCAATGTCTGACCAAAAGTATGGATTGCATTCCATTGGAGAATTGTTTTGGTGTTTCACATTGTCGTAGAGCAAATTTGGTGGATAATGAATTTCCTAAGTTTTGTGGAGTATTGCCATATTACCAAAGAAAAGTAGGTGAAATTGGTATCTAGTTGCCTCAAGGGCAGAGGACACAACTCAAAGTTAGTCGCAAAGGAGAGACAAAGAAAAGATTAGAGATTGGGATAAGATGAAGAAGAAGCTCAATGAGGAATTCTTTTCTTTCCATCATTGTCCCAATGCCGATTCCTTGACTAGTTTTGATAAGAGTAAGTCCTTAGGGACTGTCCCACTTGAAAATCAACCTTTAATTGGCACTTTGGAGGCTAGAAATCCATCATCTAGTGCAATATTTGAAACTTCAAGTTGGGAGAACTAATTCTCAAGTTGAAAGTTGGTGAAAAAGCTTGTGAACCGTTTCTTAATTCCTTCTTTGTCAAGAATGTGAAAGAACCAGGTTGTGATGTTGATTATGAGTACAATACCATTACAATTTTAGATGAGTTGCCAAATGAAGAGTTTGGGGATGACTTTGAAGATGTTTTGGTCTATGATGAGCATCCAAGTGAGGATATTTATGGTGATGAAGATGAAGGACTTCAGGACATTGTTGGTTGTCATAAAGAACTAGAAATGCCTAGTCTTTTGATCTATGAGCCTTTGCATTGGGAAGGTAGTGAGCAAGTCTTAGAGGAGAGCTATGAGTCTATGACATAAAGATTGATGATCATGACATTCAAATTGAAGATGACGCACAACCATATGAGTATGAGAACGATACAAAAACTCCACAACTTAAAGAAGTGTTGGTTGAGGATGGATTTGAAATGTTGCATTCCAAGTTTGCCCTAGATGTTAAACTTTGTGTTGCCTTGGTGCCAGATCTAGATCAAGGGTTACCGAAGAGGGGTAAAGAGTACCTAGGGCAACTTATAGATCCATTAGATATGGTCTTCAATCAAGCAAGCTTCGAACATTATGTGGAGTTACCTTCTTTACATTCTACAACGAATTGTTTGAGGGATGCTTTGAGAGTATGTGTCAAGTGCCACTTCGAGGATATTGTGGTTCATAAGGGGCAAGCCAAATGGGTGACCTATTTGCATTCGAGTATGGACGCTGTGAATGTTCATAAAATGAAGTTCATACTAAAGATGGGTTATTGCATGAGGATGAACTAGGATCAAGGAAATGCAGCCACATGCCTACTTTGGAGTTGCATAATAAATGTTTCTATAGTCTTATGTTCTTAGGAGTATTTAGTTTTTTAGTCTTGTTGTCCAACTTGAGGATAAGTTCTTCTTCTTTAGAGGGTGAGTCCTGACGCAGTAGAATTAAGAGAATTATTGTCGTTTTAGTGTCTTTAAGGTTAGTAGGGTCTTGAATCTATAAATAGGTATGTTGCCATTTCATTTGATAGCTTTTTATAGAAAAAACATATTGAAATATATTGATTGAGACTTTATTTCTCTCCTACCCTTAGGGGTTTATCCTCTTGATTGGGATTTGCTCATTTCTTTGAATCTTGATTTCCCTTTGATATTTGGTTGCATCACAAACTAACTCTTGTTCATAGCCCATTGGCCTTCTAGAAATTCCACATTGAAGCAACAAGCATTGTCAAACCCAACCATTGAAGGAACAATCAAAGAATAAATGAGAGTGAGTCTTTTGCAACATCACACAAGACACAAGATGTATCAATGACGTGCCCCATTTAGCCAATTTGTCCCTTGTACTAAGTCTATTTTGACATACCATCCACAAGATAATAGCCCACCTTAGAACAGAGTGCTTAAATCATACCACTTTATACCAGCTAACTGGAGGCCTAGCAGATCAAATAGCCTCGCAAGCACAGCGAGAAGAAAATTCACCATTCCCAGCTAGAGTCCATTGAACCCTATATCCTCATTAGACAAACAAGGCTTTAGACCACTGGGGGTAGATGCCAGAAGTTCTTGAAAAACAGGATTCATAACCCTGAGCCATTTCAGTTTTGGGCTAACAAGAAGATGTCATATGGTTGTAGAATGCACTTGATCAGTTCTGTTTTATTCAGTATCCAGGTGTATTGGGAGGCTATTTTTGTCCTCCCCTGAGGATATTGAGCAGTTGTTTGGGGCTTTCTTGAGGAAAGGGCCTGGTTTGCAACTTTTTGGGGCAAAGATCAAATATGGTCTTATGAAAGGGGCGTTTGGGCTTCAAGGTGATGAAAGAATGGAATAAGGCCACGATGGTTAGGCATCTTAGGGCTATTTGTAGAAAAGCAGACACCATGTGGGTCAAATGGATCCACAAATATGTGATCAAACATCATAGCTTCAGGCATGTGAACATCCCCACTGATTCTTCTGGGTCTTTGAGGAAAAAACTTCAGCCCAGGGATATTGCTCAAGGCTGGCTTAAGTATGTGATTGGAAATGATTGTTCCACTTTCCTTTGGCATGATAATTGGCATCCCATAGGCCCTTTGTTCAAGCATTATGGGGATCGAGTGACCTTCAATCTAGGCAGATCCTTGTCTGCCAAAGTTGGCTCAATCATTAAGGATGAATGATTTGTGTTAACAGCATTGTTGCTGTTAAGGATGAATGATTTGTATTAACAGCATTGTTACTGACTTACTGTTCAATGAAATGAACGAAATGCAAAATATGGCTGTTCTTTTCTTCTTACTTTTTCCTCAGTTTCCTTCATATAACAGCATTGTTAATGCTCACGGGTACTGTTCACAGCACCAAGAATAGCCTTATTTTGGTTGTGTTTCTCCTACTTAGTTACGCACTTACCCAAATCCCTCCATTCAATACAAAAACGCTAAACTTCCTTTATTATCCTACATCAACCCCTAGATGTGGATTTAGGTACGTATAGCAGACCACCTATAGAAGGCAAGGCAAATTTTCTAAACTTTCCCTAGCTATGACGCGGTTTTGATTTAAAATCGAAATACCTGGTTGGTTTTTTCTTGGGTCCGTTAATACACTCGGGCTTCTTAGTTACCAAAAATAAAACAAAGTTATACACATATACTGATATATGTAGAGCGCACCCAACACTGTAATTTCTTTCTAGTTTCTATAGCGGAAACCAAATGTGTTGGCGCTGATGGCTTAGGATTAGTAATACTAGTTTTTATTTCTTTCATTGTGTTTTGAATGGTTGTTGCTGATATGGGTTAGAACACCTTATAAAAGCAAAAACTTTTCAGTTATTTTGCTTAATTATGCTGAATGTAAACGATAACAACTTGTGACAGGTTGATTTGTTATGTTTCGGCATATTCATTTTTCCTTTTCTTCCTTTGTTCATCAGTAGAATTACTATGTTGCTGGTACTTTGCAATTTGAGTGAAACCCAAACCCACACAGTATGGTAATGGTAAACTGAAAACCCTTCCCTGCAGCTATATGTTCAGCTCTCCGAATAGTAAACAATTCTGGTTTGGGTATAGTAATTCAGAAACCCAGATCAAACGAGTTAGTTGATATCCCTAACACCACCTTGATCAAACGAGTTAGGTCAAGACTTCCAAGTTCCAAATAATTCTGCCATGTTACGTAAACAGAATACATCCAGCATTTCAACAAATGGGTAGAAAAATCTAAGCCAGCCTCAAACACATAGGCAGTAGTAATCACCAGCAATTTCTTCTTCAAAGCTCCTAAAGGCTATATCTCCAGCCCTTACTCTTTTTTAAACTAGGAATCAACATATGAGTACAATCCCCTAAATCTTACTCCAGCACTCGACTCAAACCCATATCCAATTGAGTTTTACTCAAACTTTTAACCAAGTCTAAGGGAGACTCAAATCAGCACTCAAATTTTTTTAAGGCCATTTTCTCTCGCTTAAATTTTCAATTATGCCATTAATTAAGCTTTGGCACAACGTTATGCTTTTATTTGAACTTGCCCATTGGAGTGCTCCATACCAAATGAAACTTTTTGAGTAAGGGCTGGAGATGCTCTATAAGAAGAGTCGTTATTGGAATTCGAAGTATTTTTTACATCCATCACCGCCTCGTATTTGCATATAATTTGAATACAGCGATCGTTTACTCGTTGTGTCTCTCTATTTTCCATGCCAATGAGCTTGAAAAATAAGGTGTACAAACGATAAACCAAGTTACAAAAGAAAAACTGAAACGAAAGGGAAGTTATTAAACGGATTCAATTTATTACAGAAGAACTAAAAAGAGAAGAACTCACTGAATAGGAGGACGATTAGGAATAGAAGAAAATGCAGAAGAAGAGACACTGCTCTCCGTGGATTGGTGGTGGTGTTGTTCTTCTTCTTCGTGGGTCTCTTCTGAAAGAGAGGTGAGGTTCGACGGTGAATCCATTTTCCGGGAATTCTCGGTGGACAACCTTCTCAATGCGGCCCTCTGAAAAAGGAAATATGCGACCCTAGGCAGCGAGAGAGAAAATTAAGTATATTTAGCTCAGCTTTTTCAAAAGATTTTAACTCGGTGCTAAAATCTTTATTTTCAAATCATTTTTTAATTTTTTTGCACCAAACTAATATACACGAGGAGTATTTTAATTTGATGCAAAAAAATCTAAAACAATACACGGAATTACTTCATTTTTTTATTTGAAATATCATAATTTTAGCACCTATGTGCTAAATTTTTTTGAAAAACTGGTTGCGGAACATTTAAAAGAGTTCTTAAATGGATTTTATATGAGACAAAATGAGAAAGCTGATTTTAGTCAGTGCTTTATGGAGGGATGATAAAATCAATTTGTTTTTTCAATAGATAAAATCTAGGTGATAAAATAATTATGGACCACTATGAGTTTCAAAAATAGTTGATAAAATCTAGTCTGATAAAATCTATTCGTAAAAAATTATGATAAAATCAAATAATTCATTCAAAAACTCCCCTTGATATTTTACAACGGCATGTAAGAGAGAGTTCTTGAATCGATTTTATGAAATAAAATGAGAAAGTTTATTTTAGTTGGTTTTTTATGGAGGGTGATAAAATTACTTTGTTTTCTCAATAGATAAAATCTAGTTGATAAAATAGTTGTGGACCATTATGATTTTCAAAAATGATTGATAAAATCTAGTGTGATAAAATCTATTCGTAAAAAATGATGATAAAATCAAATAATCTATTCAAGAATTCCCCCTAAGAAGATTAATTAAATATATACACTATACATAAGGACCGACTTCTCAGCACTTAGCAGGTTCATGCCTTATTCTTGAATGGATTTTATCTTATAATATATAGTTTTGATAAAATCTAACATTTTCGACGGATTTTAGCAAAATTAGATTTTATCAACAATACATTTTATGACACAAAATCATTTACAAAACTCTTTTATCAACCCTACATTTAATCCATTGGAAAAATAATATCATTTTATCACACTTCTAATCAAAACTAAATTTATCAAAATTAGATTTTATCTCATAAAATTCATTCAAGAACAAGGCCTCAATGATTCAAAGGGAAATGGTCGGACAATGGTCATAGAAGTAAATTTTTACGCTTTAATGATGCACGTTTTTGGAATTACAGATTAATTGGAAGAGCAATAATAATTGTTATAATATGGCATGAGGAGTACCAGTGGGCACAACTATCCTCGAAAAATATTCTATTGCACCTTTCGTCCATTTTAGTTGCACCTTAAAGGAAAAAACAATTGCATTCCTCAACAATTTCATTGCACCCGTGTTGGCTCAAATGTGGTTGTAGTATGTGGTCAAGTCACATTTTTTGAAAATATTTTATGATTATTGCACCCTTCGTCCACTTTAGTTGCACGCTAAATGGAAAACAATCGCACTCTTCAACAAATTTATTGTTCCCACGCTGGTCTAAATGTGGTTACAATGTGTGGTTAAGTCACACTTTTTGAAATGATTTTCTAACCATTGCACCATTCGTCCATTTTTATTGCACTCTACATGAAAAACAGTTGCACTCCTCAACAAATTCATTGCACCCATATTGGTCCAAATGGGGTTGCAATGTGTCACGCCCTCAAGTTTAATAAACCAAAAATAAGTATTATCCACGTAGAACAAGTCAAAGTCTTACGTTTACCCTTTGAATATTCAACGTCAAAATAGATACATTCTCACCATAAATAATAATTGCGTTCTAACTACGAGTACCCATAATCCAAATGCATAAGTTTCAAGTGTGAAGAGTTATTACAATAACCAAATATTCAAAAGATTAACAATTAGAAGTTACAAAATCATCTTTCAAAAACATAAAACAAAGATTGGAAAATAACTTCATGTTCGATGAATTCCAATGCTATGCATCTATATTTCATGCATACATCTCATGCTCCATGTCGAGTACCTGAAAATTGATAGGTTGAGCTCACTAGCCTAGTAGGAAAACTATTCTACCAACTCTAGGTGTATAAACATGATACATGCATAATGAGTGTGTATGATGGTGGACACGACCAATGTATAAGGCTAGGATAAACAAAAGGCTTTAACTCAACCACTAAGTATCCGAAATGTGTTCATGAGTCTAGAATGTGTCCAAGTGTCCCAAACTAAGTTAAGTATACAACCAAAGTCTACGTAATTGCCAAATCTTCATACCCATACATAAAAACTCAATTTTCGCCAAATATTCCAAATTCAACTCAAATATGTCATTTCCAACATTTTATAAGAAAAACATTCATCAATTTAATAGGGGAGTATCCTTCTGCCGGATTTTGCGGGCTCCGTGCACCCCTGCCGTATTTCATGGGCTCTGTGCACCCATGGCCAAGGACACCAAACGGGTGATCCCTAGAGTTCACATTTATCCATAAAATACTTTCGATTTAAAACTCATCTAAAAACTTTACATTTTGTCCCAAAATTACCATTTGTATCAAAAAGTCAAACCAACTATTTACATTATCCAAACGATGCCAAAATAAGGTTTGAGGGATGTATGATGTGTCTAATATGCAAGGGAAGGATCAAAGATGAAAATATGATATTTTAGCATTTCTCAACCAGTTGGAGGTTTTTGCCCAACTGGTTGGACCAAAACAGAGACGAACACAAGTTTTCAGAAAAGCCCAACTAGTTGGTGGTTTTTTTCCCAACTGGTTGGGCAGAGATAAATTCGTGTGAAAATTTCAAAAGTGCCCAACCGATTGGTGGTTTTTGTCTAACTTGTTGGGCAGAGACAGATTCATGTAAAAATTTTAGAAGTGCCCAACCGGTTGAAAGTTTTTGCACGACCGGTTGGGGAAACCCAAAATTTCTGCGTGTTTCTCTCAAAACATGAAACTTCAACCCAATTGCATATATGAAGTTTTAGGCCAAAAGTAGATATGTGGAGCAACTAATAGACATCAAGGGAAGGTAAATCAACAATCAATTGCATCAAATAAGTACTCAAATCATAGATCACAAAATCAAGCTCAAACAAACCCATTTGAGAGCAAATGATGAATTTGAGCAACAAGAACAAGATATATGACATACATCACATAGATACAACTAAAGGGAGTAGAATTTGTCTTCCTACCTCAAGATTTGAGCTTGAATTGAGTGAGAAAATGAAAGCCCTCTACTAAGCTTATTTACCAAAAAAAAAAATGAAAGCCCTAGCCTCTAATGAGCTCCAACCCGAAATATGAGCTTTAGGAGCGAAATGAACGCGATACGAGCTTCAATATGCGTAGAGGAGGTGATTTTGGGTGGGGTTCTTGAAGGGGACTTGAAGGTTTGGTGAATTTTGGAGCTTTGAGGTGTAACAATGGAGGAAAGTTGAGAGAGGGAGAGAAAGAAAGGGGGCAGCTGTGGAAGATGGGTAAAATGAGTGATTTTATTCATATTTTGTACACACACATGTGTATATACACCTTCCACTTAACACTTACACCCCTTAAGCTTCAAACATGTTTTAAAAAGACTCAAATGCAATCTAATGCTCTCACATTGACCCATTTAACTAAGTTTTTCATTTTCTCACATTTACCCACCATTATTCTGGATAAAATTATGTAAAAATACGTCTTTCACACAATGTGTGGTCAACTTTCACTTTCTAGAGAGATATTCTGCCCATTGCACCCTTCATCCAGTTTTATTGCACTCTACATGGACAACAGTTGCCCTCATCAACAAATTCATTGCATGTACGTTCGTCCATACGTGCTTGCAGTGTGTGGTCAAGTAACATTTTCTGAAAATATTTTTTGACCATTGCACCCTTCCGTCCACTTTTGTTCCACTCCACATGGAAAACAATTGCACTTCTCAACAAAATTTATTGCACCCTTGTTGGTCCAAATGTGGTTGCAATGTGTGGTCAACTCTCTTTTTTTAGAAAGATTTTCTATACATTGCACCCTCTGTCCACTTTTGTTGCACCCTATACAGACAACAATTGCACTCTTTAACAAATTCATTGCATCCACGTTGGTCCAAATTCAAGAAGGGTGTATTTAAATCAACATAATTATGGATACCATGTATGTGCAGTTAAAATTTTGTTGTTATGGTAGGAGTAATTCCAAAGAAGTGCACCACTAGTTGACAAAAATTTGCCCTTGCTGCCACTATCCAACAATTTTCCCATGATTGAATCTCAGTTGTCATCTCAATAAGCACGTAAATCATTGTATTTTTTTTCTGGAATTGAAAACTTCTATTACAAACCAATGTTTTGTCCTTCTTTTGTTTCTTACTACTTGATTATAATCCATGCAACTGTGTGTGTTTTGGGTTGAACCCATATCACCACACCATGGTCCCATTGTTCCACAATTTTACAACACTTTTCAAGTTATACTTAGAAAATTTACATATTGTTTTGAGAGATTTCTTGCAACACATTACTATGTAAATTTGTAATTATTTTTAAATAAATAGGGTTATTTACCGAGATACCCCTTGTAAGTTCACGTTTTTCACCATAATACCCTACAAGAAATAAACCTACCACGAATCCCATCTATCTTCCAAAACTTTACTACAAGGCTCCTTCAGTCACCCTTCCGTCTAAAACTATCAAGAAACGTCAGTCTTTTTTATGATCCAAACCGTTCAACTTGTTTAAAACATGGTTTTAAGGGTATCCACGTGAAACATTATGTGGATCAAGCACTTCCCGGTCATATTTTGAGCTGATTTCTCACGAGTACCCTTAAAACCATGCTTTTAACAATTTGAATGGGTTGGATCATCAAAACATGACCCGAAACTTTGAGATCCGTGACGGAAGGGGTCTTGGTGTAAAGTTTTGAAAGATAGAGGGGTTTCCTATCAATTTTTCCATTGCTACGCAAATTAAAGGTACATGATTTGCTTAGGGCATCTCCAACCCATCTTCCATTTCTCCATTTGAGAGGACGATTTTTGGAGGAAATATAACTCCAACCTATTCTCCATTTCCTCTTGGTACTTCAAATTCAGAGAATGAGAGGAAAAATTCTTCATTTCTATTGTGCTCGGGATTTCGACCATCAGGGGTTTTCGAAAAATCAGGTCGGGGAATCTAAGTTATATTCAAATGCGACGTAGTTTTTAGAAAAAAACCTAGATAATACAGCTATGATCTGTGATATGCTTCAAAAATAACTCAAAGTCGCCGCTTGGCATAGTTTAGGTGTGTTGGGTCATGCCTTGAATTATCCGGTGTTAATTCAAGTGTTTTGAAAAAGGATCCCAAGGGTTTGAATACCCAAGTTTTAAAAGAAATGACTTAGTTTTTTTTATCTGTGAGGTCAAGAAAATAAAAAACAGATTCAGTAATTAACTTTTACGAGTGGGGAAGGTGTTCGACATAGCACCCCACACTAATCTTTCGGTACTTACTCCTCTTTGAAAGCAATGTGTGATTAAAGCTTCCCAAACCTAATGAGAAAAAGAAAAATATGGTCTGAGCACTAATGGCTTTATTAAGGAAAATCTTTTACAAAAAGGAAAAAATCGATCGAGCCCGGTATCAGGACTACTTAAGTATCTCTGAGACGGGAAATCAAGTCCAATGTAGTTCGGACTGATATTCAATTTTCATAATAGACAAATAGTTCAGTACGACTCGATGCAGTCGCAAGTTTCTTTCAAAAAATGCAGCTTGCAATAAAGATTCAGGTGCGGGGGAACCTGGCCCATCATTGTTCATAATGTTGTATGGACCCACTTAGATACCCTCATGTTTTTCTATTTGAGAAAGAGCTGGTTTATCTTCTTTTTTATCTGTATACTTTTAGGGGAGTCTTTTTAGTGTGGCTCAAAACTAATGCTGAAAGAGTGAGGGGAGAATTTTAGAGAGAGAAGTGAGAAAGAGAGAAGTGAGTGGCGGCACTCCCCAGGCTTTGCCTCTAGTGGCCAATCCACACCCCCTCCCCTTCTGCACCCCTTCCACTCGCCTACCCGACTCTCTAATCTTCTCTATGGCTACACTTCTTTGGCATTCGGTGACTCCCCATGGCGGATGATCCTCTCCGTTCCAGTATGGGTGAACACGCCTTATTTTTTGACTGGGAAGGAGCTAGATATGGGGTTTCTAAATCTAGACTTCGGACGACGTTGGTGGCAACGACGGTGGGTGACAGCTTTGGCGTTCTTTATTTTCTTGCACTTTTTTATTTTTTTTTGTTGTCAGTTTTTTAGGTGGTTTTGGCCGGCCATTAGTTTGTAGGTGGTTTTACGCCTGTAAGTTTTGTAGGTAGTTTTGGTTGGCATATTTGTAGCCGTGGTTTTGTGGTTTCACAGCCGTGTTTTGTTTGCCAGTTTTGGCTGGCGGTTTTGTTAAAATACAATTCTTCTACCTCTTTACCCTAAAAAAAAAATGCTGACTCGCATGTTTTAAGTTGATTAGTTTGAATCCGAGTGCAAGGGAACTTGGCCCATCACGAGTTGTAAATTCGTAACAAATTTGCTATATGTAATGACCAATGCACCGATTTACACACTGATCCAACATGGAATGCTAGGCCCCAATGGGCCATTCAAAATTGATAAAAAAAAAAAAAAAAAAACTTCCTCTCTACAATTCTCTACAGTTTTCTCTCTCCATCCTTTCCAAACTTCCTCTCTACGATTCTTTTTGTGTTTCACTCCGCCCTCCCTGTATCACTCCCACTTCCAAACCCACCGGTGCTCCCCACTCTATTTCCTCCCATACCACCACCAATGGACGATTGGAGTCCACCACCGCAACCAACGGATGATCAGACTCCACTGCCACTACCTACAGACAATGAGACTCCACCACTGCCACCGATGGAGGATCGGACTCCACCACCACAACCTACAGCCTCCACCACCACCACCAATGATCTCTTCTCTCACAGGTTTCTCTCCCTCACATCCCTCTCCTTATATTTGCATTTGATTTTCAAAATACATGAAAAGAGTAAGAAATTTTGGTAGAAATTTGATGGGTATGTATTCGGTGTATTAGTACTTTATGGAGTATGCATTTTGGATTTTTGTAGTTAGTGTGACTGCTTCTAATTTTCTCTTATTGATTCTTTATCATGCTTGTTTAATTTTGGGATTAATTCAGTAATACAACTAGAACTTGGATGGAGGATAGAGTAGTGTAACAAGTTGCTTTGGGTTTTCATGACTAATGGTTGGTGAACAAAAATAACACTCACAAAATATGTCATACAACCATTATGTCAATTTTTTTTTGTTGATCCATACATCAAAACACTTACATATCTTACATTATATGGTATGGTTTTTTTTTTTTTTGTGCAGCATCATTAATATGGAGGTGGTGGTATTGGAACCTCAGATTGGAACAATATTCAATTCGAAGAATGAAGCTCGTGAATGTTACGCTAGTTATGCGAAAGCAAAAGGTTTCGGGTCGATCATAAAAACCTCTAAGAAGCGTGAGGATGGGATAAAGTCTAATGTAACTTATAGTTGTCATCGGAGTGGAAAGCCTAGGAGATCAACTTTGAATCCTGTTAAATCCCTGCCAACAACAAAAGTATATTGTAAAGCTCATATGAATATTTCTTTGCAAGTTCAAGGGGAGTGGAGGGTTGAATTGATTGAACTAAATCATAACCATGAGATGGACCTAGATAAAGTGAGATATCTTAAGTGCTATTGGATTGTCACACCACATGCAAGGAGGACAATTGAAGTGAATGCGGCAGCCGGAATTAGATTAAACAAAACTATTTCCTCCTGTGTGATCGAGGTTGGGGGACTTGAAAATCTGACATAGTTAGAAAAGGATGCAAGGAATTACAAGGACAAAGTGAAGCGTTTAGAGCTCAAGGAGAGGGATGCTCAAGCAATGTACAAGTACTTTGTGAAAATGCAAAAAGCCAATGGTGACTTCTTTTAAGCCATTGATGTTGATGAAGATAACCAATTAAGGAACATCTTTTGGGCTGATGCTAAGAGTAGAGAGGCATACAAAGAATTTGGCGACGTGGTCACCTTTGACACAACCTACCTTGTTAACAAGTACGATATGCCTTCGCACCCTTTGTAGGGGTCAATCATCATGGACAATCAATTTTGTTTGGATGCAGTTTGATATCACAGGAGGACACGACAACATTTGTATGGTTGTTTGAGATTTGGCTTTCTTGCATGTCCAATTGCCATCCTAACGCTATCATCACAAACCAATGCAAGACCATGCAAAACGCGATAAGTCAAGTGTTTCCAAATGCACGACATCGTTGGTGTTTGTGGCATATCATGAATAAAATTCCCAACAAGCTAAAGGTGTACAATGAGTTTGAGAAGATTAGTGTCATGATGAAGAATGATGTCTATGATTCCTCAAGTCCAGTGGAGTTGAACGAAATTAGGCAAATCTCATCAAAAAATATGATTTATAGTCCAATGATTGATTAGCTGGATTATATACAGAGAGGACTCGATGGGTACCAGCTTTTGTTAAAGATTCCTTTTGGGTGGGGATGTCAACAACCCAATGAAATGAGAGTATGAATGCATTTTTTGACGGCTAAGTCCACTCCAATACCACCTTGAAGGAATTTGTGGAGCAATATGAGAATGTCTTATGTAAGAAGGTGCAAAAGAAGAAGAGGCAGATGCCCACTCCTTAAACGTACAAATAGAAAATGTGTCCCTTTATGGTTTTGAGAACCAATTTCAACAAGCATACACAGTTCAGAAATGCTTTGAATTCCAAGAGCAAGTAGCCGAATTTATTGGGAGCAATTTGACAGTTAGACTAGTTGTAAATGGTATTTCACATTTTCACATCGAAAAAGACCGTCTAGTTGGGAAGAAAAATATTATATATAAACTTTTACTTACCTTGTCCATTTCAATGAAGAATCTAGGGAAACAAATTACAATTGCCAGTTGTTTGAGAGTAAGGGGATGATGTGCTCACATATGATCTTGGTTTGGTCCAAAAAGAAACTTCAAGTTATGCCTGATAAGTACATTCTACGACAATGGATGAAAAACTTGGTGAGGTGTCACACAAATGTTAAGGTGAGTTATGCTAATCGCGAAAGCAAGCCCGAATTTGTTCGCTATGATAGTTTGTTGAAGTTATTCAATAAGGTCGCCGATAAAGCCATGTATTCCACTGTCAAGACTGATCGGATGGCGGCAGGTTTGCTAAAAATTGAGGCAGAGAATGACTTAGATGATGATGAGTGTCTAAGCAAAATGACTAAGGTTGGAGATGTACAAAATGATTTGGAAAGTTCCCAAGAGAAATCAAATACCGTGGGTAATCAAGTAAATGTCCTCGAAGACGACGAGTGCCGACTAAGAGAAAACAATCAATGGCTGAGCAAATTATTAGAAAAAGTGCAAAATTAAACAGAAGGGTACCATGTAGGCGCGACAATGCAAACATCATCTCGCATCTACGTTTCATTGTGTTTAGTTTTGGTAGACGTTTCTCTACTGGGCTAGTGAGGTCAACCTATCATTTTTCAGGTACCCAACACGAAGCATGACTTGGATGTGCGTGAAGTGATTGCATACATCTTTTGAAAGCTTAAAGAGGAGTTACCTCATCATCTTGAGTTTATAATTTTGAAGAGATGATTTTGTAACTCATTCATATTAAATCTTTTGACTTGGATCTGTAATAACTTTAAGACTTGTGTATTTTGGTTTGGGGAATGGGTAACCATAGACCATTTTACCTTTTGATGTTGACTTTGACTATCAGACAACTTGGAATTTGACGTGGCTCGTGGACTTGTTGACCGTGCACGTGAAATTTCTTATTGTATTATTCATCGAATTTTGAGGGCATGACAACTTGGTCCAATGTAAAGACCCGTGTTTTTAGAAATAATGTTGGGGAAGTGTGAGAAATGTTTCAAAATGTAGTATGGGGTCAATGTGAATGGGGTATATGCATTGGGGTGTCTTTAAAACATGTTGGAAACATGGGGGGTTTAAGTGCAAGTGTGATTGTGTATACATATTGTGAAGGGTCAAATTTTTGATAAAAAACACACACCCCTCTCTTCCTCTACACTATGTCTCTCTCTCTCTCTCTCTCTCTCTCTCTCTCTCTCTCTCTCTCTCACAACTCCTTCTCCCATCTTCTTCATCTTCTCCACAAATTTCACCCAAAAACCTCTAATTCTTTCAAAACCTTCACCAACACTAGACTCCTAAGCGTGTTTGGAAGCTCGGGTATAGTTCATTTCACTCCGGAAGAAGGAGATTCGGTTGGAGTATTGGGGAGAAGGCAAGGGTTTTCCTCATCCTTTGTTTAAAAGCTTCTAAACCTTGAGGTAGGGAGATTTCTACCATTACTAATTATTTGGAAGTGTGTGATGTGTAGATTATACTCATCTTTCTTCAATTCCTCTTATGTTCTTGAAAAACTCATTTTCTAGTTCCATAGATTTTGATTGGAGGTGGATTAATGCTTGTTGATGTTGTCCTACGTAAACTAGTTATTGCAATACCCTTTTGTAGCTTGTGGTGTTGATTTTTTGATCATAAACATGTTTGGTTTGGAGCCCATTTCAATCCCCTTGTTTTGCTGTCAAAAATCTGATCGAAATGGCCTCTGGATCAATCCATTTTTAGGTTGGATTGATCCAAAACCTTCTTATGGTGTTTCGGATCATAGTGGATTGATCCACTCTCACAGATTGCATCTACGTTTCATTTGTGTTTAGTTTTGATAAACGGTTTCTCTACTGGGCTAGTGAGCTCAACCTATCATTTTTCAGGTACCCAGCATGGAGTATGACTTGGATGTGCGTGAAGTGATTGCATACATCTTTTGAAAGCTTAAAGAGGAGTTACCTCATCATCTTGAGTTTATAATTTTAGGGTGTCCGTGGATCTGGGGAAGATTGAGTCGGTATTGAATTGGGAGCATCCGAAGAGTGTCTTTGAGATCCGGAGTTTCTTGGGTTTGGCAGGGTATTACCGTCGTTTTGTGCAAGATTTCTCTCATTTGGCGGCTCCAATGACTAAACTAACTTGTAAGGGGGAAAAATTCGTGTGGGATGACAAGTGTGAAGTGGCATTTAATGAGTTGAAAAAGCGTTTAACTATTGCACCGATACTAACGGTCCAATCAACTCTATCTACTCGAGTTATTGAAGCTCAACAAGCGGATGAGGAAGTGGGGAACCTACAGGTTAGATTTCTTAACGGGGAAGCGCCAATTGGGTGGATGATTCACACCGACCAAAGCTTACGGTTCAAAGGGAAGTTGTTTGTGCCTATCTCGTGTCGAGAGAATATTTTACGAGAGTTTCACCATTCACCTTTAGCTGTGCATCCGGGAAGGACGAAAAACTTGATAAAGTACTCCCTCCGTCCCAATTTTATAGTCTCTTTTGGGGATTCTAACTTAATAAGGGAACATAATCATTGTACTTTTGAAGTGGGACAATATTTTTGGGACGCCAAAAAGTGTCAACTGGGACTATAAAATTGGGACGGAGGGAGTATATTTCATGAAAATAAACCAAAATTGGTTTGAAGCATGAAATAATTTAAGAATTGGAAATAACCATCAAACAACAATTTGAAATCTAAACTTGGGCCAAAATAATTATAGGCCCAATTACTTTTAAACGGATATTTAACCCGAACCGTTGTATCGTTTCCTCGTAACGTATAAATCTAGAGCTCGCAAAGTGTTCATTTCACTTTCAACTTTCAAAATGCTTTGCTCTACCTCTATTTCTCTCATACCTCTATACCCATGGCTTCTGAAAGTAATATTCAAATGGGCAGCTCTTCGCTCGTTCTCAGAAGATATGTTGAAGAGGAAATGTCAAACTCAGGCGGTGATTTACATAACCAGATCTTTATAACAAACCCCGATAGAGTTGATACCCACATCCTAGGGCCTGCATTCTTTGATCTTCCTCTCAAGTTTACGCCATGCTATCCTATCTTAGAAGAAGGTAAACTCATAAAAAGATCAAGAGTTGAACTTGGCAGATTGGCCTACAAAAAACTTCGTATGCTGGCCAGTTCAAGATAATGATTAGGGCAAATGGATTGAGCATATTTTGAAATATAAGAGAGCTGATTTAGAGGAGATTGGAATCTGGCACATTATCTCACTGCTTCAAAATGGTATTCCACAAAACCCTGCACTCATACATGCTGCCCTAGCTTTTTGGGATTCGTCATTTAATTATTTCCGATTTAACTGCAGAATGATGGGCCCTACAGTTTTAGACGTGTCATTTCTTACTGGACTTCCCCCATTTGGTCCAATGTTTGATATTTCCAAATCTGTTGATGTCCCGCCTTTGAAAGACATGAAAACCTCAAGTACATACGCATCGTATGGAAACTTTTTCAAAATGAGGCCAGATTTGAAGATGGAGTGTCTGATAGGGAGTTTTTTGCATATCTTTTATACACCTTTTGTAAAATGATCTTTTGTCATAGTGGTAAGAAGATTATGCTTGAATTCGCCCCTTTAGCATATTGTCTTTCTCAAGGTCAGAAGTTTGATTTGGCTTCATACTTTTTGGGATATGTTTATAAGATAGGAACTGATAGCCAATCAAAACCACTCATGTTCAACATAGGAGGCCCTCTTTGGTTCTTGCAACTGTGGATCTTGGCGTATTTTTCCATCTTCAAAGTTGCTATTTCAGAACCTGTTAATGTTTATGGGGACAAGTTCAGGATTATGGCTTCCAAACCCTTAGCATTGGTTGGATATCTGCAATATTTCTACAACATGAAGGAGGGTAAGGAAGAATCAGAATTCTATCCTTTTGTTGATTGGAGCATTGGGCCTGTCTGGATAAAAGATATGATGGAGAATAGGGGCGCCAATACTTTTGCTACTGCTTGGGGAAGTATTCTACTTTCAAGAGAAATATTCATAGGTGGGATTGTTGGGGGCTGTAAACAAACCCATGCCGAAATTTATTGTCCTGCCCAATTTTCCAGACAATTTGGTATGGTACAAGCCATTCCATGCCCTTACCCTGGAGAGGTTAATGTTCCTCTGTATGCTAGAAAGAAAGTTGACAAGAATGTACTCTCACGTCTTAATGTGCAGTTCAGAAATTCCAGGGCAAACTTTAGACCTTGCCAATTTACAATGGACAATCCAATCTTCACTAGATTTGCAGGTTGGTGGCATAATCTTCTTAACCTGTACAACCAAACCAACATAGCTCAAGGTTTTGCAAACCATATTGGTTGTCCTGCTCCAGTTGAGGGTGAAACACATTCTAGTTCACTATCTGTGTCAGAAGATGGATTTGGTTTTGAAAGAAGAAGTGAGTCTCAATCAGAACCAAGAGAAGCAACACCAGATGTACATTCTTCTGCTTTGGTACCTGTAGCTTTACATGCCAAACTACTCCAGTCTGTTCCACAAAGGGTGACTGGATCTCAACAGCAAAAAACCCTCCTCCTTTTCCATCAGGTTATTTTTGATGGTCTGAGTATTAGTTATAACTTCAAATCCTTTCTGCTTTCTTACTTTGTAATTTGACACACAGAGTCTGTCCCCAAGAAAAGGATGAGGAAAGAAATAGAAATCGCACAAACTCCTATTTCCTCAGGTTCGAAATCCAATAACTCTCTCATCCATTCCTGTTAACTTTCTGATTCTTCACAAAACTAATCAAAGTTCTCTTTATCCTTTCAAAAGCCAAGAAAAGTCATGAGACCTTAGCATCCAAAGGAGGATCTAACCAAGAAAGAGTTAAATTTGCTAAGGTTTACGAGGCTTCGAAACGAAGAAGGACAATACTAATTGAAGAACCAGAAGAAGAAGACACAGAAGATGTCACTATAAACCAATTTGTGAAAGGTAAACTTCATGAATTCAGCTTCATTAAGACCCTTGATCTCGGCTTCATGCTTTCTCATCTTTGAGTAATATCTTTTTTTTTTAGAGAAAACAGCAAAAACAAAGCACGCTGAGACTTCGAAGGCTTCTTCAGATCCCATTCGACATATTTTTGCCAAAATTCGAAGACCAGTTGACCCTTCTATTACTAAGGCCACTGAAGCTTCCAAGTCTAATACAATTGCCACAAGGAAAGCTGCTTCTGATATTGTTGAGAAATCCACTGAGACGGCACAAACTCTTCAACCTCAACCACAGGTCACAATGGAAGGAATGATTCCTCCTGTTATCAGTATTGTGGCAAGAGCTTTAGCCTCAGAAGGTATTTGAAGTGGACCTATCGAAACAGCAACAGAAGCAAGCTCTACTGCAAGGACTTCTATTGACAAGGTTGAGGCAATAACTGAGAAAACTGTTCTTAGTCAGTTTCCAGGAACTAATATCCCTATTGGACAGATTCTATCAGGACAAATCCATCCATTTGAGATATTGTGATCCATTATACTTAAGTCTGTATTTATCACATATTACTTATAAAATTTAAGCCTAAATATGCTTGATATATTCCCTTTGACAGGAAATTGGTGCTTCTGTTAGCACCGTTGTTGGTGATCCCCTTCCATTGGAGCAGTTTAAAGCAAAAGTTAGTGATTTCTGTCAAAGAATCACCAACCCTAAGGCTCCAGTTCCTTCTTCAGAATCTCCTATCGTCCAACTCAAGGCTCAACAAAGTATATCTACATCTAAGTTGGTCAAGCCTACTTTCTCACAAGAAGAGATTCAGGAGTTGAGGGAGATTCTCCAGCAGTTCTCAAAATTGAATTTTGAAACACTAGACGAAGGAAATCTAAAGGTGCACTTGGAGATCTGCTGTCAAGCTGCTTGGGTGTTAAAGCCTGCTTCTCGGGAGTTACATGCACACCTTTTGGCTAAAGCTTCTGAGTTCCAAGTGAAGGCCCTTCAACTCTGTGAGGTTCAAGAAAGACATCTTCAAAGACAGAGTTGGAAAGCAGCTTTGGCAAATGCAAAGTATGAAGCACAAAATGTAATTTCTTCTTATGACCAAGATGCTGCCAAGTTAAATCAATTAAGAGAAGAAGAAGCTCATCTTGAAGAAGCTTTGTTTGCAGTCAGATGAGAGATTGCTCAAACCACTTCCCTCATGCAAGCTTATATGAGCAAAGCTTCTTCAACAGTTGGAACTATAAGAGATCTCAAGAATCAACTACAAAGAACAACTGATCAAGGAGAATTTTATGAATTTGTTTGTAACAAGGGTGCTCTTGTATTGACTGGCTTAACAAACACCATTGTACAGTTTCTGAGTTAATTAATGAAATATCTCTTATTATTCCAATCTCATATATGTTCTTACTGCTTGGAATGTTGATCCCATCGTTTGAATCATGAGTTTCAATCAATAAAATTGCTTGTTCTTATGGTTTACCTTGAACAACACAAGCAATGAGAGATGAACTACTTTATAGTTTTATCTTTTGTTAAAGGACTCCCATATAGTTAGAACATAGGCCTTTAGATATCTTCCATTAATCTTTCTTCTATTGACATAACCATTTAAATCCTTTAAATGATATGCCCCTCTTTTAAGGACTCTATGAATTTGAAAAGGTCCCTCCCAATTCGGAGCCCATTTTCCGAGTCCTTGCTTTGTTTCTTTAATAGGCAACACTACTTTCCATACTAAGTCCCCTATATCAAAGCTTCGAACAACCACTCTCTTATTGTAACTTCTAGCCACTCTTAATTTTTGTAGCAGAATCTGATTTAGAGCTTTAATTATTTTTTCATCTATTTCTTCAAGCTCCATGTACATTGCTTGGTGGTATGTTCCAATATCTAGTTCATTCTGAGAAGTAACTCTTTGTGACCTTACCGCAATCTCCATTGGTAAAACAGCATCATGCCCATAAGTTAGAGCAAAAGGAGTAGTCCCAGTACTGGTCCTTTTAGTGGTTCGATATGCCCATAACACATTTAACAGCAAATTTGGCCATTCTTCTGGGTTCCTATCAACCATTCTTTGGATACCTCTTTTGATAATCTTGTTGGTTGATTCAACTTGACCATTCGATTGAGCATAATAGGGTGTAGAGTTAATCAAAGAAACTCCATGAGAGGCTGCAAAAGCTTTCACTGCTCTACCTTCGAAAATGGATCCATTATCTACTGTTATAGTTTCTGGAGATCCAAACCCATAGATGATATTCTTAATGAATTCAATCACTTGCTCTTGAGATACACTCTCAAAGGCTTGAGCCTCCACCCATTTGGTAAAGTAATCAGTAGCAACTAGTATGAATTTATCCCCACCTCTAGATGGAGGGTAAATCATACCAATCATATCCATTGCCCAACCCCTAAATGGCCAAGGCTTGATTACATACTGTAATTCAGTAACTGGTAATTTTTTGAGAGGCCCTGTCTTTTGACAAGCTTGACACCCTTTTGCATAATCAATGCAATCCTTGAGGATAGTAAGCCAATAATATTCATACCATCTCATCTTGATTCCTGCTTGATGAGCTCCATAGATACCTTCATGAACTTCTGCCATAACCTTAAAAGCATCGACTTTGTTTAAGCACTTAAGCAATAACCCATCTGCTCCTCTCTTAAACAGTTCTCCATTATACATGATATAATTGATAGATCTTAGCCTTGTTGCTCTATCTGTTTTGGCATCAGGTCTTGTTAAATAATCAATTAATGACTGTCTCCAGTCATTTGAACTAGGAGAAGTAGTAATCTCGCATACTTCGAACTCAATATTCCTGACCTTAAGCATTGGAAAAGACTTCCTTAGAGTTAATTGACAAAATTCTCTACTGTCATCAGGGATAAACTTGAATCTTGATGCTCTTTGAGCCATTGCATCAGCTTCTTCATTGAGGAATCTTGGAACATATGTAAAAGAAATCATGTGGAATTGTTTAAACAATAATCTCGCATGTTCATAATAAGGTTTTAAACCAACATTGTGGCAACCAAATTCTCCATTTACTTGGTTTATAATCAACTGAGAATCTCCAAACACTTTAGCTATGTCAATCTTCAAAGTAAGCAAGAGTTCTAGAACCATGATTAGAGCTTCATATTCTGCTTGATTATTAGTACATTCCCCTTCATTTATTTGAAATCCAAACTTGGTTTTCGAACCTTGAGGAGATTCCAAAACAACTCCAATTCCAGCCATTTGAGATGTTTTTGAACCATCGAACCACATTTTCCATGGTTTGACTGTTATTGCATTAACATCTACTATCTCGGGAGTTTCAATTTCATTTGGATGATCAGCCAAAAAATTAGCCAAAGCTTGCCCTTTGACTGATTTCTGAGGAACATATTCTAGACTGAATTCAATTAAAGATACAATCCACTTCCCACCCTCATCTTGAAAGTACGTGGTTGGGACAACATATACTTCATAACATCAGTCTGAGAAATTACATAAGTTACTCTAGGCATCATATAGTACCTGAGTTTCTTTGAAGCAAAGAACAAGGTTAAACATAACTTTTCTACTGCAGAATATCTACTTTCACAATCATTAAGAAACCTACTTAGATAATAGATAGCTTGTTCTTTTCCTTCTTCATTGTCTTGAGCCAATAAAACTCCTATTGAGTCATAGTTTGCTGCCAAATATAGTTTGACAGGCTCTCCCCTTCTGGTTGGAACAAGAACTGGTGGATTGATCAAGTACTTCTTGATGGCCTTGAAAGCATCATCATGCTCCTTTGTCCATTCGAAGTCCTCTCCATCCTTCAATTTCAATAAAGAAGAAAAGACTTTAGTTTTCCCTGCAGTATTAGATATAAATCTTCGAAGAAAATTCAATTGACCAATAAATTTTTGTAGTTCTTTCTTGTTTGAGGGAGGCTTTGCTTCAATAATAGCTTTAGCTTTATTTTTATCAACTTGAATACCTTTGCTATGGACTAGGTATCCCAAAAAATTCCCTGCCATTACTTCAAAAGCACATTTAGCAGGATTTAACTTCAGTTGATAATGCTTCATCTTTGAAAAAGCTATTTTCAAGTGCTCTACATGATTATCAATAGATCCTGATTTGACAATTATGTCATCTATGTAGCATTCTAGAAAACCCCCTATTATTTCATGAAAGATAGTGTTCATTGCTCTTTGATAAGTAGCACCAGCATTCTTAAGCCCAAAAGGCATCTTGACCCACACAAAGGTCCCAAGGTTACTAGGGGCTCTAAATGCAGTCTTATGAACATCTTCCTCAGCTATACAAATTTGATTATATCCTAAATGTCCATCCATAATAAACATGATTTTGTGACCTGCAAAACTATCCATAAGCATGTCTACTACAGGCATTGGGTACTCATCTTTAGGGGTTGCAGTGTTTAAGTTTCTAAAATCAATGCACACCCTAATTTTTCCATTTTTCTTGACAACAGGAACAATATTTGATAGCCACTCTACATATCTTGCTGTTCTGATAAAACCAGCGTTTAGAAGATTTTTAACTTCTTTTTTAACCAATGAAATGGTTTCAGGAGACATTTTCTTGGAAGTTGTTTGAAAGGTTTGTAATTAGGCTTAATAGGTAATCTATGCTCAACCAAATTTCTACTCAAACCTGTTAATTCTTTATAACTCCAAGCAAAGCATTCTTTGTTCTTTTTAAGCACTGCAATCAACTTGGCCTTCGAAACAGCATTAAGCTCCTTGTTGATCTGAACAGTGTTTGGAACAATTCCTTCTCTCAATTCTACCTCTTCTAAAGGATCTTGGGATTCGACATGGCCTATAAAGGCTTCTTCGAATTCAAATTGCTTCAACCCCCAGTCAAATATCTCAGCCAATGGTTCCTCCCAATCACTTGTTTCTTGTAATTTCTGCTCTATTTCTAGAGCCATAAATTTGACTAAAGCCAAAGAGTTGGCCCCTTCGAACTCTGTCTTGGACTCACATCCAAGCAGCCTCATCTGGTGGATTGTCTGATTCATAATCAACTGCTTGTTTAAGTTTAGATTTCAGCTCTGCCAATTCTCCCATTTCCAATACATTGGATGGAGGGGTGGCAGTTTGTGCAATTTCACTCAAAGGGATGATTTCAGGCTTATACATTTCTGCCTATGCACAATTTGCTGAAGTGCTAAAGGGATGTGGGTCTGCTTTAACTTCTTCGCCCCCCACTTCTTTCCCATTTTCATACTTCACAATCATCAGGGCTTGATGCATCGAAGATGGAATGCAGCCATTGACATGAATCCAATCCCTACCAAGTAAAACATTATATTTACTTGTAAAAGTATCCACCACAAAGAAGGCTGTATCAGTTTCTACTTGGCCAACTTTTAGGCGTATAAAAACAATACCTTTGGGGTTTTTACTTTCACCAGTGAACCCAGCGATGGATGTGCTCGTTGGGATCAATCAAACCTTTTCTTTTCCCAACTTCTTCAAAGTCCTAGAAGGCAAAATGTTCACTCCTGCATCATTATCAACCAAAACTCTGTTTAACAAAATTCCATCAAACAGTGCAGATATGTATAATGGTTTCAAATGGTGCCTCATATCATTTGAAGGTGATTTGAAAGGATAAGAAAGATCATCACAATCCAAATCAATAATCAAAGGATACTTAGAATGATTTTCTGTCTCTGGAATGAAAATTGCTTTCTCTTTGGAGGTTACTTCTGGTTCTTCTGTTGCATTTACCATAATCATGAAATCCTCCTCCTCTTCCTCCTTTTGAATCTTGGAAATTAAAGCTCCCCAACTATCATTCCAACCATTATCATATGTGAGATTATATTCCTCATCACTTGATACATCAATAACCTCCATAGGAGCAACTGTTGGTTGTAATGCTCTTCGAACTGGTGAGCAATTTGGTCCAAAAGGTCCAAAGTTAACAAATGAAGGAGTTACCATGTTAATTTGGACTTCAGGTAAAGTCCCAAACTGAATGGTACTTTTTTTCCTGCATTGGTAGCTCTGATCCAACTTCTGATGTGTTCATTTTTTCAGAGAACTCTGCTACAGAAGTTTCCATAGGGGAGAATGTTTCAACAGGAGACGAATTTGTTCCTCCACCTCTTTCCTATTCCACTATCATGGCTTCTAACAAGCCAGATTGATAGCTTGCCAAGGAATTTGGAGAAGTTAGATTATCTTGAGGTACTTCACTGTCCATTCTTGCAGCCAAGCTTTCTAGAGTTTCTCTTTCTGATTGAGAAAACCCCCTTCGAAGAGATTCTTCAGATTCTTCCCTTCGAAGTCTATTAAACCTTGGGTTGAATTTATTACCCCCATTAGGATTTTCCTTGGAGGCATATTCCTCCATTTGGAAACTGGTATACCTCCTTTGCAGCTTCCTCTTCTGTGTTCTCGTCAACATAGGAATCATTTGAGGTGCCTTGGTCTTTGGATCTCTGACCACTACCCATTGACCAGTAAGAGCACTTGGAGGTTTAACCATTTTGTTCCCAATTTTAGAAGAAGTTTTACACTCTTGGAAGAGTTTTGGTTTGATTTTTTTTAGAAACTAATCAGGAACTCCTTTTACCAAGGTAAATTGTTCCTCTTGTCCTCCATTTCTTTGGCCTATTGGGGCCTTCCCAGTGTTAACCTTCTTTGAAGAAGGATAATCCCTCTTCGAAGCTGGTGGGACTGGACTAGAAGGCACATTTCTCTTTGAAACTGACCAAGACCTCTCATTTCTTCCATGATTTGGATTGATCCAGGGCTTTCTTTCATTATTTTGATCCAAAGCTTTTCTTTCGATCCTCTTTGGAAAGAAATCAACCCCTTGTCTATCCAAATCCTTGAAGATCAAATAGTTGGCCCTGCATTCCATGCACAAACATTCCAAAAAGGATGCCTCAAGCATGGGAAGATGAGACTACTTAAAACCTTTACTAAAAGAACTTCCTGATGCAGTGTTTTGACGGTAGGTTTTCCCATCATCATTACGAAGTTGGCCAATTTTTGGCTTTCCTCTACTAAACTGCACCGAATTCATTTCCACTTGCACTTGCTTTTTTTGCCACATTTCCTTGACAGTTTTAGCTAGAGATGTTGGCACATTAGTGTTGGCAGTTACTTCTTCAATTTTTGGAAATGGATCAGTATCAATTCCCATAGCCTTTTCTGGAAACATGATTCTTCCTTTCTTGATCTGCTCCTGAATCCTATCACGGAAAACATTACAATTCTTAGTGGAATGAGTCCATGAAGCATGCCATTTTCAATAACTTTTCCCTTTTGTTTCTTCCAGAGTTGGAAGTTTAATATTTTCAAGGAGTTTGATGAACTTTTTCTTCAAAAGATAATAAAAAAACTTCATCTGCCTTTGAAACATCGAATGAATATAGTTTACTGACTGCTTTCTTGTTGGTCCTTGGCGCTACAAAAGAGTCCTTTCGAATTAGACATTCACACACACAAGGCTCATGTTCAACAATTTCAACAGCATCAATTTCATAAGTGGGTTCTTTATAATAGGTTGAATAAGAAGAGTTATTTCTATCAACATCCTCTTCTAACAAAGACTCATATCTTGATGCTTTGTAAGTTAAATCAACCAAATCCCTACCCATTGAGAATCGAACTTCTTCCTAAGTTCTCTACTTAAGCCATCTTGTGCTATTCTTACAAATTCAACCTCTGGTAATTGAAGTTTACACTTATTTCTAGCCCTTTTAAATCTAGCAATAAATTGAGCAGCCTTCTCATCAGGCTTCTGCTTTAATCTTGCTAAGTCAGCCATAGTGACTTCAGGTTCAGTTTGATAAAATTGTGCATGGAATAACTCTTCCATCCTTTGCCAATTTGGAACTGACTCTGGTGTCAAGTTAGAATACCATTCGAAGGCCGTCCCAGTTAAAGAATTAGAAAACAATTTCAACTTAATGAACCCATTATTGCCTAATTCCCTACACTGAGTAGTGAATCTAGCAATGTGTTCAGTTGTGGATTGTTTTCCATCTCCATGGAATAAAGTGAAATTTGGGATTTTAAACCCCCTAGGGACTTCGAACTGTCTATCTATCCATTCTGGATAAGGCTTTCTATAAATTTGAGTTTGTACCCCCGGTTCAAAGGTCCATTAACTTCTTGCATAAGACCTAATATTTCATCTCGAAGGGCTGGGTGTTCCCCTAAAGGTACCCTTGAATTAGCAGGTGGTTCCCAAGTGACATTTCTAGGCATGTGATCTTCTAGAATCCTCTGATAAGGATCATCAAAGGGCATAGGTTGCTTGAAACCTCCTTCCTGTTTTGCAAAAGGTTCGTACAGGTGGTTCGAATGTATCCTTCCCATCTCTGGTATCCCTGAATACTTAGGAATCCCAATCTCTGGATTAGGCCTTTTCGCACTAGTCATATCCTTTTCATTAAAATGATTTCTAGGAGTATACATATACTCATCAAACCCGTAATTGTAATTCCTGAAGCCTCTTTCCTCATTTACACCATCAAAGTTTGGTTCGAATAGGATATTAGGGTTTTGCTTGAATACTTTCCTAGGTTTAGGGGTTTGATAATCATGAGTTTTTGCAGGTTCATACCAAGATTCTGGTATATCCTCTACATTTACAGGCTCATTTCCAGGCCTTGACTTGAATTTTCTTGTGCTAGCCTCTCCTTTATCCTTCTCAAATGAAGGCAAATGATCACTTCTAAGCCCTGATTGCTCTTCCAATTTTTGTAATATAAGCATTTGGGTCTGAGCTAATTCTTTAAATGTAGCAATAATCTCAATAAACTGGCTAGATGACATATTCCCTCCAACTTTTGGATTCTTTGGGTCATCAACTTGCATAGTTTTATTATTCCTAGTATTCACTGGAGAAGTTTGGCCAATTCCCATATTTAAGTCTTGACCAGTACGAGTCTCTGGTCCTATTTGAAGGCCTTCGACTTGTTCATTCTCTTTTGAATTAACATTGTTCTCATCTTCTGGCGTTTGGACAACCTGAGAATCATCCACTTGCTTCCTAAGCTTTTGAGCCATTTAACACTTTCTGGTGTCCCACCGGCGTGCCCAAAAAAGATGTGTTTGGTTCTTTTTACTTCTTTGCAATGGAAAATAATTATATGCGAGCGTGCCAGAGAGAGTTTCAATCTCCTCCCTCAGATTAACTTTGGAAAAACCAAATCTAATCAAGCAATTGTGTTTTGTTGGTTCAATTACCTCAATTAAGAGGATTTTTCTTAATAAGTGAAGAAATGCAAACCAATAAACTTAGGGAATCAAAGAACAATAAAGAAACAAGAAACTTCGATTGATGAATCAAAGATAAACTTAATTCGAAATTGTCTCCAACTTCAAATACAGAGTAACAGAACTTCGAACAGGTGATTGTTACAAGAACAACCGAGATAGGGGTGATTGTCACAAGAACAATCGAGATAAATCCTAATCTAATTCCTAATCTACTTCCTAATCTACTTCGAACTGAGTTCAAAATCCTAAACTACTTTGGCAATGAACAAACCAAGCATCAGTTTTTTTGATAGCTGTTTGTTGAAGATTTGTCCGGGGCTTTTTCACTCTTCAATTTCTTCTATTTATAGACGCTGCTTGTAATTTGAACTTCCTGCTCCATAAATTTGAATCTGGACTGCTTCGAACTCTAACTTCCACTCTGGGAGTCGGCAGTTATTCTTCCTCCACGTATGAATTTGAATTCTTTCTTCTTCCAGAAGCTTTAAATCTGCACGTTTGTTTACCAACTCAAATGATAACATGTTAAGGGAATAACTACCTTCCAGAAGTATTCCACGTGTTTTAACTGCCAATTGCCTTGTTTCGCAAGTTTACACGTGGAGCTTGTGTGTTCAGCAGTTAATACTATGGCTTCGAAGCCAAACAATGGCTTGTAACTGCCAATAACTGCTCTTCCAATTTGAGAAATGATACGACAATGTATTTACTCAATTTTACCTTATTAATCCAGTGTATCTTCATTGACAGATAATTGCCAATGTTTGGCACTTTTGATTACGTGTCAATTAATTATTGAATTGGTTAATTTTATATGTAAACAGTAGCCAAGGGCTTGACCACTTGACACATGTGATGCTTAGGGCGATGTCAATCCAAATGTTTGTATAAATGGCACAAGAATCCTACTTTTTGTGAAACACCATTTCTAGTCAAACGAGTTTAAATACCAAATTTTTCGTTTGGGGTCGTTTAACGATGTCCCCAAGTTGGTTATCTTAGAGGAGAATGAATTGGCCTAAGGCATGGGTGTTGTGAACCCCTTGACTTAGCCTTGTTTTAATTAGTCTTTTTAATCTTGCGTTATTCACAAAGTTAAGTGAATTCTACTCCCAAACTACAAACCAAGTTTGCCGCTTTAAGGCTAAACCATCATTCGCGAATCAACACTCATGCTCAGCGCATTCGGTCTCTGTGGACTCGACCCAGACTTTCGGTTATTATGCTACGCGATACCTAAACCCTACGCTTGGGGAAGTAACTTTTGCAATACAATCCAAGGCTGCAAGCACACTTAGTCGTTTGTATATTCGGGAGATTATTCGACTTCATGGGGTTCTGGTATCGATGGTGTCCGATTGAGATCTGCGTTTTACTGCCCGTTTTTGGCAAAACTTGCAAGCCGCGCTTGGCTCGAATTTGTTATTTAGCACCGCTCACCACCCACAAACCGACAGGCAATCTGAAAGGACCATTCAAATCTTGAAAGATATGCTACGAGCTTGCGTACTAGACTTTCGGGGTAGTTAGGAAGATCACTTGCCATTAGTCGAGTTTGCCTATAATAATAGTTACCAATCGAGCATCGAAATGGCGCCTTATGAGGCTTTATATGGTAGGCCATGTAGATCACGGGTGTGTTGGACCGAATTGGGTGAAACAATGCTAATGGGGCCAGAGTTAGTGAACAAAACCGCCGAGAGCATGAGGTTGATTCGCAAGAGACTTAAGGCCGCACAAGAGGCAACAACCGAAAAGGTCAAGGTGATTCGTCAACGCTTATTGATAGCTCAAAGTCACCAAAAGAGTTATGCTGACCGTCGTAGACGCCCGCTATCATTCGAAGTGGGAGATCACTTGTTTCTCAAAATATCAGCGCGTCAAGGTTTGACATGTTTCGGGCGAGGGGGCAAGTTATCATTGCGTTATATTGCGTCATTTGATATTATCGAGAAGATTGGAGAAGTTGCATATCGTTTGGCATTGCTGCCACATTGTCAGGGATTCAAGATGTCTTTCACGTTTCTATGCTAAAGAAGTATGAGCCAAATCCATCACATGTGCTAGAATGGTCCGAATTAGAGCTTGAGGCCGATGTGTCTTATGGGGAAAAGTCGATACGGATTATGGATATGCGAGAGAAAACTCTAAGGGGTAAAACTATTCGACTAGTTTGGGTATTATGGAACAATTTTGGGAGTAAAGAGTCAACATGGGAAAGAGAGGACGAGATGAAAGAGAAATATCCGGAGTTGTTTACGACTTGATCAATCTGAGTACTTGGTTTAGTTATTGCATTTTGTAGTCATGGTGTCGGATACATGTTTCATATCATGCGTGGATATACATGATCATTTATATGGCTTTGTTGTGCAAATTTTGGGGACAAAATTTTTGTAAGGAGGGTAGAATGTAAAGACCCGTGTTTTTAGATATATATTAATTTTTTTTATAAATAATGTTGGGGAAGAGTGAGAAATGTTTCAAAATGTAGTATGGGGTCAATGTGAATGGAGTATATGCATTGGGGTGTCTTTAAAACATGTTGGAAACTAGTTATTATAATACCCTTTTGTAGCTTGTGGTGTTGATTTTTTGATCATAAACATGTTTGATTTGGAGCCCATTGCAATCCCCTTGTTTTGCTGTCAAAAATCTGATTGAAATGGCCTTTGGATCGATCCAATTTTGGGTTGGATCGATCCAAAACCTTCTTATGGTGTTTTGGATCATAGTGGATCGATCCACTCGCATAGTGGATCGATCACAACCTTCTGTCTTGCTCCGGACCAAAGTGGATCGATCCACTCAAGACAAATGATCGATCCACTCCCCTTCACTTCACCAAAACTTGTTTTCGTCGATTTCAGTCGCTTGTTCGTGTTATTACTTGGCGTAATCATCTTTTATACCTCAAAACTCGTTGAATAACTCGTCCCTAGCCTATCCTAGTATCATTGGTGGCTCGATTTGATTTTTGTATGACACCTATATAGTCGTACACTTGATATATGTGAATTGAAGATTTTGACAAAATGCGTGAACTTAAGTGACGATCCGAGGTATGATTGATATGATGACACTTGTGCGAAACTAATGAACGTGAATTGAAATGAGAACTTGAAACTCTTGATACGGGGCCAAAAGGTAGCGTGGAATGATACTCGGGCTGTTCTATGGGTGTGTCGCGAGGAACTATGCCTTGACCAAAGGGAAGATTATACGGGGTTGAAAGATAGCCCAGAATGATACTTGGGCCATCCTATGGACGTGTCGCGAGGAATTTCTAAGGATCGAATTTAAATAAAATGGTTGACGCGACACATCAGACGAAATAAACACTTATGAGAGAGGACGCATATCGGGTACACTTTGGGCACACTTGGGTGATAACCAAGGATTTATAAACTTATATGTGCCTTGTTGGACTCTTGTAAAATCTTGGTTATCATGTTTAGCTTTCATTCTCATGTCTCATCTCGCATCTAGGTTTCATTATGTTTAGTTTTGGTAGACGTTTCTCTACTGGGCTAGTGAGCTCAACCTATCATTTTTAGGTACCCAAGCACGGAGCATGACTTGGATGTGCATAAAGTGATTGCATACATCTTTTGAAAGCTTAAAGAGGAGTTACCTCATCATCTTGAGTTTATAATTTTAAAGAGATGATTTTGTAACTCATTCATATTAAATCTTTTGACTTGGATCTGTAATAACTTTAAGACTTGTGTATTTTGGTTTGGGGAATGGGTAACCATAGACTATTGTACCTTTTGATGTTGACTTTGACTATCACAAAACTTGGAATTTGACGTGGCCCGTGGACTTGTTGACCGTCCACGTGGAATTTCTTATTGTATTATTCATTGAATTTCGAGGGCGTGACAATACTGGTATGTTATGCACAAAAATCCTATATAATTATGTTCATTACAATGCATAATTTAGCATTTTACATTATTTTTCTTTTTAGGAGGTGGAAGACCTGAATGTTATGATACAAGAGAGTGCAAATATTAATGTAAGTATGAGTTCATTTATAGTACACTTGTCCTTTCATTTTTTTTTCTTTTCCATATTACTCGAATGAGAATGCATAATGTTTTTCAGCCATCACAAAGGAGTGTAGGATATGTTGGTACTTGTAGCGTTGACATGAATGAATCTCTATTTAATTTGGAAAATTAAGGTACAACTTTAGTGTAAATGAAGTTATTTGATTTTTCTATTTCCGTGTCATGTCCTAGAGATATTAGTTTACTTTGTACAAAATAACGTGCCTTTTTTTAAATACCGAATTGCAGTTTTTTGGTGGTGGAATGAGCACCCTTTTGCACATCCATGAGTTGGTGGTGGAATTGCAATTTTTCGGTGGTGCTCCTAATTTTATAACAACCATGTTATGGAGGATTTCAATTGTATTTTCTTGCTGTGATCTGGACAGTGAGCTTGGAAGGTGCATTTGGAGGATAGAAGCTGGGCTATTTTCTTTTCCTTGCTTTTGCTTAGAGTTGATTTGTTATTAACTAATTGTAATTATGTACTGATCTATGTTTTCTTTTCCTTAGCCTTGTTTTGGTCTGGTGGGAGAAGCCTCCTGTGTTGGCTATCCAACCCTCTCCTATTTGGGTTTTGGCATAATTTGTAATTATCCTCCCTCTATCAATAGTTTCTCTTTGCTGATCAAAAAAGAAGAAGACATGGTTTGCATTTTATTGGGAGTTCTGTTACTTGATTGCTATTTTGTCATGAATTGGTACAGACTAATGAGACGTTGTATCCATTTCCTTGAGAAACTCGAGCTATTAAGTTCAGGGTAAACATATGGAAGAAACGTCATGTTCATTAGTCCACCATAATCTTTGCTTTCATGTTACTTGTAAGGGAAAGTGTTTGGTACATAAAAGTTTCCTATAAATTCACCCAGAAAATGCATCGAACGGGTTAAATCCAGATAGACCTCGTGAATTTCACCCGTTGGATGCATTTTTCGGATGAATTTTTGGGAAACTTTTCATGTATTGTATTAGACCTCATTTCTCAAAGCAAAAATCAACCAATGAACATTGGCTACACTGATAAAGAACAAAAATTGCAAGCAATGTTAATTTCGTGGGAAAATTTTGACAGGGTTCCCTTGCATTTTGACCTTGCACAATGTCTCTTGTCTCAAACAAATAACAATAGTGACAAACAACAAAAAATCAAACCCACACTAAGTCATTCTCATCACAATTATCAATTACATTGCAACATAGGTTGAAATTAAAATATTGGTTAACAATGCTAAAAAATGAGATGTACAAAGCGACCATCGCCATAGATACCGGGACCTACCATTAACTTGCCAAAAGTATAACTCTCATTCATAAAGAGGGGATCAACTTGTGACATGGAATTGATGTTTTTCTATCAATCGAATCAATTGACCAGCGAGTACTAATTCTGAAATCCGAAGCCACAGATTCATTTGTAAGATGTCTTTTCTTGGCCTTTGATTCATCCTAATGCCAAGATGATGCCTTCATTTTAACCTCCGTCTGTATAGACAAGCAAGACCGAATAAGCATGAAATTACACGTTCCATCAAAAAAATTATATGAAGAACGCAATTGATTTACAAGTAAAGCACGAACACAATTTCTTTTGTTCTTTGGAGGATCAGGACATGCAATTGCTTTGTCCATTACATTTAAGGCCCATGGCAAATTCAGGCCAATGGCTCAATCGGGTAGATTTCCTTCATTTCCGTAGAACAAGTTACTGATAAATAATAGTGGAGAATTATCTACGAGAGGCAATTAGAACTGGAATCATAGCCAAGGTTGCCAACAAGCATACATATCATATCATTTGGGTAGTGATAATGCCAAAACTATTTTTGATTGTGCCAAAAGTCTAATGCATAAAGATCTTGTACTTTATACGTGAGTACAAGCATGAGTTTTGGCATTAGCACTACCCTATAATTCCCTAATTTAATCATACGTATCTCGGTATCTGTATCCATCAATCCAAACATTAACCCAATTTCATACGCACATCAAAAACTAATTTTCTTGTTATTGAGAAACAAAAATAGTCAGTATGCTAACTCCTCTGTAACTCTACCAACTAAACTACTCATTTATAACTAAAGCCCCATATTATTAACATAGTCTATAAAGCATAAACAATCAATATTCAAGAAAAAAAGATGGATGCCAATAAAAGTAGCAAAGGAAATGTGATTCAACTTGTATTCAGCGAAACAAGACAAAGACCGAATTAGGTTCTCTATCTTTCACCTGTTTACCCAAGATCAAATACCCTAATTTAAAGGAGAGGGAAAAAAATACCCACATTAAGAGAGAGGGAAATTTTTTCCTAATTGGATGAAATTTAAACAACACCCTAATTTAAAAGGCCTTAATTTTACAATCAGATACCCTAATTTAAGGGAGAGGGAAAAAAAACCCCTAAGTTTGTTTGTTACATTAAGAGAGAAAAAATGGCCTAATTTCAGAGAACAGAACCTATGAGAGAGTAGTCGGTGGTGGTGCGTTGAGTTGGTTTGGGACGAGAGGTCGAGAGAGAGGGAGGCGGCATCGGTAGTGGTGCGACGTTGGTGGTCAAGATCACTTGGCGATAAAGAGAGGTGTAGACACCCCAATTTGGGTCCACGAAAATTCATAGCATTCTCAATGATGAAAATGAACTTTCAAACACTTTTTAGAGCTTAAAAGGGATGATTGGAATTTAACCAAACCCTACCAAAATACTTCCAAATAAAAAACCAAAAAAACCATTGAACCCATTCCATGCACCTAAAGCGCATTTGCATGTGCTTTAAGCACTTTCCTTCAGGCGCCTAAACCTTTCTCATGCACCTAAACCATTCTCCTTTAGGCACCTGAACCTCCCCCATGCACCTGAAGCATCACCTTTAGGCGCCTTAACCTTCCTCATGCACATGAAGCCTTCTCTTTAGGCGCCTGAAGCTCTTTTTCTAGAATTTCAAAATTTAAGCGGGAATATATTGGGTGCAATGATTATGATTCGTTTTTGCAGAATATCATCAAAGAAGAGCGTCTATACCTAAACCAACCCCTAAAATGGCCCCTAGGGGACCTAAACCAACCTTTGAAGCCTTATTTAAACCCTCACACCCCTCCTTTGAAGAGGTTCCATCATTTTTTGAAAAAAATAGACAAAAACCAGCCACTTATCTCTCATAAAAACCACAAAATAAGTCCAAAATCACCTCCAACCTACTTACATTCCATAAAAAAAAAAAAACCATTTCACTTGAGTTTTGCCATTCCCCTTTCAAGAAATCCTCTAAAACTAGCTTATAATCTGATCCCAACCTCCATCATCCACCCAAAAACCTATTCTCAAAGTTCAATCATCCATTTCAAACCTAAAAAGGTAGTGGTTCTACCAAATCAATGTGGGAAAGTTCTTATTGAGAAAAAGTCAGTAGGTCCATGTTGGTTCTTGATACCAATAATGGGCTTATCATGACTTAAACACATCAAAAGATCATTTTTGCTCGACACCTGAAGTAGGAGCTTCAAGCGCTTGATGCAGCAACTTCAAGCACCTGAAGCAACAGCTTCAGGCCCTGTTCACTTTTATCTCTTTCTATCTTAAAATGCTTTCTCTTGGTCTATTTTTATGATAATGATGGTTTGAATCCCAGGAACAAACTGTTTACTTTATGTTTTCCACTCCAAAAGGTGAAAAACCACATTTTCAAGGAAGTAAATGATCATCTTTGAGGTCAAAACCATCCATTTATCTCAAAATCCCTATTAGTGGTCATTTGCTTTGCATGAATGAATTGAAAAGCCTCTATTTTACTTTTTGAATGGATGAAAAACATGTTTTATAAGGTATAAATGGTGTTCTATGGTGCAAATGAGCCATTAAATGAAGTTTTCAAGCTTGTTTTCCTTGCAATAGTGAGTTAACACCATTTTCCTATTAGCATCAAAAGAAAAACAGAGGTGAAAGTGATTTGAGCAAGCACTTGAAGCTACTGCTTCAAGTTCTGGCACCTAAAGCAACAGCTTCAAGCGCCTAAAGCCCCTTTTAGGCGCCTAATCCTCTCCTTCAAGCACCTAAAGCACAACTTCAAGCACCTGAAGCATGCCTTCAGGCGCTTGAAAGAAAATAAAAGGATCAGATTTGATTTTACCGAAAAGGTCCTTAAAAGCTTTTGTTCCATTGCACATACAGTTTGTAGTTGTTGTTTCTGTCATTCGTGTCATTTCATCATCATGTTACATCATCTACACGGTCACAATCATCCACTTTCATATGATTAATTGTGATGATCTTTACATTCTTATCTTGTTCATGTGATTTGAGTTCAAGAAACAATTGTCTTCTAAAAATCTCTTAAGTACTTAGTAGAGACCCGTTTTCGTAACCGGGCAAGGGGGTACCTTAAAAACCTTCCCTCCTCGTAACTTAGCTCCCGAACCTGAGAAATCTGGGTAACGATGCGCCAGTAAAAGCTTTTTCCAAAGTAAGGGCAAAAAAGCCATTTTTGAAAAATCGGTTTCTCGGGTGCGGTCCTTAAATCTGGGTGGTGACTCTAAAATCAAAATCATATTTTTCAAACCGTTTTCGAAACTCGGAGAATTTCTGCGGAAAATCGGTTTCTCAGGTGTGGTCCTTAAATTCGGGTGGCAGACTCTAAAATCAAAATCATGTTTTCCAAACCGTTCTCAAATGTAACCATTCTGAGAATTTTCGCAGGGTGTTCACAAGAGGTTTCACGCCAGTGGTGGTGGTCGTACAACGAGAGGGGGTGGCGCTGGTGGTGGAGATCTAGCATTGGTGGTGGAGGATCGGTGGTTTGAGAGAGAGAGAGAGAGAGAAAGCCGCAATGGTGGAATGAGATAGAGAAATGGAATGGTGGTGACTGGTGAGGAATGGAAGGGTAGAGAGAGAAATGATTATTGAGGGAAGGGGCTCAAATTTGCTGCTAATTTTTTTGTGAAATTTTGAACTTCCAATTTTGAATTTCCCACGGGGCCAAGCATTCCACGTTGGATCAATGTGTAAATTGGTGCATTGGTCATTGGATCAGTGTGTAAATCGGTGCATTGGTTATTACGTATAGCAAATTTGAATTCGTAAAGTTCCACCGTGATGAAATTGATTTTTTAATTGTCTCTCATACCCTTAAAGGGCATTCACACAGTGCTCAAAGTTTTTTTTCAATCTTGAATTACCCAAATGAGCGGTAGAGTCGCCATATGCCAGATATTAATAACTACATGTTTGAATGCATCGTCTGAAGATGACAAATGAAAGTTATTTACAAACTCCCTGATTGGAATCCCAGGTCGAGAGAAATATGGCAGAGCTTATGTTGAAGCCATAAAATCACTCAAATGTATAGCCTCTGACGAGAAATGGATGATCGGCCGAGATTTTGTTGAGAGAAATCTAGCAAGGCTTCTTAGGATCCCGGAATATCTTTGAATCGCCGGGGGTTGTTGGGCATAATTTGGGCTAGAAAGGCTTTATATGGCTATCCTAACTCTGGTTTCAAGATTTCAAAATATCTAGATTTCTCTCCACTAGGGCTTCCACGAGGTTTCTCTGAAAGCCGAGCTTGGGTCGAGCAGTACCACGAGGGGCTCACTCGAACTTATCAATTCAAGATTTCTCAGGATTACGGTGTGTGTATGAGGTATATATGAAGATATGTATGTGAATGTATATGAGAGTTGTGTGAAAATATGTAGAAAATGGGGGATCTGGGTGTTAGGATTCTAACAACGCACCACACGTAACATAAGCAGTAAAACGAGAGAAAACAATGCACAAATATATGTGGTTCGACCAAATCCGACCTACATCCACGGGGAGGGGAGGGGGGGGGGGTTTCACTATAATCTGGAGGAAATCCGTGATCTTGTGTTGCACACTCACACTCTTATCTCTGTTTGGTTGTTTTTTACTTCTTTGCAATGGAAAATAATTGTGTGCAAGCGTGCCAGAGAGAGTTTCAATCTCCTCCCTCAGATTAACTTTGGAAAACCAAACCTAATCAGGCGATTGTGTTTTGTTGGTTCAATTACCTCAATTAAGAGGATTTTTCTTAATAAGTGAAGAAATGCAAACCAATAAACTTAGGAAATCAAAGACAATAAAGAAACAAGACACTTCGATTAATGAATCAAATACAAACTTACTTCGAAATTGTCTCCAACTTCAAATACAGAGTAACAGAACTTCGAACAGGTGATTGTTGCAAGAACAACCGAGATAGGGGTGATTGTTACAAGAACAATCAAGAGAAATCCTAATCTAATTCCTAATCTACTTTCTAATCTACTTCGAACTGCGTTCGAAATCCTAAACTACTTCGAACTGAGTTCGAAATCCTAAACTACTTTGCCAATGAACAAACCAAGCATCAATTTTTTGATAGCTGTTTGTTGAAGATTTGTCCGGGGGTTTTCACTCTTCAATTTCTTCTATTTATAGACGTTGCTTGTAGTTTGAACTTCCCGCTCCATGAATTTGAATCTAGCTTGCTTCGAACTCTAACTTCCACTCTGATAGTTGGCAGTTACTCTTCCTCCACGTCTGAACTTGAATTCTTTCTTATCCCAGAAGCTTTAAATCTGCACGTTGGCTTAACAGACTCCAATGATAACGTGTTTAGGGAAATAACTGCTTCCCAGAAGTATTCTACGTGTTTTAACTGCCAATCGCCTTGTTTCTCAAGTTTACACGTGGAGCTTGTGCGTTTAGCAGTTGATATCATGGCTTCGAGGCCAATCTTTATTTTAGTAATGGCTCGTAACTGCCAATAACTGCCTTTCTAAATTGAGAAGTAATACGACATCGTATTTAGTCCATTTTATCTTATTAATCCAGTGTGTCTTTGTTGACGCGTAATTACCAACGTCTGGCACTTTTAATTACGTGTCAATTAATCATTGGATTGGTTAATTTTATATGTAAACATACCCCCCACATTAACATCTTTATTCAAAGGATTTGAATAAGTGTTAATGTGCCTTTTGCCGCTTCGAATTCCCGTAAGCTTCCAAGGCAGAAGTTATTGGCAGTTGTAATCACATCACACGATGCAGTTAACAATAAATCTCTTCGTTCTCATGAGAGATTCATGGATAGTGGGCAGTTAACACCCACGTTCTTCATTTTGCCAGAATTTGAATCGTTTTAAACTAAAGATTCTGCTTATAAAAAAGACTTAATCACTGATAAAATCAATCACTAATTTTCTTTTGTAAATCGATCTTCATCTCAATTCAACCATGGCAAATATTTCTAGCACTCAAAATGCCTTCGAAAACCTGGTTCTTAATGACCCAATTTCTGTTGATACTAGAAACATTGTAACACCAATTGTTGGTGAGATTTGAAGGGATCGATCTTATACTGTGGCTCAAATAGAAACTTCTGAGCCTATTGACCCATGGAATCCTCCAACTTCCCCTACTCAAAAGCCTTTTCTATGGGGTTTACCATCTGAAAGAGTGGTGGTAAAAATGGATGATCTTGCTGGCTACAAAGGTTGGAGCCACTATCGCTCATTAGCTATGAGTAGATATCTGTCCCCTTTCATCAGGCAAGATCCTAACATAATGTTGCTTGATAGCTTTATTGCCACTTGCCTTACTCCTGGCTTCTTTAAAGTTCATGAAGATGAAAGATCAGGCTTTGCTGGGTACGGAGAGTTTAAGCAAAGGGCCAGTACTCAGTTTACATACTGGTTGCATGAGGTTCGAAGGCCTCATTTTGAAGGAGATTTCATTGATCCTGCCAATCTTTCCCTTCGAGACCTTCCCGAGAATACGGATTGGTTTGAAGAGTTAAAGAATATCAAGTTTGATCCTACTCCTTATCATGCTAACCTCTCATATTCTCTTTATCCCCATTCTGATTCTCTTAAAACCAAAGAACTGTTGGCTGCTTTTGCTTTTTTGGATGTAGGCATTCTTGAAGAGGATGTGCCCTTTAAGAACTTTTTGTGGGCTTGTGAGACCCTCCAATGTAATATCCAAGCTAGCCCTTTTCTTCATTCTTTTCTGAGTCAGCTTCCTCTACTTCGAATGTGGATGAAGAACAATACTGCTTCGTTTGGGTTTAATCAAGATCTTCATGATTACGAAGTATTTCATGATCAAATCTCCAAACTTCATAAAAAGGTGGAAAACCTAAAAGGACGTTCCTTTGAAATGCCCACTGACGTTTCCAAGAGGCTTCGAAGGAGGTTTAAAAGTCGTATGAAAAGAAATGCTGCCAAATACAGTTTGACAGGCTCTCCCTTTCTGGGTGGAACAAGAACTGATGGATTAATCAAGTACTTCTTGATGGCCTTGAAAGCATCATCATGCTCCTTTGTCCATTCGAAGTCTTCTCCATCCTTCAATTTCAACAAAGAAGAAAAAACTTTAGTTTTCCCTGCAGTATTAGATATAAATCTTCGAAGAAAATTCAATTGACCAAGAAATTTTTGTAGTTCTTTCTTGTTTGAGGGAGGTTTTGCTTCAGTAATAGCTTTAGCTTTATTTTTATCAACTTGAATACCTTTGCTATGGACTAGATATCCCAAGAAATTCCCTGCCATTACTCCAAAGGCACATTTAGCAGGATTTAACTTCAGTTGATAATGCTTCATCTTTGAAAAAGCTATTTTCAAATGCTCCACATGATCATCAATAGATCTTGATTTGACAATTATGTCATCTATGTAGCATTCTAGAAAACCCCCTATTATTTCATGAAAGATTGCATTCATAGTTCTTTGGTAAGTAGCTCCGGCATTCTTAAGCCCAAAAGGCATCTTGACCCACTCAAAAGTCCCAAGACTGCCAGGGGCTCTAAATGCAGTTTTATGAACATCTTCCTCAGCTATACAAATTTGATTGTATCCTGAGTGTCCATCCATAATAGACATGATTTTGTGGCCTGCAGAACTATCCACCAAAGATGTCTACCACCATGGCATTGGTACTCATCTTTAGGGGTTGCAGTGTTTAAGTTTCTAAAATCAATGCACACCCTAATTTTCCCATTTTTCTTGACAACAGGAACAATATTTGATAGCCACTCTACATATCTTGCTGTTCTAATAAAACCAGCATTTAAAAGATTTTGAATTTCCTTTTTAACCAATAAAATGGTGTCAGGAGACATTTTTCTTGGAAGTTGTTTGAAAGGTTTGCAATTAGGTTTAATAGGTAATCTATGCTCAACCAAATTTCTGCTCAAACCTGTTAACTCTTTGTAACTCCAAGCAAAGCATTCTCTGTTCTCTTTAAGTACTGTGATCAACTTGGCCTTCGAAGCAACATCAAGCCCTTTGTTGATTTGCACAATGTTTGGAACGATTCCTTCTTCTAATTCCACTTCTTCCACAGGATCTTGGGATTCGACATGACCTATAAAGGTCTCTTCGAACTCTACTGGCTTCAACCCCCAGTCAGATTTTTCAGCCAATAATTCCTCCCAATCACTTGTTTCTTGTAATTTCTGCTCTATTTCTAGAGCCATAAATTTAACTAAGGCCAAAGAGTTGGCCTCTTCGAACTCTGTCTTGGACTCACATCCAAGCAGTTTTGTCTGGTGGATTGTCTGATTCATAATCAACTGCTTGTTTGAGTTTAGATTTCAACTCTGCCAATTCTCCTATTTCCAGTGTATTGGATGGAGGGGTGGCAGTTTGTGCAATTTCACTCAAAGGAATGATTTCAGGGTTATACATCTCTGCTTCTACACAATTTGCTGAAGTGCTAAAGGGATGTGGGTCTGCTTTCACCTCTTCGACCCCCACTTCTTTCCCATTTTCATATTTCATAATCATCAGGGCTTGGTGCATTGAGGATGGAATGCAGCCATTGACATGAATCCAATCCCTACCAAGTAAAGCATTATACTTACTTGTAAAAGTATCCACCACAAAGAAGGTTGTATCAGTTTCTACTTGGCCAACTTTCAGGCATATAGAGACAATCCCTTTGGGATTTTTACTTTCATCAGTGAACCCAGCAATGGATGTGCTTGTTGGGATTAATCGAACCTTTTCTTTACCCAACTTTTTCAAAGTCCTAGAAGGCAAAATGTTCACTGCTGCACCATTATCAACTAAAATTCTGTTTAACAAAATTCCATCAAACAAAGTAGATATGTATAATGGTTTTAAATGGTGCCTCATATCATTCGAAGGTGATTTGAAAGGATAAGAAAGATAGCACAATCCAAATCAACAATCAAAGGATACTTGGAGTCATTATCTGTTTCTGGAATGAAGATTGCCTTCTCTTTGGAGGTTACTTCTGGTTCTTCTGTTGTATTTACCATAACCATGAAATCCTCCTCCTCTTCCTCCTTTTGAATCTTGAAAATTAAAGCTCCCCAACTATCATTCCAACCATTATCATATGTGAGATTATATTCCTCATCACTTGATACATCAATAACCTCCATAGGAGTAACTGTTGGTTGTAATGCCCTTCGAACTGGTGAACCATCTGGTCCGAAAGGTCCAAAGTTAATAAATGAAGGAGTTACCATATTAATCTGGACTTCAGGTAGAGTCCCAAACTGAATGGTACTTTTTTCCTGCATTGGTAGCCCTGATCTAACTTCTGCTGTGTTCATTTTCTCTGAAAACTTTGCTACAGAAGTTTCCATAGGGGAAAATGTTCCAACAGGAGACGAATTTGTTTCCCCACCTTCTTCCTGTTCCACTATCATGGCTTCTAACAAGCCAGATTGATAGCTTGCCAAGGAATTTGGAGAAGTTGGATTGTCTTGAGGTACTTCACTGTCCATCCTTGCAGCCAAGTTTTCCAGAGTTTCTCTTTCTCGTTGAGAAAACCCCCTTGGAAGAGATTCTTCAGAATCTTCTCTTCGAAGTCTATTGAACCTTGGGTTGAATTTATCACCCCCATTAGGATTTTCCTTGGAAGCATATTCTTCCATCTGAAAACTGGTATACCTCCTTTGCAGTTTCCTTTTCTGTGATCTTGTCAACATAGGAATCATTTGAGGTGCTTTGGTCTTTGGGTCTCTGACCACCACCCATTGACCGGTAAGAGCACTTGGAGGTTTAACCATCTTGTTCCCACTTTTGGAAGAATTTTTGTATTCTTGGAAGAGTTCTGGTTTGATCTTTTTTAGAAAACAATCAGGAACTCCCTTCACCAAGGTGAATTGTTCCTCTTCTCTTCCATTTCTTTGGCCCATTGGGGCCTTCCCAGTGTTAACCTTCTTCGAAGGAGGATAATCCCTCTTCGAAGCTGGTGGGACTAGACTAGAAGGCACATTTCTCTTTGAAACAGACCAAGGCCTCTCATTTCTTCCATGATTTGGACTGATCCAAGGCTTTCTTTCATTGTTTTGGTCCAAAGCTTTTCTTTCCATCCTCTTAGGAAAGAAATCAACCCCCTGCCTCTCCAAATCCTTGAAGATCAAATAGTTAGCCCTGCATTCCATGCATAAACATTCCAAAAAGGATGCCTCAAGCATGGGCAAATGAGACTACCTAAAACCCCTGCTAGATGAACTTCCTGGTGCAATGTTTTGACGGTAGGTCTTCTCCTCATCATTTCGAAGTTGGCCAACTTTTGGCTTTCCTTTACTAAATTGCACTGAATTCATTTCCACTTGCACTTGCTTGTTTTGCCACATTTCCTTGACAGTTTTAGCCAAAGAAGTTGGCACATTAGTGTTAGCAAAATCAACCTTCAATTTTTTGGGAAGGGATCAGTATCAATTCCCATAGCCTTTTTTTGGAAACATGATCCTTCCTTTCTTGATTTGCTCTTGAATCCTATCACGGAAAACATTACAATTTTTAGTGGAATGAGTCCATGAAGCATGCCATTTGCAATAACTTTTCCCTTTTGTCTCTTCCAAAGTTGGAAGTTTAACATTTTCAGGGAGTTTGATGAACTTTTGTTTTAAAAGATAATCAAAAATTTCATTTGCCTTTGAAACATCAAATGAATATACTTTACTAACTGCTTTCTTGTTGGTCCTTTGTGCTATAGAGGAGTCCTTTCGAACTAGACATTCGCACACACAAGGCTCATGTTCAACAATTTCATCAGCATCAATCTCATAAATGGGCTCTTTATAATAGGTAGAGTAAGAAGAATTATTTCTATCAACATCCTCTTCTAACAAAGACTCATACCTTGTTGCTTTGGAAGTTAAATCAACCAAATCTCTAAATTCAGTAGAATCAAACTTCTTCCTAAGTTCTCTACTTAAGCCATCTTGTGCTATTCTTACAAATTCAACCTCTGGTAATTGAAGTTTACACTTATTTCTGGCTCTCTTAAATCTAGCAATAAATTGAGCAGCCTTCTCATCAGGCTTTTGCTTTAGTCTTGCTAAGTCAGCCATAGTAACTTCAGGTTCAGTTTGGTAAAATTGTGCATGGAATAGCTCTTCCATCCTTTGCCAATTTGGAACTGACTCTGGTGTCAAGTTAGAATACCATTCGAAGGTCGTCCCTGTTAAGGAATTAGAAAATAGTTTCAACTTAATGAACCCATTATTGCCTAATTCCCTACACTGAGCAGTGAATCTAGCAATGTGTTCAGTTGTGGATTGTTTTCCATCTCCATGGAATAAAGTGAAATCTGGGATTTTAAACCCCCTAGGGACTTCGAACTGTTTATCTATCCATTCTGGATAAGTTTTTCTATAAATTTGAGTTTGTACCCCTCGGTTCAAGGGTCCATAAACTTCTTGCATAAGACCCAATATCTCATCTCGAAGGGTTGAGTGCTCCCCTAAAGGTACCTTAGGATTAACAGGTGGTTCCCAAGTGACATTTCTAGGCATGTGATCTTCTGAAATCTTCTGATAAGGATCATCAAAGGGCCTAGGTTGCTTGGAACCTTCTTCCTGTTTTGCCAAAGGTTCATAAAGGTAGTTCGAATGTACCCTTCCCATCTCTGGTATTCCTGAATATTTGGGAATCCCAATCTCTGGATTAGGCCTTTTTGCACTAGTCCTATCTCTTTCATTAAAACGATTTCTAGGAGTATACATATACTCATCAAATCCGTAATCATAATTCCTGAAGCCTTTCTCCTCATTTGCACCATCAAAGTTTGGTTCGAATGAGATATTAGTGTTTTGCTTGAACACTTTCTTAGGTTTAGGGATTTGATAATCATGATTTTTTGTAGGCTCATACCAAGATTCTGGTATATCCTCTAAATTTATAGGCTCTTTTCCAGGTCTTGATCTGAATTTGCTTGTGCTAGCCTCTCCTCTATCATTCTCAAATGAAAGCAAAGGATCATTTCTAGGCCCTGATTGCTCTTCTAATTTTTGTAATATAAGCCTTTGGGTCTGAGCCAATTCTTTAAATGTAGCAATCATTTCCATAAACTGGCTAGATGACATATTCCCCCCAACTTCTGGATTCTTTGGGTCATCACCTTGCACAGTTTTATTATTCCTAGTATTCATTCGAGAGGTCTGACCAATTCCCGTATTTAAGTCTTGACCAGCACAAGTCTCTGGTCCAATTTGAAGGCCTTCGACTTGTTCATTCTCTTTAGAATTACAATTGTTCTCATCATTTGGCGTTTGGGCAACCTGAGAATTATCCACTTGCTTCCTAAGCTTTGGAGCCATTTAACACTTTCTGGTGTCCCACCGGGCGTGCCAAAAAAGATGTGTTTGGTTGTTTTTTACTTCTTTGCAATGGAAAATAATTGTGTCTTGGCGTGCGGAGAGAGTTTCAATCTCCTCCCTCAGATTAACTTTGGAATACCAAACCTAATCAGGCGATTGTGTTTTGTTGGTTCAATTACCTCAATTAAGAGGATTTTTCTTAATAAGTGAAGAAATGCAAACCAATAAACTTAGGAAATCAAAGACAATAAAGAAACAAGACACTTCGATTAATGAATCAAATACAAACTTACTTCGAAATTGTCTCCAACTTCAAATACAGAGTAACAGAACTTCGAACAGGTGATTGTTGCAAGAACAACCGAGATAGGGGTGATTGTTACAAGAACAATCGAGAGAAATCCTAATCTAATTCCTAATCTACTTTCTAATCTACTTCGAACTGCGTTCGAAATCCTAAACTACTTCGAACTGAGTTCGAAATCCTAAACTACTTTGCCAATGAACAAACCAAGCATCAGTTTTTTGATAGCTGTTTGTTGAAGATTTGTCCGGGGGTTTTCACTCTTCAATTTCTTCTATTTATAGACGTTACTTGTAGTTTGAACTTTCCGCTCCATGAATTTGAATCTAGCTTGCTTTGAACTCTAACTTCCACTCTGATAGTTGGCAGTTACTCTTCCTCCACGTCTGAACTTGAATTCTTTCTTATCCCAGAAGCTTTAAATCTGCACGTTGGCTTAACAGACTCCAATGATAACGTGTTTAGGGAAATAACTGCTTCCCAGAAGTATTCTACGTGTTTTAACTGCCAATCGCCTTGTTTCTCAAGTTTACACGTGGAGCTTGTGCGTTTAGCAGTTGATATCATGGCTTCGAGGCCAATCTTTATTTTAGTAATGGCTCGTAACTGCCAATAACTGCCTTTCTAAATTGAGAAGTAATACGACATCGTATTTAGTCCATTTTATCTTATTAATCCAGTGTGTCTTTGTTGACGCGTAATTACCAACGTCTGACACTGTTGATTACGTGTCAATTAATCATTGGATTGGTTAATTTTATATGTAAACAATCTCACAATAATGAAACCTCACCAATTCTCTCGTGTATCTCTCTCTCTCTCTCCGGGAGAGCCACAACCGGCTCCCCTCTCAAATTCACTCACCTTGCAACGAGTATTTATAGAGATAGAAGATAAAACCCTAATTCACTCCCTCTGGGCCTAAGCCCAATTGGCCCACACGGGGTGGAATCTCAACAATCACCCCCTCCACATCGAGTGGGCAATGTCGTTTGCCACACCCCCATGTCGCCTCCTCCAATCAGCTACCTCTAGCAAGCGCCTATGTCACTAACTAGTCGAGCATCCATGCACCACCAAACAGAGTACATAAACTCAAAAGAGTGTATCCTTGCAAAACCAGACTCCGCAACCAATTAGAAAATCCCGAGTACTGCACCCCCTCAAAAAGAATGCCTCCACTCGTCCGAGTACCGCACCCCCTCAACTAGGATGCCTCCACTCACACACCTCAAACTTGAAGTGTATGCGCCCACCAACAGAAGCGTCCGCACTCACCAATAAAAGCGCTCGCACCCCCTCATCAAGTGCCCGCAGCTTCATCGCTGCGCTTCACCACTCTAGCATCCTATCATGTCAAGAGAATGCAACAACCCTCTGCCCACACCAGAGGCTCACTCCTCCAAATGATCTCACACACCATCTGCGATGAGGCTGACTCCTTCTCTAACACTGCATCCCCCACCGAGCACCTCCGCACCCCAAAACCGGGATACACCTCTTGTGAATCTGGGATGTGAACAAATCCTGCTACATTTTCGTGGCTCAAACTGATATACTACTCTGACAGGCGCCTGTGTCATTCCCAAACAAGTATCTCCGCACGACAACTAGGCGCACCACTTGAATGAATGTATCCCTGTAAGCCAGATCTTCCGCGGTTTATCACAATCCTGCACCCTCTATCCGGAGTGCCCGCATTTAGGCATCCAAAACCCAAATGCTCATGCCCAATCACAAGACATAATCCGTGACTCCATCTCTCCATACTAAATGAGCTCATAACTGAAAAGATAATCCACCACAAAAACACAGAAGAAAGAGAATATCAGTATGAATTATCTGATCTCCATCTCAATCCCTCTGTCTGGAGCTCCCATGAACATATCCTGAACAACCAATTGCATCCCCATTGCTAGCTAGCATCCTACACACTCCTGATTTGACTCCCAGGGCATCCAGTACCATCCTGGTCATGACTCCTCGGTACAATCTTGTGCTTATCATGTGTGCATCCGCAATGGTTGTCATCCCTACTCACGTCTCAACACTCATACTGCTTGACCATGCCTGACATCAGCTCCAACTGTCACTGCACTCCTACAAGCTTGTATGGTGGCCCATCATCTAATCCAATGCAGCTCAAATCATAATTGCAAATCCTGATGATAGGTCTTCAAACCTGATTGAACCAGACTGCCTCCAATCATTGCTGCCCAACTCTGATCTGTCACTCTAGTAAGCGCCTGTGTCATTACCAAACAAGTGTATCCGCACCCACCAAATAGAGATGCAACACCTAAGAGAATGTATCCCTGCTCACTAGCTTCTCCGACTGATCACCATGGCTCAAACGCTGCGAATCCGCAATCATCCGATTGCCCCGGTTAAGCTCCGATCTCTGCAAAGTTTGTCCAATACTCTTGGTGTGTAGCTATCCAACTCCGCTCGCCTTTTTGTCACCAATCTGTCACCTATCCGCCACTCCTGCCATTATCTTGGTCTTTTCACCACTCTCTATCAGCTCTCCCGTGTCTCATCCTATCCCTTGGTCCATCCATGTTCCATCCCCGGCCTTCCTAGCACCCCTTGGACTCCCATAGGATCTCCCAAAAATCATCGCTCCTGCAAGCGCCTGTTGTCACTAACCAGACGAGCCTCCATGAACTCCTAAACCAGCGTGCAATAACCTGAAATAGTGTATCCCTGCTTGCCAAATGCAATTGATCATCCCTGGTCTGCCTCCGACTCAACAACATCCCATCCAACTGACCTGACCACATCTGATCCTCCTCAATCTCTCCGGATGTGTTTAGGACTGCAAAATCTAACTTGAATCACTCAAATCCAAGCCCACTAGTGAATCTAAAACTGTCCAATTAGCTAGGAACAGCCTCCTCACAACCCAAAATGCCTTTGAACGTCTAAATCCGGCCCAATCCAACAACAAAACCTACTTCCGAGCCTCTTCACGAAAAACAGAGTGCGTGGTTGGATCCGGAACAAAAAACCAAGTTGGGAACCGGTCCGAACTGGCCAATAAATGTAATCTGGTCTGCCTTCGGACCGTGATCCGGTCTGAACCCGGTCTGACTTTCCTCTGAACCGCCGGTCTGAATCGGTTTGACCCTTTTAAATGTTGGACTGACCCCTTTGACCTGACCTATGATCCTTTTGACCCTATTTGACCCCGAACCCTGATTCTTCTGACCCTTTGCTGACGTGGCATTGACCTGCAGACGTGGCACCCTCTGTGGCATCCGACGTGGTTGCTGACTCAGCGCCACATCACATCTTCCAGAATCTCCCACGTGTGTACCACACGCCCTGTGCGAGATCTGACACGCCGTGATTCAGGCGGCGCATCTGGCGGTTTCCGGCGACGGGGCTTGTACGTCCGTGATCGTCTCAATGAGAGAAACAAAACCTTGTGCTCAAATATTTTACTCGACCACTCTAAGCACGACCGCTAAGTCTCTGTTCCTCCGCCTCTTTCCGCCTCCGTCCATCAACTTTCAAATCGACTGTGGGAGCTATTCCGGTGACCAAAACCGACTCCAAGCACTCTGTTGGAATTGTCTCTGAGAGTAGCACCTTTCCCTTTGATAAAAAACAAGGTTCGTCACCTATTTTGTCCGACTAGAGCTTCAAACAATGCTCCAATGGCCTCCGAGTGATTTTTCGACTGCTCTGCGCTCTCCGGTGCTTCAACCAAAGCTCTGATACCAATTGCTAGGATTCCAACAACGCACCAAATGCAACAGAAGTAGTAAAACGAGAGAAAACGCAACACACAAATATACGTGGTTCGGCCAAATTCGACCTACATTCACTGGGAGGGGGGTTTCACTATAATCCGGAGGAAATCTTTGATCTTGTGTTACACACTCACACTCTCATCTCACAATAATGAAACCTCACCAATTCTCTCATGTATCTCTCTCTCTCTCCGGGAGAGCCATAACCGGCTCCCTTGTCACACTCTTTGCCTCTCTCTCTACATTGTGCTACCACCCTTACATAAACAAGGCTACAACGAGTATTTATAGAGATACAAGATAAAACCCTAATTCACTCCCTCTAGGCCTAAGCCCAATTGGCCCACACGGGGTGGAATCCCAACACCGGGGGACCTTACTTTTCTCCAAAAAATGACGTAGTTTTGGAGACAAAAAACACACCAACAACATCACTCAAAATGACATCTTTTGAGCCCTAAAAAACCATTTCTCCTCCCTACTTTTCTCCTAAAATTATGTCGTCTTGGAAACCAAAAAAAACCCAGCAATATCACTCAAAATGACGTTCTTTTGAGCCTTAATAAACTGCAAAAAAAAAAAAAAAAAAAATTTACCCTAAATTCCATAAAGAAAAAAAAAGAAAAGGCAATTCAATTTTATTGAGACAAATAAAAGAATTGGAATTGAAAGGATGAGGGAAAAAATGGGGTATGACAAGCAAGTGAGTGTCCAAATTCCATTCTCATTATGTAAGAAGGTTTATTAATTTTCATTTCTCATCTTCCTTGGCGATTTCTCTGCCAAGAAACCGTATTTTTTTTCCTGAGACATTACATAGCTCTTGCAGTGGAGGAAGCAAATTGCACATTTTCTTTTGGACACATACCAGTACATTCAAAGAAATATGGCCGTTCACAAACTCCACAAATTTCAAAGAACCCCAAGCAACATACATCCAAGAAATATCCACCCAAGTAGCCATCAACGGCAAGCAAATTTTTTGGGGAAGTCGTCAATTTTTTTCTGTGACTTTTGATGAGGAGAAAGGGTTTTTTAGGGCTCAAAACGATGTCGTGTTGAGTGATATTGCTGGTGTTTTTTTGTCCCAAAACTACTTCGTTTTGGGGAGAAAAGTAGGGTCCCCGGATCCGAAAATGGGGCCTCCTTATAGGCAAAATGGGGTGCAGTGCCCCAAGGAGAACGAGAAGAGGTGGGTAAGAGACACAAATAGAGATGATTAGGAATAAAGAAAAATGCAGCAGAAGAAGAAGAAGAAGAAGAGACAATGGTCTCCTTGGGTTGATGGTGTTATTCTTCTTCTGTTGTAAAAAATACTTATGGATGCACTCTTCTGTTCTTTTCTTAATTTTATAGTTCTCAACATGAATTTCATTGTACTAATTCAGTAATTAATAATTTAATTTTCATTGCATTATCCTTTTAAGTTATCATTTTTTACTACAATCTACATAAATTAGAATAAGTAAATATTTATTTGTTGTCCATCTTCATTCAAAGTTATTTTTAAGTGTCTTTATTATTTTTTATTTTTTATAGATCTAATGAATTTTTTTTGTTTATAACTGTGATAGCTTAACTTGTAAATTGTAATTATATTGGAGAGGTTGTAAAGTAATAGCATGTTTTGTACAAATTAAATTGCTTCGAAACATAACTCTGATGTTTCGTTCCTTCCTAATAGACTGTTAGAGAATAGGCCTGAATGACATTCATGTCATTTCATTTGTGTTTTCATTTCTAATAATTTCAGTTGTATTAAACTTTCTTGTAAATCTGTTATTAGTTGAATTAGGTGGCAATTGCTAGTCCAACTCAGCAATCCTGGTGCAAGGTAATCCACCAATAGGAGGCCAGGATTGTTTCTTGTATAAAAGGGGGTTTTCACCTCCCTTTAACCGACATGAATGAAAATATCATTTCCATGAGAGCAAAACCCACTTTCTTTCGTTTTCTCCTTCTTGTTTCTTGTTCAATCTAAACCTAGAATTTGATATGGTATCAGAGCAATTGACGAGAGTCACACAAATCGATCCTGCAAATTCAAGTTCAACCTAGATTCTGAAGTTTTTATTCAAAAATTCAAAGTTCGACCTAGATTCTGAAGTTTTTGTTCCAATTCAAATGGCCTCTGCAGCGTCAATGGCATCAACTTCTACAACAAGTACAACAGTCACACTTCCACAGTCTCTAGCATTTCTGGTATCAAATTTTCACTCTTTAGTTAACATCAAATTGGATTCTGGTAATTACTTGCTATGGAGAACGCAAGTGATGAATTCCTTAAGAGCAAACGGATACCTTGAATATCTTGATTATACGAAATCTTCACCAGAACCAACGATCTTAAATGCGAGTACAAATGTGAGAGTTACAAATCCTGAGTTTACCTTGTGGACGCTGATAGATAATCAATTGTTGTCTTGTTTGACTTCGAGCTTGTCGCCTGCAACTCTTCCTCATGTTCTAGGGGTTACACATGTGTGTCAAGTATGGCAAGTTCTTGAGCAACGATTCAATTCATTATCAAAGTCACACATTAATGAATTGAAAAATAAGCTGTACAATGTGACTAAGACTCAACCTATGGATGATTATATTGATGAAATCAGAGGGTACTCTCAGAAACTTGAGGCAATAGGCTATCATATGGATGATGATGATCTAGTCTTTTATGCACTTAATGGATTACCTACAGAATTTAGAGGAATTCGCAGTGCTTTAGCTGTTAAAGGAAATGTCACTTTTGATGAGTTGGCCGTCATACTTAAGCATGAGGAATCACAACTTCACAGAGAAGAAGGACTAAATAGTACCAAGGTGTTTCTTACAACAACTGGACAGGGACGTTCTCATGAAATAGGAGGTACTAGTACTCAAATTATTCAGTCAGGTGTTCAAGGAGTTCATTCTGGGATATTAGGACCATCACCACAGTACTTTCAAGTACCAATGTATCAACCAAATCAAGCTACAGGATCATACTTTCCTGCAACACAACAGTCCACCAGGAACACTGTTTACTCTGGAGGAGGATATTCAACTCAGAGAGTTAGAAATGGCAGAGGTGGAGGACAGAATACCAAGACTGAGTGTCAAATATGTGGAAAAACCAATCATACAGCATTGTACTGTTATCATAGACAAAACCTGCAGTATCAACCACAAAATCTGCAGTATCGACCCTTTCAAAGTTCTCAATATCAGTCTAATCCATCTCAAATTCAGTTTTCTGGTTCTAGAAAGGGACCACACCAGTATTGGAATGCACCACCACAGCCATGGCATAATCAAACATCAAGACCTCCACAAATGACATCTCAGCCACAAGCAAATATAGTAACTTTCTCACAGGATGTTAGTGGATTGGCTTCAGGATATACTAGATTTATACCTCAGGGATTTGTAACAACTACACCATCTCCATCAATGTATTCAAGTTTTGGGAATTCTGGCCAGTTGGGTTCAAGCTATGCAAGACATCCTGGTAATCAAACAAGTACTGCAGTGATACAGCCTTCAACACAGCAAGTCTCACAGCAGCCATCCTCTTCAAATTGGTATTTTGATAGTGGAGCATCCTCACATGTCACTAATGACCTCAGGAATCTGTCACAGGCTTAGACATGCACTACAAGTGATGGTATCATGGTTGGAAATGGTTCATCTCTACCCATTAATCATACCGCATCGCTCCATTTCTACTCCTACATCTCGCCCTTTAGTCATATTTTACATACTCCTTCCATTACACACAATCTTCTTTTCAAGATACCCGGTTTGCTAGAGATAACAATTGTTCACTTGTTTTCAACCTGTGATGGGTATCTTGTTCAGGGACAATGTCACACATCAGACTCTACACAGGGGACCATGTGTGCAGGGTTTATACCCAATTCAGACTTACTACTCTAAAGCACACTCCAATGATGCTTGTTCATTTGCTTCCACACAAGATCCTTGTCATTTTGCTTCTACTTCACTCTTTGTGAGTACATCACAATCTTGACTCTCACACGGCATAAAAAAGTTAGGTCATCCAAGTCTTCCTTTGTTTCAATCTTTAATAAAGCAGTTCAATCTTCCTGTTAGTAAACCATATGAGTTTACTTGCTTCAGTTGTAATGTAGTCAAAAGCCAAAAGCTTCCCTTTTCCTTGTCTCAGACATTTTCTACTTTGCTCCCCTTTGATCTTTTACATATGGATGTATGGGGACCCGCACCAATACCTTCTACGTAAAGGTTACAGATATTATTACTTGCTTGTGATAGATGATTTCACAAGATATTCTTGGATGTTCCCTCTAAGATACAAGTCTGAAGTTAAGACAGTATTGACTCAATTCAAAGCTTTTGTTCAAAATCAGTTCCATATGTCTGTTAAAACTGTCAGATCTGATAATGGTGGTGAATTTGTTAACAATTACTTGACTCATTTGTTTCTTCTTGCTGGAATCGTGCATCAAACCACATGTCCACACACACCTGAACAAAATGGGGTTGTGGAAAGGAAACACAGGCATCTAATTGACACTACTCTTACCTTACTTACTAATCTGGTATGCCTACTGTTTTCTGGCTTGAGGCATTACATAACGCTGTCTACTTAGCCAATCGATTACCACACTCCTCTCTTCACTTTCAGGTTCCTTATGTGTTGTTATTTGGTCAGACTCCTGATTATCTGTCACTTAAATCCTTTGGATGTGCTTGTTTCCCTTGGTTGAAACCATATACATCAAATAAGCTCACCCCTAAATCCATTTGTTGTGTCTTTTTGGGGTATTGTTCTACTACTAAAGGCTATCGTTGTTATGATCCTATTGGTGATAAAGTATATATCTCAAGACATGTGAAGTTTGAAGAATCCATATTTCCTTATTCCACTCTTGTTTCTTCCACATCTTCATCAACGACTACTTCATTCCCTGTGCCACTCACTTCTTTTGATGATATAGAAATTACCATGCCTACCTCATTTCCCTCTTCTTTCTCCAATAATTCAGATGTCTCTACAATTTCTTCTTCCTTGCCTCAACAAATCTATCTCATCCTTCCCTTCCACTTTTCCTCTACTGATGTCTCTAGTTCTTGTCCTCCATCTATTACTTCTGTTGTTCCAGTTTCTTCTACACATTCTATGCAGACAAGGTCAAAGTCTGGCATCTCAAAACCAAAGCATCCCTTGTCTCTTCTTACAACTGTTTCTCCTCTTTCTCAAGAACCAAAGAATTTCCACCAAGCTCTACCTCATGTAGTGTGGCAGAAAGCCATGGCAGAAGAATATGAGGCACTTGTTAAACAAGGTACCTGGACATTAGTGCCACCACCATCACATGGCAACATCATAGGTTGTCAATGGATTTATAAAATCAATAAGCATGCTGATGGGACTATAGCTAGGTATAAGGCAAGACTTGTTGCTAATGGCAATCAACAGGCTGAGGGACTTGATTTTGTAGAAACATTCAGTCCAGTGGTCAAGCAACCTACTGTCAGAATTGTTCTGAGCTTGGCAGTTCATTATGGTTGGTCTCTTCGACAACTCGATGTGTCTAATGCTTTTTTGCATGGTCTGATTACTGAGGATGTATACATGCGGCAGCCCATGGGGTATAGGGATCCTACTCATCCCACATATGTCTGTAAACTCAATAAGGCTCTCTATGGTCTAAGACAAGCACCCAGAGCTTGGTTCTCAGTTTTCTCCAACTATCTTCTGTCCCTTGGTTTTATAGCTAGTAAGTCTGATACTTCTCTGTTTATTCTTCATACAGAGCATGCTATTACCTTAGTTCTTGTCTATGTTGATGATATCATACTCACTGGCAGTGATGTTTCTTTCATTTCTACTCTCATTACTCAACTAAGTGCCAAGTTTGTTATGAAGGACCTTGGTCACTTGCATTATTTCCTGGGGATAGAAGTTGTCTCTACGCACCAAAGATGCATTTTTGTCTCAGACAAAGTATGCCCCGAGCTTCTTTCTAAAGCTGATATGCTTGAGTGTAAACCTAGTGCATCTCCCATTTCTGCTAAGAAACCTGTGGACCCCTCAGATCCTTTCTTTGAAGATGTGACACTATTTAGATCCCTAGTTGGTTCACTTCAGTATCTTACCCTAACAAGACCTGAGATTGCATTTTTTGTTAATTCCATCTGTCAACATATGCATCAGCCCAAAAGTCGATCATTTTGGGGATAAAAACGCATCAAGCACGTTACATTAAAGGGTCTCTTACTCATGGTTTACATCTCACCAAAGGAACTTTAGATCTCACTGCCTTCACAGACTCTGACTGGGCAGGAGATCCTATGGACAGACGATCCACTACAGGTTTTGTGGTGTTTTTGGGTGGAAATCCCATCTCTTGGTGTGCTAAGAAGCAACCGACTGTGGCCCGATCGTCAACTGAGGCTGAATATAGGGCTATGGCCCAAACTGCTGCGGATTTAGTTTGGATTCAACAGCTGTTTACTGAGCTTCATTTGTTTGACACTTCTCCTGTGATGTTTTGTGATAACAAATCTGCTATGGCATTGGCTTCTAATCCTGTATTTCATGCTCGTACGAAGCACATTGAAATAGATTATCATTTCATACGGGAGCAGGTCTTGGCTAAGCATTTAACTCTTCAGTATATTGGTTCTCATGCTCAGATCGCTGATATCTTTACTAAAGGATTGTCTGTTTCTCAGTTTCTTGTTTTGAAGGCCAAACTCAAGGTTGGCTCACCACCCTTGACTTTGAAGGGGAGTGTTAGAGAATAGGCCTGAATGACATTCATGTCATTTCATTTGTGTTTTCATTTCTAATAATTTCAGTTGTGTTAAACTTTCTTGTAAATCTGTTATTAGTTGAATTAGGCGGCAATTGCTAGTCCAACTCAGCAATCCTGGTGCAAGGTAATCCACCAATAGGAGGCCAGGATTGTTTCTTGTATAAAAGGGGGTTTTCACCTCCCTTTAACCGACATGAATGAAAATATCAGTTCCATGAGAGCAAAACCCACTTTCTTTCGTTTTCTCCTTCTTGTTTCTTGTTCAATCTAAACCTAGAATTTGATGTAGACAAGTAATTTAATTTGTTATCAAAAAATTTCACCAAAAAAAGAAGAGTTAAACCGACAAAAGGGTTTAGGGTTTAAATATAGCCAATAAAAGGGGTAAAAATTTCTATACGTAATTTGTTTTACAGTAGTGTATATGATTAATTTTTTTTGAATTTCTCCAATATTTTTTTTGTGGTTAAGATGTCATGATTATACACAATTATACTTCATCAATGGCAAAAAATAAACACATTACTTATAACCCTCTGTCTCCAAATAAAAATCCAGTATTACATTTTTGCCTATCTCTTAATAAGTATCCATTTTGAAAAGATAATGAGTAAACGTTGATAAAATTATTATTTTATCCTTTAGAAAAACCAATAAGTAAAGAGTTAATTGGTAAATTAATGAGTTTGAACTCAAGTTTAAGGCTTGTTTAATAAACAATTGAGGTCAATGCTTTATAGTTCGATTCGGCTCGAAAAAGTTCGGTTCATTTGTTTAGGCTTGGGTCGTTCATAGAGGCACATTTTAAAAAAATAAGTTGTGACTCAACTCGATTATAGAGGCTCAACTACAAATGAGCACAGCTTAAACATTACAAAGCTCGGCTTGGCTCACAACGGCAAAAACATGATTCTTAATCATCATATTTATATATACTAATAACACTATTTAGAGGGGATATTTCTTCAAACTTTTACAAACAAAAAATAAAATACTCCATAATGAAAATATGGGGATAATTGAGGTGTGCAGTTCCCACAATTTTTTTGGGACATTTTCTTCAAACTTTTGCAAACAAAAAATAGTAAAATGTAATACTAAAATAAAAACCGGGTCGCTTGCACGTAACTGTTAAGTATTTATGGGGGTGTGCATCAGGAGTCGGGGCTTCAGGCTCAAGGATGGTTGGTTGAGGATGTACAGAGCCCAACCGCACCCTTCCTTCAAACTCCCGCAATTTTTCCGAAATCTCAAACAAAGAAAAAGACGTTGCTTCTCTCTCTCTCTCTCTCTCTCTCTCTCTCTCTCTCTCTCTCCAACCACCTCAACCTCCACCCCTCTCTACCATTACAAAAATGGTTGCACCACCACCGTCATTCCATTGCAAGCAACATACCCTTACTTGGGTCACTGTTTTCCATCTGGGTGAGAGCAAAAGGGGATCGAGATTCAATAGGAAGAGAAGTAGGAAACAGAGAATAAACCCTAGTTGGGATTAGTGTTTTTAAAGATGATGGAATCTGGGGTCCCTATTTGCAGCACCTGTGGTGAACAAGTGGGGTTGAATTCAAATGGGGAAGTTTTTGTGGCTTGCCATGAGTGTAATATCCCCATTTGCAAATCCTGTTTTGACTATGAAATCAAGGAAGGGCGGTCTTCGTGCTTCCGGTGTGGCGCCCCGTATGAAGGTAGTATGTCTTTACTTTGTGTTAGGCTCAATCACATTGTCAGCGGTTACTTGATTTATTTCCCTAAAAAGTGCAGTTATTTGGACATATGTGTATGTTTCAAGGTGTCAAATTGTCTATTCTATTCCTTCTGTTTGGCGAATTGTGGAAAAAACTTCTTGTTAGTAGAAAACTTAGTGTTGGTTTTCTAGGATTTAGTTTACCCATAAGTACTCGTGGTTAGTGTTGGTTTTCAAGGACACAGGGACCCTGGATAATCTTTATGTTTCTTTGTAGGGAGGTGCTCTATATACACACCTATTTGGGTGTGTACGGTATGCACTTTTGAATCGCATCGACTTCATTACAAAAATATCTATTGAAATTCTTAATGTTTGTATATAAAGTAATTTTATTGGCATAGAAATTCAGAACATTTGCTTAAAATTGATAACATCAAGACAAAAAATACATAACATCCAAATGTTATCAACCTATGTGCAAATGTCTAGGTTATGAAGCACTTGAACCCTTCCAGACACTCATTGATGGGTATTGGGTACTAACTTGGCCACACTGAACAACTAAATATCTCACAACTTGAAACCTTAGTAGCAGGATCCTTCTAAAATGGGTGCGCTCCCTAGACCGGAGCTTGATTCCCTGCTCCCGAGACGGGAGCTCGCTCCCATCCAAATGGAAACCTGCTCCTAAATAGGATGGGAGCTTCCACACTAATCTTAAGGACAAAATTCTCACTTCTCTTTCCAAATATATGCAAGGAAGAAGGAAAAGAAAAATGAAGTAATAAAGATTTAGGACTCCCTCTTTCTTGTCTCATATTCTACTGGGATGCCATTTCTCACTCATGTTTATACATATAAAATGCTTATGTACGTGCTCCTTTGCAACTATAAAACATATGTACAATACACATAAATATATATAAGTTTATTCACATATATATTTATTTAGTATTATATATTCCCTCGCCGCTCCCAACCTAGGGAGCTTCTACATACCCCGCTCCCGCCCCCGTCCCCACTCCCACTTTGTGCAACTAAGCTTGAAAATTTGATAGAACTTCTCATTGTTCTGCTTTATGATGGGATTTTAATTAGTAGTTGTCAATAAAGAGTGGAATTATAGACATCACCCTTGGGTGGCTGGATTATATAATGCATTAAAAGAAGATGTGTAAGTGTTGTTGCTGATATGATGCAATGTAGTCATTCTGTTACCTTTTTTATTTGTAGATTGTGGTTCTCATGAGTTAGTTTTATAGACTAAATCCATGATTGAACTGTGCAGAGAACTCGACTGTAGCTTATGTTGACACAGAGGTGTCTGCCAATCACTCCACAATGGCTTCTCACCTCAATAGTATGCAGGTATTATATTTGGACCATCCTTTGATTGGTCCAGACTTGTGTCAATTTCTTTAGGACGGAAAATAGGTTCAACCCCCGACCTCCTGCGCCAATTTTCCTGTTTGAATTTGAGTATTTGTTGAGAATTGAAGGTGATTTTGTTTAATGCTTGGTACAGGATGTTGGCCTCCATGCTAGAAATATAAGTAGCGTTTCTACACTTGACAGTGGTGAGTGAATTGAACATATCTTGTGATTGGTTAGCATTTAAGTTTTTTTTTTGTCTAGAACGGTTGCTAATTTACCTCACTAGTGTTAATGTTTTCCACTTGTGAAGAGTTAAATGATGAATCTGGGAACCCGATATGGAAGAATAGAGTGGAAAGTTGGAAGGACAAAAAGAACAAGAAGAAGAAGGCTGCTAGTAAACTGGCTAAAGAGGCTCAAATTCCACCTGCACAGCAAATGGAAGAAAATCAGCAGTAAGTGTAGTAATTCCTGACAGCTATATAAAGCAACATTAATTCAAACCAATCTATTTGGATTTATATATTTACTAGAAAAAGGAAAACATAACTTCAGGCCATCACTTGAATTCTTTTCCAGCATACTATTGCCCGTAAACCATTAGCTTGAGTCGATGATGATATTGGAGTTTCTAGGTATTCACTTGGAATGTGTGACAGTTATGCTTTCAACCTGTAGCTAAGTTACATGGACTCGGGCTTCGGTTGTGTTGACATATTGAAGTGTCTGATTCATCTTATTTCTATTACTATGACAGAGAGACCACAAATATTCATCTTTCCTATTTCAATTCTTTCACTGTACAGGTGATATAGTGTTATATATTATTTCCTGTATATATGGTAAACTTGTATTACTAAACATTTGTTGGGTGAATATCGCTCTTTTTTTCTGATCAGTGTTGGGTGAATGTCGTAATATTCTTGTCGGACACAATATCTTGCACCCTTACCCGCGTGTCGGGTGTCCAACACGGCAACAAAGTAACTCGATGCATTCAGAAGAGTCCTTGTTACTAGTTTCTATCATGGTTGAAAGGGTAAAAGTTCAACCATGGCTGAAATGGTAAAGTTCATTGAATTTGACTATGCAACTGAAATTCCAAATTGCACAAAGCTATGTCCTTCACTCTTGAGAAATAGCTGCATAGTATTTTCCAACTTTCTTTCAATTCATAGTGCGTGCATGGGAAGAAAGATGGAGTACACGCAAGGTGTTATGCACTGGCTGAGTTCTATATTTAACATAGTACTCATGGTTTATATGATTCTTGAATTGTCATAACACATAGTAACCACTCTATTTTGGTTCCTTTGGGATTCGTTTAATTTCCAAGGTGCATAGAATGGATGTTCCTTTTGGATATCTTAAATTACGGTTGAAATGTCTTACTGGAATGTACTGATTGCTTGTGCAGACCAGGAGATGCTGCGCAGCCACTTTCTAGAGTAATACCAATCCCAAAGAGCCAACTCTCGCCATACAGAGCTGTGATCATAATGCGATTGATCGTTCTGGGACTCTTCTTTAATTACAGAGTAACACATCCTGTTGACAGTGCTTTTGGTTTGTGGCTTGTTTCTGTCATTTGTGAGATCTGGTTTGCTGTTTCCTGGGTTTTGGATCAATTCCCTAAATGGTCTCCCATTAATCGGGAAACCTTTACTGACAGGTTGTCCGAAAGGTATACATCTAAAACTACCAAACTTAGAAGGTTTTTTCAGAAGTCTTGAGATTAAAAGCTACTTTGTCACTCCCAAAATGGATATCCAAAAGTAGTATTCACACTTCTCAAGAAATCATCTATATTTTGTAGTTTATAATACTTTTTTGTGATTTAAAAAACTATGATGAATAAAACTAAGTGAGATCTATCAAACAAGATCCATATTGACTATAAAATACATTACATTATATAGATTATTTTTCTAGCGGCGAGAATAGTAGTTTTGGACATCCATTTTGGGAATGAGGGTGTATTAAGCAAGAGCCTTGTGCTTTGGTTACAACCTTTACATATGCTTGTTGAATAAAATAACTTGTTTAGTCAATCACATTAAACCGGAGTTTGCAATTAGGGAAAGTCACAATAGTGCATCACCAGGAATTTTTCTTTTTACGGTTGCTTGTATAGGGTAAGTCTCTGTTTGCATGGACTCCAGATGAACGGATTTAATGGTTAGTTTCGAGAGATGGCTGCTTGTGAAACCAGAGTGAACTATGAAGTAGAGATTCAGGAGATGTAGTTTATGCAATCCTTGTATAATTAGAATCCTTGCATGAAGAATTTTTAAATAAGTTCAAACAAATAGTCATTTGAAATTCTCCATTATTGAAATTTGTATTTAAACGGTTAAGGGTCATGCTAACGGGTGCCATAGTGCACCCGTTAAGGGTACAAAAAATACACTTTTGTAGGTCCCACTTGTACAAAAAAGTACCACTTGTACAAAAAAGTACAAATGTACTTTTAAATTGTACATTTTTTGTACTCTTAATGGGTGCACTATGGCACCCGTTAGCATTTCCCAATATAACTTAATTTGTACTATTCTCATCGAATACTAATGATAACTTATTGAAGATTCAACCGTAATAATTTGGCCCATCAACATAGGATGATTTCACTATAAATTCAGGTATGAAAGAGAGGGTGAACCCTCAGAGCTAGCAGCTGTGGATTTCTTTGTCAGTACAGTTGATCCTTTGAAAGAACCGCCATTGATTACGGCCAATACTGTGCTTTCAATCCTGGCCATTGACTACCCGGTCGACAAAGTGTCCTGCTATGTTTCTGATGATGGTGCAGCAATGCTTACATTTGAGTCTCTAGTTGAAACAGCTGAATTTGCAAGGAAGTGGGTACCATTCTGCAAGAAATTTTCGATTGAACCACGTGCCCCAGAATTTTACTTCTCACAGAAGATTGACTACTTGAAGGATAAAGTGCAGCCATCTTTTGTGAAGGAACGTAGAGCAATGAAAGTAAGCATCTGAATCCATCTCCTTACCACAGCTTTTTACACTTTGGCAATTCATTTTGTCTTGGGCTCTTAATCTTTTGGCTGCCAGAGTATGCAAAAGTTACAATGTCAATTACTCCTTTGGTCACACAAGATTGTTTGATATTGTTCCATTTTCTTTCAACATATAACCTGCCTCAAAAGTATCTTGAACTATAAGAGGTAGTTTTGGAAAATCAAGAACTTCGACTTTGACTTTTCAAAGGGATTTACATTTTGCAACCTCCAAAATTAGACCAAAAGTACTAACAATAAAGGATGGAGGGAGTATTTCATATTTTAGTTATCTGGCAACCATAAAACTTGTCTATTGCTTTATATATTACTGCAGAGAGATTATGAAGAGTACAAAGTGCGGGTAAATGCTTTAGTAGCCAAGGCTCAGAAGACACCAGAGGAAGGCTGGACCATGCAAGATGGAACACCTTGGCCTGGGAATAACACAAGAGATCACCCTGGAATGATTCAGGTTTAATCAATTTGTCAATCATTACATGTTGGACTTAATACTCCAATTGGAATTTTCATGTGGCTCATATCATATTCATTCCAGTTTTCAAACAGAACTTGTTGTGTTTAGTGTTTACCAATACGAGTCCACTTGAATAGATTGATTCACAGAACTTTGTTGTTATGTTACTGGCTTGAATAGAAGATAGACCTGATCAAGTAATTTGTGGTTGGGAGTAAATTATTTTCTTTGGCTATTGTTTTGCGTTCATAAAAATAAAAAAAGATAATTATTAAAATCTAATAAAAGATCACCACAAATTACTTGATCATATATTTTTCAAGACCGGTTCATATATTTTTCAAGATCACCACAAAAAGATAACTTTTCTCAAGACCAGTTCATATATTTTTTACTTTATGAATTCTTTGTTGAGTCAAATCCAAAAAGTCATTATTTAGACCAAAAACTTAAAAAAAAAAATGTATGTCTAGATTGATACAACATATGGAAGTGCTTAGTGTACAACCGAAAAGTAATGACTTTCTTAGTCAGGTTATGTTTTCTCTATTATTTTCCCCCTCAATTTCTTGAACAGTTCAACTACCGTGAGTTGAGAAACAAATACTTGATTCTTAGAAGCTTTTCTAGTTTCTTCCTACCATGGTACTCCAAAATACTAAATTTTGAAATTAACACTGGACCTGTTGGTTATGCTTTTCAGGTTTTCCTTGGACATAGTGGAGCCCATGACATAGAAGGAAATGAACTTCCTCGACTGGTTTATGTTTCGAGAGAGAAGAGACCCGGCTACCAACATCACAAAAAAGCTGGTGCTGAAAATGCTCTGGTATGAATTCAGAAGGCAGTTATCTTCTACATACAGTTTGAAGTACCTCATTTGATTTGTACTTTATGATTGTTGTATTGAAGGTAAGGGTGTCTGCAATTCTCACAAATGCACCATATATCCTCAACCTTGATTGTGATCACTATGTTAACAATAGCAAGGCCGTTCGTGAGGCAATGTGTTTCATGATGGATCCACAAGTTGGTCGAGATGTATGCTACGTGCAGTTCCCTCAGAGATTTGATGGCATTGATCGCTCTGACAGATATGCAAATCGCAATATAGTCTTCTTTGACGTAAGCTTCAAAGATAGCAGTTTGTTTTTGTTTATCTGTGTTCATAGATAAAACGTTTATAGCAGTTAAAGAGGTAGAAATAAAGAGATACATAGAAACACATAAACAGACATCCATGATGCAAAATGAATTACACGTAAGATTAAACAACTACTCCTTCACTGGTAATTGTTCATTCTTCTTTTACAAGTAACAATCCTGCTGTTTGTTAGTGGCGAGACATAACAGTATTTAGTCCATTATACAAGCTTGCAGTGACAATTTGGAAAATCTAAATTCAGCACAAGTTATGTGTTCTTAGTATGTATGTGTCTCTATTTGGTCTGGTAAATTAGCAGAAGGTGGACTCCTAAGATCTATACTAAATTCTTGTTACACAAGTTGAAATTCCATTTTTATTCATGTCTTGATTTATTGTACTAATATAATACATGGAACCATCAAATTCAGAATATTGAAGTTAAAACTTTCCAAGATTTGCTCTGATAAATGGAAATTTCAAATTCTCCATGGACAATAATTAGTCAAAGTTTGCTAGACCGAGTATGCTATTACTAGATGGAGTATGCTATTAAACAAAGGCAAACTTCCCAAAATTATTGCACTCTTCAATTGCTGAATGAGGTGACCAAATAGGGAGTTGACCTATTACTTATAGCGACAACATATTGCAAATTCAAAGGACTAGGAAGGTACATGATAGGACATTATAAATTCATAGGATCATCTCAATGTTAAGTTACCAATTCTCTCAAAAAGCTTAAGATGTTAGGAAATGGGTCCAACAGCATATATTAAGCTATCTAACACCCTCCCTCGTGTCCAACCCTATCATGCTCGTGGAGATGCGAATTTTCATAGATAGCGCACACAAAAATACAAAGTGGAAAATCACAATGCAAACGGAGAACAAATGCAAACAGAGAGACTTGAACCCAAGACCTCTCACAACTTGAGCTCTGATACCTTGTTAAGTTACCGGTTCTCCCAAAAGCTTAAGCTGTTAGGATATAGGCCCAATAATATATATAAAAGCTATCAAACACTCAACCCCCATTTACTGAATGACCATGAGTCATAGAGTTGTGGGCATTTGAGAGTTTGTATTCTGGTTTCAGGTTAACATGAAAGGCTTGGATGGCATTCAAGGACCAGTTTATGTGGGTACAGGTTGTGTTTTCTATAGGCAAGCACTTTATGGCTATGGACCTCCTTCTTTGCCCAGCTTACCCAAGGCTTCTTCATGCTGCTCATCTTGCGGAATCTGCTGTTGCTGCTGCCGGGCCAAGAAGCCCACAAAAGATATGTCTGAAGTTTACAGAGATTCAAAAAGGGAAGATCTAAATGCAGCCATTTTTAACCTCAGGGAGATCGACAGTAAGTTGTGCAACCCTTAAATATAGACAAATACTTAGAGACATTCACAGTAATAGTTATATTGGTTCTCTTTTTTCTTTTCCTTCCTTTTCTGCAGATTATGATGAGCATGAGAGGTCCTTACTCATGTCTCAGATGAGTTTTGAGAAGACTTTTGGAATGTCGTCGGTGTTTATTGAGTCAACCCTGATGGAGTATGGAGGAGTGGCTGAATCTTCCAACCCATCATTACTTATCAAAGAAGCAATTCAGGTCATTAGCTGTGGGTATGAGGAGAAGACGGCATGGGGAAAAGAGGTGGGATTCTTTATATTCATTGTAGGCTTTAGAATTAGAGTTCTCATATACATTATCCTTTGCCTACATTAAGGGTCCATTTGTTAGTGTGGATTTGAAGCATCTTCAACTACAAAACCAAGGAGCCACATGCTACGTTTGGTTGAACATGTGCGGTCTGGACTAAACATCCATTGTATATGTAATCCCAAAAAATATGGTGTATACAATAGTGCGGGGATGCCGTATTATCAAATACTCCCTATCATCTGATGGGAGTACATACTGTTCAGGACTATATTTCCCTCAACTATTACTGCAGTCAAACAAGTGGCCCTTACAATATGGGACATGGGATATGAGTGAAGTATTCCTGTCCGACACTTGGCAGTCATTAAGAATGCCTCAGTAGTCTTACACTGTAGTGTGTACTGTGCCAAAGACGCTCATTCTATGCATCAAATTCTCCTTTTAGTTTGAAAAAATAGTTTTACCTTAAGACACGAGAATTTGATGTATATGACTCTTGAAGACACCTGTACCCGAGTCTTTATGATATAGCAATTGAATTAGTTAAATAGTTACAACCTTCATCAACCTTTTATTGCTGTAGACATTCCAGTATAACTCTAGATGGCTTCTATATTTACTTTTCCTGTTAGGATCTTGTTGTCATCAGTTTCTCTGCATCTAACTTTTCTCCTCGTAGACTGTAACTCAATGCAACAGAACTACTAATCAACACTCACCAAATTCTGACAATGATGATTCATTGATCCTTCAAATGTTTTGCACTTTTGCCTCCCAGATTGGCTGGATATATGGGTCAGTGACTGAGGATATTTTGACGGGTTTCAAAATGCACTGCCGAGGATGGAGGTCCATTTACTGCATGCCTGTGAGGCCTGCATTCAAAGGCTCTGCACCAATCAACTTGTCCGATAGGTTGCACCAGGTTCTCCGGTGGGCTCTTGGATCCGTTGAGATTTTCCTGAGTCGACATTGTCCACTCTGGTATGGATTTGGAGGTGGCCGCCTTAAATGGCTTCAAAGGATGGCATACATTAATACCATCGTTTACCCATTTACATCTCTCCCTCTTATTGCGTACTGCACTCTGCCAGCTATTTGCCTTCTTACCGGAAAATTCATCATTCCCACGGTAATCATTCCTTGTATTTCAGAACATCTATTATGAAAAAGACGTATAGAGTGATCGAAATTGATGAGTTGGTGGGTCTGGACGGTGAAATAATTATTGTGGTATTATAAGAACAAGGTGCTTCAAATAAAACAACATGGTTATTATTTATCTTAAGATTCAGAACTTTTCTACAGATTTTAATGCAAAATGCTGTGGCTGACTTTGGCTTTCATTTTATTTTTTTTATGAAAAAGAAATATATCATAATTTGAGCTAGAATTTCAAGACTTCTAAATGAAATTTCTGTATCAAAATTATTTTTCTGGACCATTTTCTTTATCGTAATAAGTTGAACTATAATCATGTAGAAGATATTAATTGGCAGCAGCTACATGAATCCTTTTTCGCCATTCTTCTCTATAAATGACCATATAATCTGTTTAATATAACAAGTTAAAAACTTTTCCATCATGTGTGTTTTTGTACCAATCTATTCAAGGAATTTACTCAAGGATACTTATTTTGATGCAGCTCTCAAACCTAGCAAGCGTATGGTTTCTTGGCCTCTTCATCTCCATCATTGTTACTAGCGTGCTCGAGCTGAGGTGGAGTGGTGTCAGTATTGAAGATTGGTGGCGTAACGAGCAGTTTTGGGTGATCGGAGGCGTTTCTGCTCATCTCTTTGCCGTTTTTCAAGGGTTTCTCAAAATGGTTGCTGGACTCGACACCAACTTCACTGTGACTGCAAAATCATCGGACGATGCGGAGTTTGGTGAGCTCTACGTTTTCAAGTGGACCACAGTTTTGATCCCTCCAACCACCCTTTTGATTCTCAACATGGTTGGAGTGGTTGCTGGATTTTCGGACGCATTGAATAAAGGGTATGAAGCGTGGGGACCGCTTTTTGGGAAGGTGTTCTTTGCCTTCTGGGTGATCCTTCATCTCTATCCATTCCTCAAGGGTTTAATGGGTCGCCAAAATAGGACTCCAACCATTGTTATTCTGTGGTCAGTACTTTTGGCTTCAGTATTCTCGCTGGTTTGGGTCAAGATAAATCCGTTCGTGAGTAAAGAAATGACGACCGTGCAAGGCTGTATATCCATTGATTGTTGAGTTGCTACAAGAAATGCACTTAGATGCCAGGAAGACAATCATCAGTTTGGTGTTTGGGAAATCTTTTCATACTTCAAGATCTTGAATATGTCATACGTAGACATCGCAGTGTGCTGCTTTTCTTGTTTGGCTTGAGAGAAAGATCAAAGGAACTGGCAGCAACAAGAAAAGGCAAGAGAAATTATATCAACTTTGTATTAATTTTAGATGGACAAAGAGGAATAAAATAAAATGAATTTGATGGTCTTCATGCACCATGGTTTTCATGAGGCACACTTGGCGGGAGGGTGTCTTAGGGTGTCTGAGTTATGCTGAACATATGTGGATGTGAACTGCTCAATTGACAAATTAGGAGGGAAATAAGAGTGGGAAGGTAGAGAAGAAATAGCAGCTTCCCATTTCCGGTCAAAGTGCAAACTAGGGCTGATGTAACAATTTGTGACTACTCACCCATTTCTCTCCGGATACATCATAAAAACTCTCCACCCAATTTTCTATATTTATCCCTCTCTCCCTCTCTCTCTTCTGTAACTTAGAATAAACTCTCTCTCTCTCTCTCTCTCTCTCTCTCTCTCTCTCTCTCTCTCTCTCTCTCTCTCTCTCTCTCTCTCTCTCTCTCTCTCTCTCCAGTAACTTAGAATAAACTTGAGTGCACCCAAACCAATATCTAGGACCAATTCCACCACACACTAACATGGCCACAATTCAAAGTGGAGCCCTATATTCCACAAGAACTGATCACTAAGATGTTTCAAAACCAAGACCATATTTCTCCCCATTTAACTGTCCAAAGCAGTGATTCAGGATGAGTGGTTTCTTTTTTGTTTAATGTCCAAATCACCCAATCCCAACAACTCTATGCTACCAAAGACACTCCACGTCCACTGAATGTGAAAATTTTGGGTGCAAATAGGATACCACACACGCAGTAGTGCACGAGAGCGCATCTCGACTGTCCCAAAGTGTTTTGGACGGCCTAGATTTCTCCCTCTCCCTCTCCGTCTATCCTCTCTCTCTCTCTAAAATAGGGCCAAGATGCTCGCTGGGTACCGCCACGTAGTACCAGCCAGCACCCAAGTTTTTCTCCCATTGAACAGACAAATTATGCTAGCCAGTACTATCAAGGTACATGCGCAAAGCACATCTTGCTGTGAAAATTAATCACCAAACCATAAATGCCATAAAGATTGGAACAAATCTACAACGGAAACCAGAAAATGATATTCTCTACTCCCATCTTAGAAAAGATACTAAAAGTCCAGACATGAATAACACTAGAAATAGAAATATAGATCTAACAAACAAAAACATCCTGGTTCAGGAAACAGCAAATGAAAGTGCGGTTTGCCAAAACTCGGAAGTACATTACTCAAATGCCTGTAGGAATTCTAAGCTCCAATATTTTGAGATTTGTTCAGGATAACTCCCTCATATTTAACCTGGAACCACTTCATTGCGTCATCCTTCGTAACTCTATGCTGGATTCCAACACGTGCCTTGCATCTACGGCGACGACCCACACGGTACCCTGGTCGTTCTAGAACAACATAGAAGTCCATCCCATAAATGCCAGTTGAAGGGTCGTACCTGTCATGAACATGAAAATCATAAAGAACTCGAGTACAAAAACGCCAAATCAAGTTGCTATTCCATGAAATTGGAAAGGAAATAGCCCATGTTAACATAACTGCAAATGGAAATGATGAGTGCAATTTCAAATCCAGCTTCAAGTGTATAGTTGGGTAAGATAACAAATGTAACATCATCCATCAGGATTAAGCATTTTATACAGATCCTCATTTACTAGTGCAAAAAAGTTGTTCCATTAAACAGGCCAGAGAAAATGATCAAAAAGAAAGAAAAAAACAGGCCAGAGATCGAACAGCAAAGCTGAGTACCAAATGACGTGGTAAACATCTGTTCAACCCCTCCCACTACAGACTTTACAGACTCACTGAAATGGTGATAAGTTACTACACAGTTGCTTTCTACAGACTTTTCTAACATGTGTATCAAACTGCTCCTGATGCAGACATTGATACTAAAAACCTAGACCAAGCACATCTGATTTGACTCGTCAACAGAATTCCAAATCCACATTCACGCGTTAGGCATATAATATCGTTAGTAGCGAACTTGTTACTCAAAACTGACCAAGTCCGAAACCCTCTTGCCCAACCCACCCCTCTTTTTACGCAAGAAAGAAACACAAAAGTAAGAAGCCTTTCAAAATCAGTTTATTTTGGTTTCCCTTACGGCTTTTGGAACATATGACAATTTATGTTATGACTATTACACTTTGCCTAGTCAATCATCAATTATAACATTGTGGAGAGGCTATTAGTAGCATACTCAATGATTCTTGCAACCAGAAGTTACAATTGAGCCATTGAGGTGGAATTCTAGTTCACGGTAGGTGTATACCCTTGGTTTCATAAGTCAACTTATGAAAAATGACTAGCAAGTAGGCATCCAATGGCCATTTAAATTTACCAGAATAATAAATAATACAACTAAGACTCACTTGATGCCAAGATCAATGTGTTCTTGAATACCGAACCCAAAGCAGCCAGTGTCACTGAAGTTCCGACGCAAAAGCTCATACTCCTTCACCTTCAACCCACTCTCAAGAAGCTGCATTGCTTTCTCACCCCTGACAGTAACATAGCATGCAATCTTCTCATTACGCCTGATGCCAAAGGACCGAACCGTGTACCTCGCTGCTCACAACACAAATCTAATCAATTTAAAGAACCCAATCAAATAAAACCCGTCAGACTGGACAAAAATGAAATTAGGGCTCCATCTCAACAGATTTGGATTTCAATGAAGAGATTTTCCAGTATTCCGCGATGAGCATTGCTTGAAATAAATTTGATGTTTTGCCTATACAGGGCAAGCCCTTCAGAGTTTAGACCATATCTCAACAGAGATCCTATCAAAAAAACACACCCTACAACTCTTGTGAGAGTGTTGAAGATGAATAATAATAATTCCCTTTAAAATCTCCATCTACCTAAATAAATAGTAAATTATGGAACAGAGAGGTTTGTAGTACCTTTGGAGAAGACGGGGGTTTGGCCACTCAGTTGTTCCAAAACCTAGATTCAGCAATTGAAGAAATCAATGCAAATTTGGGAAATGGTACTATATAATTGCATTACACACACACACACACTCACACACACACACAGACCTTGGAGGCGCGGGTGAGACGATCACCGCTTTCGCCAACGGAGATGTTGAGGACGAGCTTCTGAACTTTGATCTCTCTCATGGGATTCGACAACTTCTTCTCCGATGCCTGCCATTCATCATTTTGCATTCACACAACAAAGTCAGTTCACTTTTTAACATGCTAAACATATACATACACATAACAGAAAATGGAGAGAGAGAGAGAGAGAGAGAGAGAGAGAGAGAGAGAGACCATTGTGAATCTGGAGCGGCAGGGAGCGAGGTTGGAATAGAGGTGAAGAAGGAGAATAAGGCGGCAACAGAGGAAGGATTTATGAGGTTGGCACAAGGCCAGAAACTCTAGGGTTTTGCCTGGCGTTGGTGAAGGACGAAATGACGGAAATGCCCTGGGAGGATGTTAAGCCCGTGCTGAATTCTGAGGTGCAAAACAGGGAAAGGGTTTTACAAAAAGATCAGGAAAAATTAAAAATTCCGTTGCCGGGACTTGAACCCGGGTCTCTCGGGTGAGAGCCGAGTATCCTAACCAACTAGACTACAACGGAATTATTTGGAACACATTGTGCCCAAAACTAATTTAAAACTTTGATACCAAAATAAAGTTGATTGCACCACGAGCCACCACCGTTACCAAATCTTTTTTTCTAGTTCATAAATAACAAACATAAACGAAAAAATTAAGGCCTAACTCGGCCAATGCTTAAGAGCATCTTCAAGCCACTCATCAACTTTTTTGTTTTTGCTAACCTATGTGGTAAATTGATGACTTATTTTTTTGGTTTTGAAAGTTGAAACTCCAACCCACCCTATAAACTCTATTAATTTCTTTGGAAAAAAAAAGAAGAACAACTCTATATACTTATTAAGCTTAAAACTACAAATACATACACATGCCCAGTGAATTGTGACAATTGATTTGAGAAGTGTGAATTATACCCACAAAAATTATATTATTCTTGATTTTGTGAATCCATGATGTAATTAGAAGAAAAAAAAAAACTCAAAGCATAAAAACAATGGAACAATGAATATTATATAGAAATTTTAGGCTTATCAACAGGAGGAGAAATTTGTTTACAATTCAAACAAAATACCAAGTTGTTTCAACTTCAACTTCAACTTCAACGGCCTAGTACTAACGGGAAAGATGATAAAATCATAAAAAAAACAATTTTTTTTTTCAAATTATGGTTAATAATTTGAGGACTAACCTTATTTAATATGGAAAAGAGTAGATCTTGTACATTCTAATAGTGCTTTTGCACCATAGGCTAGGGTGAATTGTGGTTGTCCAAAGGTGTGGCCTTTACCGATTATTTAGACAGCAATGGATGAATCTGTTTCAATCCTCACAGTGTAGAAACCCTTTTCAAAGACTATGTTAAGCCCCATATATATAGGGAACACTTCTAGTCCGGTCTTCCCGTTTCCGGACCTCACGATCCAAATATTTTTTTGACGATCCGATCCGTCCAATGTGTTCAGAAGGTGTTTTCAAGGGTACTCGCGAGAAATCTTCAAAAAAAAATACCGGAAGGGCTTGATCCAAGCGGTTTTACGCAAAAATTTTATATTTACTGCTTTTGCAAAACCGCTTGAATCAAGTCCTTCCCGTATTTTTTTTGAAGATTTCTCGCGTGGACCCTTGAAAACACCTTTTGAAAACATTGGATGGCTCGGATTTTCCAAAAACAATTTGCAAAACAAAAAAAAACACACTTTTTCTTGTTTTCGGGAGGAGTGGACTAGAAGTTTTGGGCATATATATATATATATTTCCCAGAGCTTTGTCTCTAAGCTTGATCTTCAATTGAGTCTTCCATAACATCATGAAATCCACATGCTTCTATGATCTCTGAAAAAGCTATCAAATCCAGCTTTTTTGTTACTTTCGTTCTAGCGGCCATTCATATTCAATTTGGCTCCATCTACAGGTGGAGGACTTAGAGTGTTTTGGATTGAGCCATTGTAAAGATGGGACTTGAAAGCCTCCGAAATTTCAATAACATAAGGAATGATATTTTTAGTATCATAATTCTTATCCACATTGTGGATCCCTACTCGCACATAGGATGACTAATTGTGGCATGTATTGGCTAGCTATAGACGCCCATTGCGGTGTATCGTTAATCGATAGTGTCCATTGTGGCGTTGTTTACATATAAAATTAACCAGTCCAATAATTAATTGACACGTAATCAAAAGTGCCAAACGTTGGCAATTACTCGTCAGCGAAGATACACTGGATTAATAAGGTAAAATTGGATAAATACGTTGTTGTATCATTTCTCAAACTGGAAGAGCAGTTATTGGCAGTTACAAGCCATTGTTAAAATATAGATTGGCTTCGAAGCCATAATATTAACTGTTGAACACACAAGCTCCATGTGTAAACTTGCGAAACAAGGCAATTGGCAGTTAGAACACGTGGAATACTTTTGGAAGGCAGTTATTCCCATAACATGTTATCATTTGAGTTGGTTTAAACAAACGTGTAGATTTAAAGCTTCTGGAAGAAGAAAGAATTCAAATTCATATGTGGAGGAAGAATAACTGCCGACTCCCAGAGTGGAAGTTAGAGTTCGAAGCAATCCAGATTCAAATTCATGGAGCGGGAAGTTCAAATTACAAGCAATGTCTATAAATAGAAGAAATTGAAGAGTGAAAAGCCCCCCGGACAAATCTTCAAGAAACAGCTATCAAAAAATCGATGCTTGGTTTGCTCATTGGCAAAGTAGTTTAGGATTTTGAACCCAGTTCGAAGTAGTTTAGGATTTCGAACTCAGTTCGAAGTAGATTAGGAATTAGATTAGGATTTATCTCGATTGTTCTTGTAACATTCACCCCTGTCTCGGTTGTTCTTGTAACAATCACCTGTTCGAAGTTCTGTTACTCAGTATTTGAAGTTGGAGACAATTTCGAAGTAAGTTTATCTTTGATTCATCAATCGAAGTGTCTTATTTCTTTATTGTTCTTTGATTTCCTAAGTTTATTGGTTTGCATTTCTTCACTTATTAAGAAAAATCCCCTTAATTGAGGTAATTGAACCAACAAAACACAATCGCATGATTAGGTTTGGTTTTTCCAAAGTTAATCTGAGGTAGAAGATTGAAACTCTCTCTGGCACGCTCGCACACAATCATTTTCCATTGCAAAGAAGTAAAAAAAAACCAAACACATCTTTTTTGGCACGCCCGGTGGGACACCAGAAAGTGTTAGATGGCTCCAAAACTTAGGAAGCAAGTGGATGATTCTCAGGTTGGCCAAACGCCAGAAGATGAGAACAATGTTAATTCTAAAGAGAATGAACAAGTTGAAGGCCTTCAAATAGGACTAGAGACTCGTGTTGGTCAAGACTTAAATATGGGAACTGGAAAGACTTCTCAAATGAATATTGGGAATAATAAAACTGTGCAAGTTGATGACCCAAAGAATTCAGAAGTGGGAGGGAATATGTCATCTAGCCAGTTTATTGAAATGATTGCTACATTTAAAGAATTGGCTCAGACCCAAAGGCTTATATTACAAAAATTGGAAGAGCAATCAGGGCTTAGAAGTGATCCTTTGCCTTCATTTGAGAAGGATAAAGGAGAGGCTAGTACAAGCAAATTCAGGTCAAGGCCTGGAAAAAGAGCCTATAAATGTAGAGGACGTACCAGAATCTTGGTATGAGCCTGCAAAAAATCATGATTATCAAACCCCTAAACCTAAGAAAGTGTTCAAGCTAAACACTAATATCCCATTCGAACCAATCTTTGATGGTGTAAATGAGGAAAAAGGCTTCATGAATTATGATTACGGATTTGATGAGTATATGTATACTCCTAGAAATCATTTTAATGAAAAGGACAGGACTAGTGAGATAAGGCCTAATCCGGAGATTGGGATTCCTAAGTATTCAGGAATACCAGAGATGGGAAGGGTACATTCAAACTATCTTTATGAACCTTTTGTAAAATAGGAGGGAGGTTTCAAGCAAACTAGGCCTTTTGATGATCCTCATAAGAGGATTCAAGAAGATCACATGCCTAGAAATGTCACTTGGGAACTACCTGTTAATTCAAAGGTACCTTTAGGGGAATGTCCAACCTTTCGAGATGAAATATTAGGTCTTATGCAAGAAGTTTATGGACCCTTGAACCGGGGGGTACAAACTCAAATTTATAGAAAACCTTATCCAGAATGGATAGATAAACAGTTCGAAGTACCTAGGGGGTTTAAGATCCCAGATTTCACTTTATTCCATGGAGATGGAAAACAATCCACAACTGAGCACATTGCTAGATTCACTGCTCAGTGTAGGGAATTAGGCAATAATGGGTTCATTAAATTGAAATTGTTTTCTAATTGTTTAACAGGGACGGCCTTCGAATGGTATTCTAACTTGACACTAGAGTCAGTTCCAAATTGGTTAAGGATGGAAGAGTTATTCCATGCACAATTTTATCAAACTGAACCTGAAGTCACTATGGCTGATTTAGCAAGATTAAAGCAAAAGCCTGATGAGAAGGCTGCTCACTTTATTGCTAGATTTAAAAGGGCCAGAAATAAGTGTAAACTTTAATTACCAGAGGTTGAATTTGTAAGAATAGCACAAGATGGCTTAAGTAAAGAACTTAGGAAGAAGTTCGATTCTACTGAATTTAGGGATTTGGTTGATTTAACTTACAAAGCATCAAGGTATGAGTCTTTGTTAGAAGAGTATGTTGATAGAAATAACTCTTCTTACTCAACCTATTATAAAGAACCCATTTATATAAAGAACCCATTTATGAGATTGATGCTGCTGAAATTGTTGAACATGAGCCTTTTGTGTGTGAATGTCTAGTTCGAAAGGACTCCTCTATAGCACAAAGGACCAACAAGAAAGCAGTTAGTAAAGTATATTCATTTGATGTTTCAAAGGCAGATGAAATTTTTGACTTTCTTTTGAAGAAAAAGTTCATCAAATTCCCTGAAAATATTAAACTTCCAACTTTGGAAGAAACAAAAGGGTAAAGTTATTGCAAATGGCATGCTTCATGGACTCATTCCACTAAAAATTGTAATGTTTTCCGTGATAGGATTCAGGAGCAGATCAAGAAAGGAAGAATCATGTTTCAAAAAAAGGCTATAGGGATTGATATTGATCCATTTCCAAAAATTGAAGAAGTGACTCCCAACACTAATGTGCCAACATCTCTGGCTAAAACTGTCAAGGAAATGTGGCAAAACAAGCAGGTGCAAGTGGAAATGAATTCAGTATAGTTTAGTAAAGGAAAGCCAAAAGTTGGCCAACTTCGAAATGATGATGGGAAGACCTACCGTCAAAACACTGCACCAGGAAGTTCTTTTAGTAGAGGTTTTAAGCAGTCTCATCTTCCCATGCTTGAGGCATCCTTTTTGGAATGTTTGTGCATGGAATGCAGGGCCAACTATTTGATCTTCAAGGATTTGGATAGACAGGGGGTTGATTTCTTTCCAAAGAGGATGGAAAGAAAAGCTTTGGATCAAAATAATGAAAGAAAGCCTTGGATCAATCCAAATCATAGAAGAAATGAGAGGCCTTGGTCTGTTTCAAAGAGAAATGTGCCTTCTAGTCTAGTCCCACCAATTTCGAAGAGGGATTATCCTCCTTCGAAGAAGGTTAACACTGGGAAGGCCCCAATAGGCCAAAGAAATGGAGGAGAAGATGAACAATTTACCTTGGTGAAAGGAGTTCCTGATTGGTTTCTAAAAAAAATCAAACCAGAACTCTTCCAAGAATGTAGAACTTCTTCTAAAATTGGGAACAAAATGGTTAAACCTCCAAGTGCTCCTACTGGTCAATGGATAGTGGTCAGAGATCCAAAGACCAAGGCACCTCAAATGATTCCTATGTTGACAAGAACACAGAAAAGGAAATTGCAAAGGAGGTATACCAATTTCCAAATGGAGGAATATGCTTCCAAGGAGAATCCTAATGGGGGTGATAAATTCAACCCAAGGTTTAATAGACTTCGAAGAGAAGATTCTGAAGAATCTCTTCGAAGGGGGTTTTCTCAGTCAGAAAGAGAAACTCTGAAAAACTTGGCTGCGAGAATGGACAGTGAAGTACCTCAAGATAATCCAACTTCTCCAAATTCCTTGGCAAGCTATCAATCTGGCTTGTTAGAAGCCATGATAGTGGAACAAGAAGAAGGTGGGGGAACAAATTTGTCTCCTGTTGGAACATTCTCCCCTATGGAAACTTTTGTAGCAGTGCTCTCTGAAAAAATGAAAACATCAGAAGTTGGATCAGAACTACCAATGCAGGAAAAAAGTACCATTCAGTTTGGGACTTTACCTGAAGTCCAGATTAACATGGTAACTCCTTCATTTCATGATTATGGTAAATACAACAAAAGAACCAGAAGTAACCTCCAAAGAGAAAGCAATTTTCATTCCAGAAATAGAAAATGATTCTAAGTATCCTTTGATTGTTGATTTGGATTGTGCTGATCTTTCTTATCCTTTCAAATCACCTTCGAATGATATGAGGCACCATTTGAAACCATTATACATATCTGCATTGTTTGATGGAATTTTGTTAAACAGAATTTTGGTTGATAATGGTGCAGCAGTGAACATTTTGCCTTCTAGGACTTTAAAGAAGTTGGGAAAAGAAAATGTTCGATTAATCCCAACAAGCACATCCATCGCTGGTTTCACTGGTGAGAGTAAAAACCCCAAAGGAATGGTTTCAATACGCTTGAAAGTTGGCCAAGTAGAAACTGATACAGCCTTCTTTGTGGTGGATACTTTTACAAGTAAGTATAATGCTTTACTTGGTAGGGATTGGATTTATGTCAATGGCTGCATCCCATCTTCAATGCATCAAGCCCTGATGATTATGAAATATGAAAATGGGAAAGAAGTGGGTGTCGAAGAAGTGAAAGCAGACCCACATCCCTTTAGCACTTCAAAGAAATTGTGCGTGAGGCGTAAATGTATAAGCCTGAAATCATCCTTCTGAGTGAAATTGCACAAAATACCACCCCTCCATCCAATGTATTGGAAATGGGAGAATTGGTAGAGCTGAAATCTAAACTCAAACAAGCAGTTGATTATGAATCAAACAACCCACTAGACAAGGCTGCTTGGATGTGAGTCCAAGACAGAGTTCGAAGAGGCCAACTCTTTGGCTTTAGTTAAATTTATGGCTCTAGAAATAGAGCAGAAATTACAAGAAACAAGTGATTGGGAGGAATTATTGGCTGAGAAATCTGACTGGGGGTTGAAGCCAGTTGAACTCGAAGAGGCCTTTATAGGTCATGTCGAATCCCAAGATCCTGTGGAAGAGGTGGAATTGGGAGAAGGAGTTGTTCCAAACACTGTGCAAATCAATAAGGGCTTGATGGCTGCTTCAAAGGCCAAGTTGATTGCAGTGCTTAAAGAGAACAAAGAATGCTTTGCTTGGAGTTACAAAGAGTTAACAGGTTTGAGTAGAAATTTGGTTGAGCACAGATTACCTATCAAACCTAATTGCAAACCTTTCAAACAACCTCCAAGAAAAATGTCTCCTGAAACCATTTTATTGGTCAAAAAGGAAGTTCAAAATCTTTTAAATGCTGGTTTTATTAGAACAGCAAGATATGTAGAGTGACTATCAAATATTGTTCTTGTTGTCAAGAAAAATGGAAAAATTAGGGTGTGCATTGATTTTAGAAACTTAAACACTGTAACCCCTAAAGATAAGTACTCAATGCCTGTAGTAGACATGCTTGTGGATAGTTCTGCAGGCTACAAAATCATGTCTATTATGGATGGACATTCAGGGTATAATCAAATTTGTATAGCTGAGGAAGATGTTCATAAGACTGCATTTAGAGCCCTTGGCAACCTTGGGACCTTTAAGTGGGTCAAGATGCCCTCTGGGCTTAAGAATGCTAGTGCTACTTATCAAAGAGCTATGAACGCGATCTTTCATGAAATAATAGGGGGTTTTCTAGAATGCTACATAGATGACATAATTGTCAAATCAGGATCTATTGATGATCATGTAGCATTGTGCCACCACCTAGAGAATATTGGAAGAGGGGGCTCATAAACTACTTAAAATCTGTATGGCTGAAACTTTATCCTTGACTCCTTAAATTCAGCATTGAGACGTGCAATGTGATTTTTATCAATTTTGTTTCTTGCAGAAAGGGCAGTGTTGAGTTCACCAGGATAAGGGCAAGGGATGGCTTATACGAATCCAAATTGTCTGGCAAATTGAGCAGGGCAGTAGATCTCAGCATGGGCTTGTCTACAACCACCCACATAAGCCCCTATGATAATTTCCCTTGGAAGGAGAATACTTGCCCATGCTTCATGATAAGCAAAACTACCACGTTGTACCATAAGTCTTTTTATCCACTTTGGCCCAATATCCCAGTTGTGGAAAGGTAAGAAATCTCTTGCTTCTTTATCTTCCTTCAGTTGGTGAAAGTATTGGAGATACCTTACCAAGGTAAGGGGAGTCGAAGCTAGCATGATGAATTTATCCCCATGAACACTAAGAGGAAACCTTTCTGCAATCTTGTGGTTTGGGAAGTAAGCTAACAGCCATATTTGCAGAAACCAAAGAGGACCTCCTAAATTTTGATAAAGTGGTTTGGCATGATTGTCAGACCCTATTTTGTAGACATAGCCTAAAAAGTGAGAAGCCAAATCAATGGATTCCCCTTGTGAAAGAGCATAGGCTAGAGGTGCAAACTCGAGTACCATTTTCTTACCACCATGACAAAAGATCATCTTGCATAAGGTATACCAAATATATGCAAATAACTCTCTGTTAGAAACTTCATCTGAATATCTCCTTTCAGTATCTAGGAATTTGCTATAAGAAGCATTTTTTCCAGCATACTCAATTTCACTCAGAAGGGGAACTTCCGTGTATGAGGCAATGTCAAAATAAATGCCATATGGAGGAAGTCCAATGAGGAAAGACACATCTAAAACTGTGGGAGCCATCATGCCACAGTTAAATCTGAAGCAGTTATGTGATGGGTCCCAGAAGGCCAAGGCAGCATGTATAAGTGAAGGGTTTTGTAAAATACCATTTCGAAGCAAAGAAATTACATGTGATAACCCAACATCTTCTAACTCTCTCCCTTTAGCTTTAACCATTTGGATAGACCAGTCTTCCCATTCTTTATCATAGTTTGGTCAGCAGATAAAATTCTTCTTGGCCCAATTGGAAAAATCCAAAGGTCTGTCTTTCACAAGGTCACTCCCTTCGAGAACAGGATAACACCCTGTAAATTCCAAGGGAAGATCAAGAAATGCTGGTCCAAGAATTTGGGTGTTAATCACAGTTGGATGTTCGATAAAAGTGCGATTTTGCAACTGACCAAAATCAGATTTATATTTCAGAACCTCTCTGGTAACCAAACTCCTAAGCACAAAGGAGGGAGTACCTTTCAATAACTCACTATCAGAGTCCATGAATGTAAGAGTTTGAGAACAGAGGAGGGAGAGCAAAGTGTTTGAAAGTTTGAACGTGTAATGAAAACTTTCCAAGCCCTAGATTTTATACGTCGCGATGAAGTAAAAAACACCGGTTCAAGTCAAATATCCATTTTTAAAAGTTATTGGGCCGATAATTTTTTTTGGCCCAAATTTAGTTTCAACTTTTATTGACGATTACTTCCAAATTGTGAATTATTTCATGCTTCAAACCATTTTTGGTTTATTTTCATGAAATATAGTTTATCAAGTTATTCTTAAGAGTTCGAATTGGTTTAAAGCATAATTAAGTGCTTCGAAAATCATTTAAAAGTACAAAACAAACCATAGAAAGAACTAATACTTCATTAAAAATAAGGAAATTGCATGCTACAAAATCCTATTACATAGAGGAGAAACTAAGCATCTACCGGTGATGGAACAGTTGTTGGAGTAGGAATGACTTGGAAATAGTGAGGAAAGCTCCAAGTCACTAAGGCATGGAATCTTGCCCAAGTGAAACTGAAAAATTCCTTTTCCATCATTCTAACCCTGTTCTCTTCATCAATTTTGAGTTTCTTCTCAATCAGTGGCCTGATTTTTAGAACTAGGGTCTTGGCTTTGACTTCAAACTTGGCCAACTTAAGAGCATTCCTTTTCATACGGCTTCTAAACCTCCTTCGAAGCCTCTTAGAAGCACCAACGAGCATGTCGAAGGAATGCCCTTTCAGGCTTTCCATCTTCCTGTGAAGCTTGGAGACTTGATCATGAAGTACTTCATAATCATGGAGGTCTTGATTTATCCCAAACGTAGCAGTGTTGTTCTTCATCCACATTCGAAGCAGAGGAAGCTGACTCAGAAAAGAATGAAGAAAAGGGCTAGCTTAGATTTTACATTGGAGAGTCTCGCAAGCCCATAGAAAGTTCTTATAAGGTACATCCTCTTCAAGAATGCCTATATCTAGAAAAGCAAAAGCAGCCAATAGTTCTTTGGCTTTGATGGAATCAGAATGGAGAGAAAGAGAATAAGAGAGGTTAGCATGAAAAGGAGTAGGGTCGAACTTGATATTCTTTAACTCTTGGAACCAATCCATGTTCTCGGGAAGGTCTCGAAGAGAAAGATTGGCAAGATCAATGAAATCTCCTTCGAAATGAGGCCTTCGAACCTCATGCAACCAGTATATAAATTGAGTACTGGCCTTCTGCTTAAGTTTTCCATATCTAGCAAAGCCTGACCTTTCATCTTCATGGACTTTAAAGAAGCCAAGAGTAAGACAAATGGCAATGAGGCTATCAAGCAACATTATGTTAGGATCTCGTCTGATGAAAGGGGACAAATATCTGCTCATAGCTAATGAGCGATAGTGGCTCCAACCTTTGTAGCTAGCAGGATCATCCATTTTTACCACCACTATTTCAGATGGTAAACCCCATAGAAAGGGCTTATGAGTAGGGGAAGATGGAGGATTCCATGGGTCAATAGACTCAGAAGTTTCTACTTGAGCCACTATGTAAGATCGATCCTTTCAAATCTCACCAACAATTGGCATGACAATGTTTCTAGTATTAGCAGAGATTGGGTCATTAAGAACCAAGTTTTTGAAGGCATTTTGGGTGCTAGAAATACCAGCCATGGTTGAATTAAGATGAAAGTCGGTTTGCAAAGAAAATTGGTGATTGATTTTTACCAGTGATTAAGTCTTTTTTATAAGCAGAATTTTTTCATTTGAAACGATTCAAATTTTGGCGAAATGGAGAACGTGGGCGTTAATTGCCCACTATCCATGAATCTCTCACGAGGGCGAAGAGATTTAATGATAACTGCATCATGGGAAGTGACAAGAACTACCAATAACTTCTACTTTGGAAGTTTACAGGAATTCGAAGCGGCAAAAGGCACATTAACACTTGTTCAAATCCCTTGAACAAAGATGTTAATGTGGGGGGTATGTTTACATATAAAATTAACTAGTCCAATAATTAATTGGCACGTAATCAAAAGTGCCAAACGTTGGCAATTACTCGTCAGCGAAGATACACTGGATTAATAAGGTAAAATTGAATAAATACGTTGTCGTATCATTTCTCAAACTGGAAGACCAGTTATTGGTAGTTACAAGCCATTGTTAAAATATAGATTGGCTTCGAAGCCATAATACTAACTGCTGAACACACAAGCTCCACGTGTAAACTTGCGAAACAAGGCAATTGGCAGTTAGAACACGTGGAATACTTCTGGAGGGCAGTTATTCCCTTAACATGTTATCATTTGAGTTGGTTTAAACAAACGTGAAGATTTAAAGCTTCTGGAAGAAGAAAGAATTCAAATTCATACGAACCCAGTTTGAAGTAGTTTAGGATTTCGAACCCAGTTTGAAGTAGTTTAGGATTTCGAACTCAGTTCGAAGTAGATTAGGAATTAGATTAGGATTTATCTCGATTGTTCTTGTAACATTCACCCCTGTCTCGGTTGTTCTTGTAACAATCACCTGTTCGAAGTTCTGTTACTCAGTATTTGAAGTTGGAGACAATTTCGAAGTAAGTTTATATTTGATTCATCAATCGAAGTGTCTTGTTTCTTTATTGTTCTTTGATTTCCCAAGTTTATTGGTTTGCATTTCTTCACTTATTAAGAAAAATCCTCTTAATTGAGGTAATTGAACCAACAAAACACAATCGCCTGATTAGGTTTGGTTTTTTCAAAGTTAATCTGAGGGAGAAGATTGAAACTCTCTCTGGCACGCTCGCACATAATCATTTTTCATTGCAAAGAAGTAAAAAGAACCAAACACATCTTTTTCGGCGCACCTTATAAGTTGAGAGTTGTCACTTAGTTTTAGGAAAGAAAAAAAAGAACCGTATTGAGATTTCATATTCAGAAGTCAAGATTACGATAAGGGAAAGGCATTAGGCACTCCTTTTCACCCAACCCAAAGTCGGCCTTTAATTGTTTGACTAAAAACTCTTCAATTATTCTTTTGATTTCACAAGAAGTTGGTTAGTTAACTATTAACAGATATATATGATAAAAGCAGTAAAGGGGGGCAAGGGATAAGCAATATGCGATGAGATAACAGAAAATACATAAAATAGGTTCTACTGCAGAACCTACTGTCGACCCACACTCATATTGTCAACTGACACTGACTACTAGCGGCCACTGCTTGAGGCCATTATGCCACTATATGAGATATGCAACATCCAACTTTCCTCGTTATTCCAGAAACAACAGTCGCAACAGAAAAGCAAGAATAAGAAGAAAAGTAAATTAAAATGCAAATGGAAAAATGACTAATCCATAAGGTACAAGCAACCTTAATCCCTCAGTGCTCTTTTGTTGGAACAAAGAGTACGATTCTTGTGGATTACAAGCCCAGAACCTTGCTTGAACTTCGGAAATGAGAACTGAATATGAACCGGTGAGCACGCAGGGTGTTTAGATACAAAAACTTAACTTTTGGAAAGAGGTTTTTCTTATGGAAAGTGGCTACAAACTAGGATTAGTGTAGTAAATGCTTGGAAGAGACTTCGTGTGGTTAAAGTGGTAGAATATGGGGTCTCCATATAGAGTTTAAAACAAATCCGTTAAGGAAACAACTTAATCACCAAGAAATTATGAAGGCTACAATTGAATTAGGTTAAGGAAAACCCTAAGGTCCTCAAAAGATTGAAAAGGGCCAATCTAAAAGCGGTTGAGAATGGATCCCCACACTACTACACTCCTGGAATGTTTTGCTGAAAAATGAACAGCAGTCGGCAGCTGCTACTAGGAGTAACGGCTGACAGTGGTACAGAACCAGACACCAAGTGGTGGTTTGGAGTATGAATAGCAGCCGACGGACGATCTAGCAACTGACAGTAGATGGGTGGCAGCCATCACTCTTAACAAGGGCATGTTATTCCAAGACCCATCACACACTTCTAAGGTTTAATTCTCAAACATTCTGAGCCTCACGAAGTTCAAACAAAATTCTCCAATGCTAAGAACCCCATTGCACGAGAAATCGTTTCATCATCAGGATTCCCAAAAGCCAAGGCTTAAATATTTGCAAAGCCAAATTAGAATGTCTAGACACATCAATAGTATCAAAACTCATTTTGTTTCTATATTTCTAGATTTGCCAAATAGAGATTGCAAAGAGGGTGCTCCAGTTAAGCCTAGAACATCTGGTCTTTCTTTTCCAGTTAAGAGATGTGTCCTATCTTTATTGCTGGAATCACACCTAGGACAAAAATTGGAGGAAATAATTCTCTTATGAGCCCTAAGTCAGTTTTACGGACTATACACCGATGGATAAACTCATTATCCATATATTTCCGGCTACATAATACTAATAAAATGGCCAAGCCAGCCTTCAATAGCTCACTAGCTCGAGTACTAGTATCAATGCAAATCGCTCCAAGTAAATCCAACAATTAACTAATACTCCCTCCTTCCCTTTTTAAGCGTATTGCTTCGTAAATCCAACTTATTAATAAACATTATTATTACTTCTTTTACCTCCACTTTACGCCTTACACATCAATTTTGTAAAGACCCGTAAAAATTTCTTTAAAACTTAAAAAGAATACTCCAAATTTTTGAACTTGGGGTTTGGGTTGTAATTGCAAACCGTATTTAAACGAGGAGTTAAGCGTGTAATATAACTTGGATTTGGGCTTGATGATAACACAAAAGGAATTAGAGGGGTGTGAGTGCAATTATCTACATATATGTGTGTGTGTGGTTGGGAAGAGAGAGAGAGAGAGAGAGAGAGAGAGAGAGAGAGAGAGCAAAAAATAGAGAAGAGATAAAAAGGGAAGAGAAGAAAAGAAAAGAAGAAGAAAAGAGGAGAAAGAAAGGGAGAGGCCACAGCTACCACCACCTCCGGCGACCTCCACCACCATTTTCGTCCTCCATCTCCACCTCCTAACTTCATCTCTGCAGGTAGGGTTCTCATCTCCCTGGTTTTTATCGATTTTAATTGAAAATATTCGTGTATCTGTACTTGTATATACTACAGATTTCATACAACAAACTGGGTCACCAATTTTGATCGATTTCTTCTTCATAAACTTGGAATTAGGTTTTTTTTTCCTTCATGTGATTTAAAGTTCCCTTAAATCTCTTTCTTTTGCCACTGTAACACTCAAATCCATTAACTATTCTATTTACTATGAATATTTAAAATATGGTTTGCAATCTAAAAATCCGTTCTGAGACAGATTAGTATAGCCATTGTATTTGTTTGTTTTCTCACCTTTGGAGTATGAATTAGAGTTTGATTCCTTCTTGACATTTGAACTTCGTTTTGCTATAGAACTTTTGACACTAGAATCACACCAAAATATTAAGAGCTTGATTTATGGTGATTTTTCGACGTCGGGTTGTTCTGTGTTCACTCGTTTTCTGCAGACCCTTGTTTTGTACAAATTTTTAAGGGTATCAAATAGCCTTCAAATGTTATGATTTGATTTCTCTACTTGGTGACTAGTATGTGCGTATTTTTAGTGGATATGGGTCCTTTGGAAGAAATGGGTCAAATCTAACATATTTTGGACCCCTGTTTATCGTCCTTGTAAGCTGTCAACTTTGAAGCAAGCCCATTTTCTTGACATATCATATTTTTAAGTGATTCTTTTTTGAGAAGCTAGGAAAAAATGTTGTATCTTTCAAACCCAACTGGTCTCATCAAATTTGATGAGGGTTTGAGTGAATTGTGGGCACCAACATAAATTTGATACATGATGACACGTGGTTGTTGAGTAAGAATGTGGTATGATATGTTAAGGGTGGATGTGAGATTATTGATTTGTTAGGGATTTGAATACTGTATGAATTGATGGATAAATTGAGTCATGTTATGAAAACGTTGGTTTATAATAATACCGGAACTACCATTAGGTGTGTTGCTAGGAATGGTTATGTGGATACCACAACCACCATTAGGTGTATTGCTAGGAATGGTTATATGGATACCGGAACCACTATTCAGTGTCTTGCTGGGAATGGTGAAATGGACACCGGAACCACCATTAGGTGTGTTGCTGGGAACACCGTTATTCGGTGTGGAAGAAAGTAACATGGATTGATGTAACTATGGATATAATTATAGAGATTTATGAATCTTGGTAGGGGAATACGGGCCCAAAATCTCCCAAGTATGTAATGAAGAAATGACATGTTATAACTGTTACTAATTAGTTATGAAAGACTTGTGAATTTGAAAATGACATGAGGGAAGTTCATTTGATCGAGTTATTAAAGAAATAGTTGGTGGCATCTGTAAAGCCCCTAATTTTGGGAACGCTATATTTATTACATTAACAATAAATAAAGTCTTACTACAGTATCCAAAAAGAAAATTATAAAAATATTCCTGCCAATACATTTATTCACTACAAGATGACTAGGGTTTCTCTACGCCATGGCACGGCCGTCAGCCTCGGCAGTGTCCTGTCTTGCTCCGTAGGTCTCCAAGTTGTAGAATTCCCCATGTTCATCTCAGTAGTCTAGCATAATATGTCAGAGTCACAAAAGCAACATCGTGGTATTATGCCAGGGTCACACAAGTGCAACACTGTGAGTAATCAGAGTATATCATGCGCAAGTAAACAGTGTCTCGTATCATCTTTCAGTGTCAACATTCTTCTTCAAATTTAACAAAGTTCAGGTACCGTTTTCGTCTTCCGAGTCAACAATAAATTCACTCCACTCTTATGGAACAACTTTCGACCATCAAGCCTACAGCTTTCAACTGACAGTTACCAACCTTTCCACTCAAGGTCCTGACCGTCTTGTATCACCGATCTTAACAACATGTTTACAAGGTCCGTTCACCTCACACACACATGCAACATAGTCCCGACTGTCTTGTCTTACTGACCCCCACAGTACGTTTCAAGGTTCGTCCACTATGTGTTATACACACTTAGCACCAAAGACAACCAAATTCTCTCCGCGAAGTTGGGACTACGCTCAAGCTGTACTACCGTATCAATTTGATTCTAATCAATCCATTTTCATTCTCATCTCATTTCTCGTCAATTAATCAATCATTCATTTTCTTGAAAATCTTGTCGTTTCAATACCATATCATCTCGTGAATATGCAGTATGTTTATAAAACTTGTTTCATGATCATGTATCTTTTCTCAAAAATCGCGTTGTGTCAATACCGTATCGTTCATGAATATGCAGTATGATTTATAAAACTTGTTTCGTGATCATGTATTTTTTCTCAAAAACTGTGTCGTGTCAATACCGTATCGTCTCGTGAATATGTAGTATGATTTATAAAACTCATTTCATGTCAATGTATCTATTCTCGAAAAATGTGTCCCATAAAATATAAACTTTTCTACGTGCATTTCTTTTCACGGCCTCATTTTCCAAAAATCTTTTTGACAAACTTTCAAGGGTGTTAGCCTTGGGTTACTCCACAGTCCAAAGTTAGTCAAAATATTTACATGAGTGAAGTCACCTTTAAGAAAAATTTAGTCAGTCTCATTTTCCAAAAATTAGTCGGGCATTATAACGCTGTAATTTTGAAAAATCGATTTCCAATCGGGCATTATAATAGCGTAATTCTAAAAAGTTAATTTTCATTCAAGCATTATAATGACAACGTGATATTTGAAAAGTGATTTTATCAATCTTCGATAAATTTTACCATAAACAAATAAAGCAAGTAATGACTAGAACCTTTAAGTAAAAATTTGAGCATTATAACGACAACATGAAAATAAATAATTAGATTAAGATTAGGGTTGAAATATCTTACTTTAGTTCCGAGTGTTAGTCGAAGACAAAAAAGCTAGGTTGATTGGCAGACAGAGTAACAGCTAGTTGTTTCGAAAGAAAAAGACTAGTCTTTTCCTAGAAACACGAACCTACTAACTTTATTACAAATTTTGGATTGAAGGGTGGTGGTTGGAGATTGAATGTGGGAACAACAATTTGAGTTTCACTTGGAAACTCAAAGAAACTTGAGAGTTTCTCTCTCTAAAAACTACTACAAAGAACAAATGAAGGAAGAAGGTATGGGTGTGGGAAATAAGTGAAGGCAATGGCCTCTATTTATAGGCAAATTGTTGCACCCTCCCCCCTCATGGCCGGCCCCCTTCCTCTGTCTTTCTAGGAAATTTCCTAATTTTAATGCAAGGAATAAAATCCTAGATTTTGTGGGATTTTGGGGAAAAAGATCCTACCCAATGATGGGTTTTTGTACTTAGGAGATTTAGTAGTAAAGTGCCAGGAAACTTCCTAGTAAAAATCTAGTGCACTACTGTGGACACCCCACAAAAATGGTTTGAAAAATCTGATTTTGATTTTAGAGTCGCCACTCGGATTTAAGGACCGCACCCGGGAAATCGATTTTTCAAAAATGACTCTTTTGCCCTTGTTTTGGAAAAAGCTATTACCGGCACATCGTTACCAAGATTTCTCAGGTTCGGGAGCTAAGTTACAAGGGGGGAAAGTTTCTAAGGCACCCCCCTTCGCTTGGTTGTGAAAATCGGTCTCTACTAAGTACTTAAGAGATTTTTAGAAAACACTTGGTCTTAAACTCAAATCACATGAACAAGATAACAATGTAAAGATCATCACAATTAATCATATGAAAGTGGATGCTTGTGATCGTGTAGATGATATATCATGATGATGAAATGACATGAATGACAAAAAGAACAACTACAAACTATATATATAGTGGAACAAAAGCTTTTAGGGACCCTTTTGGTAAAATCAAATCTGATCCTTCTATTTTATTTCAAGCACCTGAAGGAGTGCCTGAGGCACCTGAAGTTGTGCTTTAGGCGCCTAAAGCAGAGGATTAGGCGCCTGAAGGGGGCTTTAGGCGCCTGAAGTTGCTGCTTTAGGTGCCTGAAGCTACTGCTTCAGGTGCTTGCTCAAATCCACTTTCACCTTTGTTTTGCTACTGGAACAGGTAAAATAATGATGTTATAACTCTGTTGAGAGGTAAACAAATTGGAAAGTTTCATCTAACAACTCATTTGTACCATGAAACACCATTTATATCTCACAAAAACATGTTTTTCATCCATTCAAATAGCAAAACAGAGATTTTCCACTCTTGCATTCAAAGAAAATGACCTTCAATGGAGATTTTCGTGAAAAATACATGATTTTAGCTACATTGATGGTCATTTTCCTCCTTAAAAAGTATGGTTTTCACCTTTTTGAGTGGAAAATAGAAAGTAAACAGTTTGCTCCTGGGATTTAATCCACCATCAATATAACTATAGACCAAGATAAAGCATTTAGAGATGAAAATGAGTGAAATGAACTGAGCCTGAAGCTACTGCTTCAGGTGCCTAAAGCCGCTGTTTCAGGTGTTGAACGAAAAATACTCTTTTGGTATATTTGAGTTATTGTAAACCCATTGTTGATATTGAGAACCAACATGAGCCTACTGACTTCCCTCAAAAAGAACTTTTCCACACTAATTAGGTAAAATCACTACCTTTTGAGCTTGAAATGGATGATTTGAATGGTGAAAAAGGGTTTTGGATGGATGATGGAAGTTTGGTTAAGGGTTTGCTGTGGTTTTTGGATGTTTTCTAGGTGAGTGAGGGGTTGCATATGGCTGATTTTTTCAGAAAAATGGTGGAACCCTTTCAAATGAGGGGTGTGGAGGTTTTTATAAGCCTTTAAAGGTTGGTTTAGGCCTCATAGGGGTGAATTTAGTGCCTAGATGCTCCTCCTTTGCAGAATCAACCAAAATCGCATCATAATCATTACATCCAATTTTCCCACTCAAAATTTAAAAATTCTGGAAAAATGCTTTAGGCGCCTAAAAGAGCCCTTCAGGCGCTTGAAGGGGTGCTTCAGGTGCTTTAAGGATGGTTCAGGTGTAAAAGGAAGGTTCAGGCACCTAAAGGGATGTGCTTCAGGTGCCTTAAGGATGGTTCAGGTGCCTAAAGGGAGTGCTTCAGGTGCAAGAGGAAGGTTAGGGCGCATAGAATAGGTTTGACGGTTTCTTTTGGTTTTTGGTTTGGAAGTGTTTTGTAGGGTTTTGGATAGATTTCAATCATCCCTTCTAAGCTCTAAAACGTGTTCGAAAGTCCATTTTCATCATCGGGAATGCTATGGATTTTCGTAGGCCCAAATTGGGGTGTCTACAACTAGTTAGTGTATGATCTTAGTTTTAGGGAGTTTTGGGTACTAGTTTTACACACAACAATAGGCACATGTCTAAATCTAGGGAAAATCTAAGTAATCATAAGGGAATATATTCTTATTCCCTTAATGATGAGGGAATATATTTCGTTCATAAATGAAGAAGAAATATGGGAAATTAGGGTTAGGGTTTGTAGTAGAAAATCCCCACTGGAAAGGGTTTTTGGTGCTAGTTATACAAGCAATACAATGGTACAACAAATAGCCACAAGTCTATTAGGCTTGGAAAATATAGCAGAATCCTAGGTAATAATTAGGTGAATCTACTATTTATGAAAATAATTTTGTGTGTAAGAAAATCTAGGGGGAAATCTAAGTTGGGGAATTTTGGTACTAGACACATATGTACGTACACTTGTATATACACATGTGCAAAATAGGAAGCATCCTAGATTTAGAAGTACAACACAATCCTAGCAAATCTTAGGCCCATCATTGAGAATCCTAGGTTCAATCATGGCAAATCTAGGCTTAATCATGGAGAATCCTAGGTGAATCTTAGCAAATCTAGGTTTAATCATGGAGATCTATAGGTTTTAATGGGCGAACCTACGGAAATCTTAGGGTTTCACTTTAAGAGATTCTTGGTACTACATATACATATACATGTATAGTATACTTATTCGAGGTGACTAAGTAATTTGGAAGCTTCCTCCCTCCTTCCTTTCTGCTTCCTCTCTCCTTCCTCCATGTGCAAGCACATGGCTAATAACTCCTAAGAAAATCTAGGGGAATCTTAGGAAATCTAATAGTACCAATATATACATAGTAGTAATGCCAACTTTAAAAAGAAACGCTTTCCTTGTCAATGGAAAGGAATTCTATTAAAACTTGAACGCTTTGACAATACACAATAACTATGTGGGCATGAGTTGATCCTCTCTCTTATATGCTACTTTTGTATCTATTTTCATGTCATCAGCTTGCATTTAGTGATATAGGAGATGGGATTTTTCCTACTGGGCTAGTAAGCTCATTCTAACATTTTCAGGTGATCATCGAGGAGCATGAGATGGATGTTTGACACATGTTTTTATATTTTTTTTGAAAGTTTATTGGGAGAGTTTTGTCATCATTTTGTGAACTTCACTTCTTTTCAAAAGATGATTTTGTAACTCTTTATATTGTAATAGTTTGACATTTGGAAGCAATGTAATAAATTTTGAATACCTTTTCACTTATGCATTTGGGGTGCGGGTACCCATTGACAAGAATTTATGTAAAATTTTATTCCATGAGGAGACTTTGAACTTTGATTAAGGAATATGTTGACTTTTACCTTGAGATAATCTTACTATAGTTTATTAAAAAGGGACGGAGGGAGTGTCAAATTTCAAAGTCTTAACCTTTACTTATAGAAGCTTATAAAACCCAAATATCAGATCCAAGTTTCTAGACTTATACGTACTTCCTCTTTTTATTCCCTTAATCAAATCAACTCTTCAAAACTTTCACTTTTTCCAAATAAGAGAAAACATCTAAAACATTTCAAATGTGCTCTTTAAAAGAATATAAAAGAAGAGAATTCATAAAGATACTCAAACAGAGTTTTCAGAAAACTAGGTAGTATAAATTATCAACAAAGCAAACAAAATTCTCATATTAGAACCATAATTTTTCTTATGCATAATACTCCTACCACATTACATGAAAAACTAAACCCATCAATTGCAACATGAGTAAAACATCCAACTTATAGAATATAACTCAAAATTAGGGGTTTTTTTTTTTCAATAATCATATCCTTGAACATTTAACAATACTAGTTTTTGGGAACTTGAGCTTTAAAGAAACCTGTGGAAACCCTAGCTCAATGAGAACCCTGTGGAAACCCTAGCTCAATGAGAACAACACCCTCTTTCTCTCGCTCTCTTCCAATCTGTTTCTTCTCGGACTATGTAGAAAATCACTTCCTTAATTGATTCTCTCTGTAACACCAAGGTGTTTAATATTGCATAATCACGATTCATTATATAAATTAGGCTTAATCTATTTCTTCTATGAGTGACGTGACGTACCCAATTTATGTTTATTATGAGTCACCTGCATGATTTATGTGTTGTCTGCATGATTTATGTGTTGTCTGTAGGATTTATGTGCTACGTGTCTTTAAGTAATAAGAATTTTAACTGAGGAAAAATATTAATTACACAAAAGTCATATATTGGGCCACATGGAACATTTTTACACCACACCTTATGAGATTTTTTTCCCTTTACTCTTAAAAGAGAGAAAAATCAGCCGCTTCCTCCCTCTCCCTCATTCTAATGTTATCATCTCTCTCTCTCTCTCTCTCTCTCTCTCTCTCTCTCTCACAATCTGTCTAGAGATTTGTTTAATTTTGTACCCTAAGTTAAGAATTTTTTAGACATAGCTAATCAACTCCAAAATTATGAAATTTTTATGGTCGGTTCCTCTACGAGTCCTCTACATTCTATAAACTTTTCAGGTTGAAACTCTTTGAAACGAAGTCGAGAAAAATCACGCACTAAGTTGTACTCTATTTTGCTGTAGATGCTGAATTTGCGCTTTTGTCTTTGGTTTTTAATGAATTTGACTGAGTTCCCTATCTTATTATTTTCTAAAATTTTTATGGGAGGTAACCCATATGTCTCTCCTTGATTGTGTATAAAATTCGGAGCAAAATTCCAAGAGATGAAATTTAAATAATTCGTATACTAAACTGCGTTCTATTACAGAATATGTAGAATTTTGCACTCATAGTTTGTGTTATTCTATTTTGTAAAGTTAGTTCTTGACATCATAAATTCTTGGGTAATTTTGACACCATATCTATATGAGTTCTATTTATGTAGTGAAATTTCCAAGACCTAGTTATCTATGATTTGTTCTCAAGAATTCTTTGATTGGGTGTTGGTTAACTTGTCATTTTAGGGATCATGCATATGCATCATTTTCAGGAGTCTTTGTTTAAATTATTCGTGTTCATACATAATATGTAGGGTTTGGTGAACAAGTTAAGGAGTTAGAGGATACAAGTTGAGTTAACTTGAAGTGCAAAGGAATGTGAGTAACCTCATACTTTGAAATGAGAATTTTTATGAATTCTTTTTCTATGAAAATGCGATTTATGAAGTGATTTGTCTATGTCTTGTTGAGAAATATGTTAAAGATATGATATGTTCACAAAGTATGTATGTATGACATCCCCTTACTTTACCTTATGTGCCTGCTAGTTGGTTCCATAATAGCTAGCATTAGGTATGTGTATTCTTGGATGGTTCCATAATATTCAGGTATGTGCCCTCCCCGATAGGTACCACAATTATTGGCCGGGATCCCGATATATGTCATGTATGTATGTGGTAAGCACTGTGGTATTGGATATGATTATGTGTTCAAGTTTTCATGTGAAATTTGTTACGGCTTTTCAAATGTACAAGATCTTGCTTAATATGTGTTATATATTTCAAAACCTAAATCTTAGTACGAGCTTTCAGCTGACAGTTTATTTACCAATTTAAGGCAATGGGGTTTGATAGTTGAATGTTGAAGTGAAGTATTTTGTGTAAAGTTGAGCTTCATAAGATGCTTTGCGTATGGAGTAGAGTACTAAAAAGATAGTAGTTTGGCATTTCTTGTGATAGTCTCATTTATGGATAAGGATGTATATATTTTGACAAGTGGTGTAAGTAAGTTATATATTAGGGACATGTAATAGATACTTTAACGGGATGTTTAATGTATGTATACTCTAGACCAAATGGGTAGTGCTAATTTCACTTGATCTTATTGTACTTATCTTTATTATGATACCCCATGAGTTTAATCAAAGTTTTTTTTTTATCGCTTCTGCTAATGTTTATTTATTTTCCTAATTAAAACACTTTATTTTTTTAGCCCATTTGGTTATGTATGAAGGCCTTGGTAAGGACCCATAATTTCAAATGATTTTTTGGTAATAATGTTGGAGAAATGTGAGAAAATGAAAATAAAGTAAAATGGGTCAATGTGGAGTTAGTATATGCATTGGGGTGTCTTTAAAGTGCATTAGAAACATAGGGGGGTGTGAGTGCAATTAGTGGGGTGTATATGTTTTAATGTATGGCTGATTTTTTTTTAGCAAAACACAAACTCCTCTCTCTTAAAAAAAAACAGCCGACCCTTTTTCTCTCTTGTACCTTTTCAAAATTTTCTTCATCTTCTCCACAAAATCAACCCTCCCCCGCCAAATATTTCAACATCCAACCAAAGATTCATCTTCTACGCGTGATTTGGAGTCTGGGTCTTCGTGGTTTTTCTTGGAGCTAGCATTTTTCAATTTAGGAGCTTCAAGAGCAAGGGTTTTCCACTTTCTACCATTTCAAGCTCAATCTTTGACGTAGGGAAACACATTTCTAGTTCCTCTAGTCGTATCTAGTTGATTTGTAGATTTAACCTTGTTGTTGGCCACCAATTCCTAATAAAAAAAATTTTACCATTGAAATGGGTTTCCTTCTTGTTTGATTCTTGATCTATGCATTTGGTTGGTAAATTACTTATTTAGTTGATGATTTACTCGTCCTCCATGTTTAGTTGTTGCTTGACATCTCAAATTTGAGTTTAAACCATCACATTGGCACTTGGGTTAAAATCTCTTTGGGAAAAATCTGTCAAGTTTTCTTCAAAATGTGTCTCATTTATCCAGACAAGGGTTTGGTTGGTCTAGACAAGCCGTTTGTTAGATTTTCCTTCACAATCTGTCCCCTTTGTCCGGACCTTAGTGGGCTTGGTCCAGACAAAACCATCAACTTACTTGTAAAATTTTATTTTTGTTTTAGACCATTCCTTGATGCTTGGTTAGTCCCCGCTTGCTCATATCATCATGTATTTGACTTCTAATCTTGGGATAACCCACAAATTGATTTTTGTTGTTTTTAAAATGAGATTTTGACATGTGAAATGGTTGGACACGTCACGATACGAAATGGACACGCACCACCTTGGTTCTTCTTGACATTTTTTTATGAAAGTTGTGACGATTGGAAAGAAATACGATCCTTGAAAGTGTTTTGATGGATGAATTGTAATGAACTTTTGAGAATGATTATTATGAATACTAGGGCCACAGTTCAGTGCGTCCTTGGTCGTGGGTGCGCGGAGCCCATGAAATTCGGCAAGGGTGCGTCCCTGGCCGTGGGTGCATGGAACCAAACACTGTGGTGTTTTAATGAAAATTGGATACTTAGTCACACTTTTGGACACATGTGTTTGGTTCTTTTACTTCTTTGCAATGGAAAAATAATTGAGTGCGAGCGTGTTAGAGAGAGTTTCAATCTCCTCCCTCAGATTAACTTTGGAAAACCAAATCTAATCAGGCGATTGTGTTTTTAATGGTTCAATTACCTCAATTAAGAGGATTTTCTTTCAAAGTGAAGAAATGCAAACCAATATACTTAGGAAATTAAAGAACAAAGAAACAAGATACTTCGATTAAGAACCAAAGATAAACTTATTTCGAAATTGCCTTCAACTTCAAATACAACGTAATGAGAACTTCGAACAGGTGATTGTTACAAGAACAATCGAGATTTATCCTAATCTACTTCCAACTGAGTTCAAAATCCTAAACTACTTGCCAATGAACAAACCAAGCATCATTTTGTTTGATAACTGTTTGTTGAAGATTTGTCTGGGGGTCTTTCACTCTTTGACTTCTCGTATTTATAGATGATGCTTGTAGTTTGAACTTCCCACTCAATGAATTTGAACTTGGCTTGCTTCGACTCTACCTATGCACTTTTGAATTGGCAGTTTCTTCCCTCCACGTTTGAATTTGAATTCTTTTAATCTTCTTCTAGAAGCTTCAACTTGAATCTGCACGGTTACTCAAACTAACTCAAATGATTACATGTTAAGGAAATAATTGCCTTTTGAGATGCACTCCACGTGTTTTAACCGCTAATTGTCTTGTTTCACGAGTTTTCACATGGACTAAAAGCATTTGGCAGTTAGAATCATGGCTTCGAGGTCTATCTTTATAGTAGTAATGACTTGTAATTGCCAATAACTTCTTTTCACTTTGAGAAACAAAACGACACCATTTGTATTCCAATAATCCAATGTATTTTTATTGACAAACTTTTGCGCGCCAACATTTGGCATTTTTTACTACGTGTCAATTAATTATTAGATTTGTTAATTTTATATGTAAACAACATGACACGATTTGGTAACGGTTAAGAGGAAAATGATGGGTACTTGGGTTAGTTTTGGACACTTGGGTTTTCATTAGACACGTGGGTACTGGTCATCATTTATCACTTGTTTTAGCCCTTCGTGTCATACACTTCTCAAATCATTCATGGTATTCAACTACATGTGCACTTATCATACTTTATACACCTAGCATTAGTAGAATGGTTATTCTACTGGGCTAGTGAGCTCACCCTATCATTTTCTAGTACTCGGCAAGGGACAAGAGTGAGATGCTTGGAGTGTGATTGCATGCCATGAAGATTATATGATAATGAAGTTATTTTCTCATCTTAATACTAAGTATTTTTCGGAAAATGATTATGAAACTTTAATTTCTTCAATCTTTTGACAATATTCGAAAAATGTAATAACTTTAAATTATTTTGATACTCCCTCCGTCCCAATTTTATAGTCTCTTTTGGGGATTCTAACTTAATAAGGGAACGTAATCATTGTACTTTTGAAAACATGTTTTTCCTTGTTTTACCCTTCAATCATTACAACTTCTTACTTTTTTATTACTTTTAACTTCAAAATATGAGGGTAAAAGAGGTAATTCATTAACAAGTACTCATTTAGTTTTGAAGTGGGACAATATTTTTGGGACGCCAAAAAGTGTCAACTGGGACTATAAAATTGGGACGGAGGGAGTACTTAAGTACTTGAGTACTGGTACCCTCTGGTGAGAGACACGTGAAACTTGTATTTAGAAGTTGTATACTTAACTTTGATTTTTCAACGGAGATATGGACTTTGACTTATCCTATGTGGATCATAATTTGTATTTTGGTTATTAAAAATGTGGGCGTGACAACCTTGTTGGTTGGTCATGTGCCGTGATCCCTAATGAGAGGTGTAGGGATGGCGGGACGTGACACTCTCTTATGCTCTTCCCTTGCCTTTAATCATCTTCACTATGAACACGACGGTGCAGCCCTCAAATTCATCTTTTCTTCCCTATTTTCTTCCCCTCTTTCACTACCACCACATCAACAAGACCCAATTTCCTCGCCACCCATAACCCCATGAAATCTCCTTCGCCGCACCTAATTTCTAAAGCTATATGAAAATCCCACTCTCATAGCCTACCATTGATTTACAAATAATAAATAGAGAAATAGAAAGGACTTAAAACAGGGTAAAAACCCAATTTTAACCATCTTTGTATCTCCCCCGCAAATAATTTTCATGTTAGAGATCCCCTAATTAATGTGTTAAGTAGGGGTGTAACTAGTTCAGTTCGGGGAGATTTTTGAGTGAACTAAAGATAACCAGTTCAGGGACTACCAAGAACCGAAATCGAGTTTTGAAGGTCGGTTCGGTTGGTCCCAATTCAGTCCGGTTTACTGATTAGTTCAGTTCTAGGGGAAAAGGAGAGAGATGCAGATTTGTAACACCCAGAATCACAGTTCAAAAAAAAAAATTACACCCAGAATCTCAGATATACAAATCAAGAGAGAGGAACGATTATACACCTAGATATACAGTTATACCCACAGATTTACATATGCACATATATACACGACACACACACACACACACACACATATATATATATAACAAGTATCTAGTGAGGGAACCCTTAGGAAAATAATGCGAGACAACCCCTAGTAGTGGCCATTGGATCTCAGATAACACATCAACGGTTGAGATTAAATAAACCAACACGTGGGTCGAGTTCCAGGTTAAGAGAGGCATGCAGGTTAGGACCCGAGTTTAAACCCCCATCTGGATCCTGACCCCCTCATTTCAAACGTTGAACCAGAGAGTGAAGAGAGAGAGAGAGAGAGCATCGCAATTTCGGCGATTTCAAAAACCAGACGACCTCCATCAACCGATCGAGGTCCAATGACCAACGAAGGTGAATCTCTCTCTTCTTCTTCTCTCTCTCTCTCTCGAACTCGTTTTTTGAAGTTCATTTTCCAAATTCTAGGGTTTCCGCGAACAGTCTTCGATTTGGCGTTCAAAATTGATCTACTTGAAGCTCTCTCTCTCTCTCTCTCTCTCTCTCTCTCTCTCTCTCTCTCTCTCTCTCTCTCTCTCGGTCGTTATTCAAACCCTAAACTCGAGTTAGGGTTACAGACGAAATTGAATTTTGACCCCTTTTTTCTTCGATGTTTAGGGTTTCCGGAAGAAGAAGAAGAGGTACATAAAAGGTATAGGTAAACCCTAGAGTCAGAATAATTAGTTGCTTCCTAATCATTTGGTATCAGTTGTATTTTGCGCAAAATTGGTTTTCCTCCTGTGAAGTGTGATGTGTGCTAAAAGGGGTTGAAAATGGAAGATTTATGGTAATTATGGAGAAAAAAATTTGACTCTTGCATGTGGTTTCATGTTAAGGTTCTTTGGCTTTTCTATCTATTATGGTTATTTTGTTTCTTCTGAACCTGAATTTTTTTGGCATTAATTTTGTCCTCCGTTAAATCGCCATAATGGTATGCATGGAATGCTTTTCCTGTAATAAGTTCATGAGATATAGCTATGCTTTTTTTTTATTACATCAACTAATTAATTATCTAATGTTCCAAAGTGAAAGAAAATTGAGGTTCTTGATGAAACAATTGTATGTTTTCTGTTATGTATTATACCTGCCGTCATAACCATTACCTTTTTTTAGTATGTATGCTACAAAGTCGTAACCTTTTGTGCTGAAACTGGACCATTCTGATCACCATCCATTTATGTTAATAAATGTTAGTAATATAGAGTGTGACAAGGTTTTAATTTACTTGAACAAATGCATTTTGATCTGGTTGAACTTGATTGCATCGGTCCTCTCTCTTGCATAAATAGCTGTGACCATTTTCGTTTGTTTGTTTGTAATAGTTTGCATCATATCAAAGGCATTGAGCATGGGCGACAACCAAGAACACCCCCCACCCGTTGGTGCACCCCTTGTCGGCATCCCCCTCCACAAGGTAACTCCATATCTTGGCTCCAATTTTTTCACTCTTTTTTTCAGATGAGTTTGATTCTATCTAATTTTTTTCCTCAAATGCATTATCATTTTGTTTGTTGTGCAGTTTATCCTCCTCCTCCACATGGGTATCCTAATCGTCCACAAGGGTATGCTAATCCTCCTTTGCAAGGGTATGCTCCTCCTCCCCAAGGGTATGCTCCTCCTCCACAAGGGTATCCCTAAGGTTATCCTCCTCATCCACAGGGGTATCGTCAAGGATATCCTCCACCTCCTCCTCCACAGGGGTATCCGTCACAAGGGTATCCCCCACAAGGGTACCCACCATGAGGAGTGTACCCTCCCCAATATATCCCACCACAGTCACCGTCAGCATCTCAACCATCTCACTCATCTGCTAATTCTTCTTAAATAATTTACACGCCCCAAGTCAATAACGACTTGATCCCGAAAATTGGACAAGTGTTTGATACTTTAGATGACGTTCATAAATTTTACAACAATTATGGTATAGAGGGAGGATTTGGTATGCGACTCCATTCTAGCAAGAAGAATAAGGAAGGTGAAGTGGTTAGAAAGGAGTATGTTTGTTTTAAAGAAGGGGTGAGGGCCACAAAAAATATTTCACAAACTTCTCAAAACACAGTACGTAGACGGGGCTTAACTAGAGAGGGTTGTGGTGCAAAATTGTGTGTTGCCAAAAACCGGGAGGGTGCAGGATTTGTTGTCAAGGTATTTGTTGAGGGTCATAACCACCCTCTTACCACGCCAACGAGGGTGCATTTGTTGCGATCTCATCATGAGATCTCAATGGCAAAAGGAACTTATCACAACAACTATCCGATGCAAATGTGTCTGCCTCCCAACAAATGAGTTTTTTCAAGGTCCAATCGGGAGGTCTTGATAAGGTGGGGATTTTACAATGTGATCTTTATAATGCGGAAAGGGATAGGAGGAATGAGTTAAAGGGTCATGATGCTAATCTTATGTACGAGTATTTTCAAAGTCAACAAAAAAGGAATCCAGGTTTTACTTTTAAATTTGAAGATGATGGTACGGGGTTCATGAGTCATTGTTTCTGGGCCGATGAAACTTCTAAGAAGGCATACCAACATTTTGGTGATGTGGTGGTGTTCAATACAACTTACCAAACCAATAGATATAATTTGATATTTGCACCGATTTTAGGGGTTAACCACCACGGTCAAACAACTCTATTTGGGTGTGCATTCTTAAATCATGAAAATGTCTCCTCTTTTCATTGGTTGTTGGAGGAATGGTTGAAGGCGATGCCGGCTGGGCCCCCGAAAATGATTAATACTTATCAGGATCCAGCAATGAAACAAGTTGTTGCTAGTCTTCTTCCAAATACGCTTCATAGGTTTTGCACTTGGCACATTGTGAGTAAATTCTCCGAAAAATAGGTGCAATAGCCTATAAGCAACATTATGACAAGTTTAGTAGTTGTATATGGAATTCCGAGTCCCCGGAGGAGTTTGAAAGTAGATGGATGGAGATTCTAGCAAAAGCTAACTTGATAGGAAATGAATGGTTAAATTCCTTGTATCAAATTCGTGACCAATGGATTCCTGCATATACGAGACACATTTTTTCTGCTCACATGACTGGTAGTCAAAGAGCTGAAGGTGCTCATTCATTCTTCAAGAAGTACGTGTCGAGACAAAATTCATTGTTGGATTTTTTGACAGAGTTTGATAGGGCACTTGCCAAGATACGCCATAATGAACTTGATCTCGATCATAAAGATATCAATGAGAAGCCACTTCTTTCAACCAAGCGGGTCATGGAGTTGAATCTGAGTGAAGTTTACACACGGAATATTTTCTATAAGTTTTAAGAGGAACTCTTGAAAAGTGGTGCGTATTTGGTTAAGAGTACATTTAAAGATGACCACCGGTGTCTGTACAAAGTTCAAAGGGAAACAGAGACTAATTCGAAAGGTTGTGAAGTTTCATTAGACAAGTCATCAAACTATGTTAAATGTACTTGTATGAAATTTGAGAGTGATGGAATTCTGTGTCGGCACATGTTGGCATACTTCACTAAGAAGTTGATTACAGAAGTACCTGATTAGTACATCTTGCGGAGGTGGACCAAAGCAGCAAAACTAAACATAAAAGTTGTGGGTGACTTGGATGGGACAAGGAAGGAAATATGTGACACTTCTTTGGTAGTGAGGCACAATAGGCTCTCCACACTTTCATCTTCAGTTGTTGAGCAAGTTGTATTAAGTGAACATGATAGTCAAGTTTTCGAAGACTATTTGTTATCCACTCTCAAAAGGGTTGCTAACATGAAGTAAGTGAGAGGAGATGGTGAAGGGAGTGGTAGTAAAACACCTATTTCTTTTCCAACCGAACATCATTTTAAAGAACCACCTAAGGTAAGGTCAAAGGGTTGTGGTAAAAGATTGAAGGGAGGGAAAGAGAAAGTGATCAAGAAAGCTAGGTGTTGTACTGGATGCGGGTTAACAGGACAATAGCATGACAAAAGGAATTGTCCTAAACTTCGAAATATTAGGTGCATTCTTCTAATTATTAATGTGCTCATTTATAATTTCACTATTATAAATTACAATGTTAATTGTTCTATTCATTTTTTTAGCTCTTCGCAAGATGTTGTTTTGACTGAGGACGATGATGATGATTATTGTAAGTGTTTAAAGGTTAAAGTTTAAATTTGTGGTTTATTTTCTTCATATTATGACCCGTCAATGGAAATAATGGTGTATCTAAATATGGAATTTGAGTTTGCAAGTTCGAATCTATTATTTGAACATGGAAGTTTGAATCTATAGTGTGAATCTGGAATATGGAAGGTTGAATTTGTTATTTGAATCTGGAAGATTCAATCTGTTATTTTAATCTAGAATCGGAAAGTGTATTCCAGATCTGTTGTTTGTTTGCAGGAGAATATGAATCAGGAACAACTACAAGATGAGGGGTTAGCTCGGCAGACTGCTTGTATGGTTCTTCTTTGTCTCTCAATAAGTATTAAGTAGGAGCTGTTTTATTATTTAGAAGTTGTGTCAGTCCCTTACTATTTTTATGCTGAAAGACACTCTTGTTGTCAGTGCAAAATTCCCATGAGATTATTCAAAGCTATGACGAGTTGAAAAAAAAGGAGGAGGTTGCAGCTGCTGCTGCCATGTTTTATTTGAACAATTAGTGGATGTAACGCTATGAATATGGATGTTTTATTTGGATTGTGGTGAATATGCTGAAAGACACTCTAATTTCTTTGTTTGGTTTTTTTTGGTTCTATTCCATGTTCATCTTTTCCAGTCAAACATGTGGTTTTCTGGTTCTTGATTTTCCCAGTTGGTGACTTGGATGGATGTTACTATTGTTTTGTTTTGCTATTAATTCATTTTGGTATAACTAAGATTTGTCGTTGTAAATGGGCTTTTCCACCCAAGTGAGCAATTTAGCTCATGTTTGTTTTATCATTTTCACTTCGTGAGGAGCTGTGACACCTGGGACAACGAAAAAAATGAGGCCATCAGGAGATAATTTTTGCTAAATTTCTTACCATACTTATGGGCAAAGACAACATTGTAGAGTTTGAAAATACGCAACTTGCTTTAGGATAAAATTTACATAATCATAATACATGTTTTAGTCATTTCATAAATGCAACCAAAGCCATGACTATGGCACAAAAGAACATTATTACATTGAAATTGGCGAT